>CM070544.1:7722662-8079980 GCA_036346415.1 Raddia guianensis | reverse complement strand
TGGGGTATATACGCAGCCTCTTTACCAGGAAAGGGCAGTAGTCCTCAGGAAAACAAGCTCAAGGTCTTTCTGTAATATAGCTGCCTATGTGCAGTTAGCCAGGATGGACATAAATAACCGATACCCTAGTAGAAGATGGGTATCGAGTCCTGATGATGAAAAGATGTAAATTAAGTCGTTTCTGTTCTGAACATCAGTACCTGTAATATATGCCTAGTTTCAGCTTTGCCAGTTTATTATTTCATACTTGTTCCATATTATGGCACTAAAATTCCGCGATGATTTTTCTGCTAATGTAGAATGGCCGATCCAAGACCGCCCGCTGATGCCGGGCAGAGCTCGCAGTCGAGAAACCATCGAGGAACTATAGAATTGCCGTCCCCGCCATCCAGCAATCCTACAATGGAGCAAGTACTCGCTTATCAAGCCCAAATGTTTGGGGCTCTCATAAAAAACCCGAAATTCGGGAATTTCGGACCAAAATTTTGGACAAAACGCAATCAAACTAGTTAGCCTTTCAGTCAAAATTCTACCAAAAACTCCGAAAAAGCGAATTTTTTTAAAAAAAGCGAATTTTTTTTAAAAAATCGGGCGAAATTTCGAGGAAATTTTGAAAAAAACTAATAAACGGCTCAGAAAAAATGGCAAAAAAATTGTTAGATAACAAAAGCATAGAAAAGTCCATAGCATGTCAAAAAATCAAAATTTCAAAATATACTGCTGAAAATGGCCATACTCCATTGTCCAAAATGCATATGACTATATGAGATGATAACAAATTCTAGTAGTGCATAAGTTTAGAAAGTCCATACAAACATATATGTCCATAATTATAATACTCCATAAGTCCATTGTCCATAATACATACTCCATGGCCCAACAGTTCATAGTTCACAATTTCCATGCTCAAAATACAAGTTAATGCATGGCCCAACAACTCATAGTTTCCATGCTTAAAATACAAGTTCATACATGGTCCAACAAGCAAACACAACTCAAAGACAAAAGCAACTTGCTTCCTGGCTGTCTTTCATGCTTAGCCTCATGACCTCATAGGCTCATACGTCCAACACTAGCACTTCAAAAGAAAAAAAAAATGATTGCAGCATTAGATAAGTTTAATTCTTATTTCTATGGTCATAGGTACATGTGAACAACTTAACAAAAGGCATGAAATTTAATGTATCAGAGTTTATTTTTTCATCAAGGTCATTACTTTCTTGGTCTTCCTACTTTGCGTTTTCCTTTTTGAAGGCTTCTCAGTGGGTTGATTTTCTTTAAACATAGACAAACATGAGCAAACATGAGCAGATGGTATAGTTCATTAGCACAATTTCAAAATTTGGGAATAATATAAAATTATACAAGACGATTACCTTGGTAATAAATATCTTCCCCATGGTCACTACCGTTGGTTGAGCTACTTTCACCAGACTCCGCATAACATGGGCTGTCCGAAGGGGGGCTCGCTGCTCATGTCAGCACCAATTTCCAGCTCATCTTATTTAGATTCCACAATTCTCTTTCCTTTTTTTCCCTTGCTCTTTCTTTCACGAGTAGCACCCTTCCTCTTCCTTAACCGAGCATAAATTTGCTCAAGAGATATGTCAGCATCTTCACTAGTGTCCTTATTGAGCCATGCCATTATTGGGTTTGATTCGTCATACATGGCAGCATCTATTATCAATGCACATGGATCAATTTCTTTCTCTCTACCACGATTACCATTGTCCATCTCTTCTTCTTTGAGACGTAGCTTCAAATTATAGTGCACATACACAAGTTTATTCAACTTGTCATAACCTAAGTTGTTTCTCACCTTGGTGTGAACCAATGCAAAGGCACTCCAATTTCTTTCACACCTACTTGATGAGACACATTGTGATACAATGCGAACAACATATTTCTGCAGCTCCTTTGCCTCCCCTCCAAACATTGACCACCAGCTAGCTACAAAAGGTATATAATATGGTACAAAAATATGTTATCTAAAGGGAAACCTGAAGTATAGATATTGAAAATATAACCTAAATCTACACTTACTTGCTGACATTTTACCTACTGCTCTGCGTGCCATCGTCCCACCGAATTTTTCTGACAAGTTCTTGAAAGCCTCAAACTCGGCAAGGGCCGTCAGTCCACTGTCATAGCTGTCTTGTATTCTCTCTATTGCCTCTTGAAGGGCAGTGCAATAATCATAGTTATCGCTTAAGTGCAGATAATAGTGTCCTACCAGATCAAGGACGGCAGCTGCAAGAGGACATAATATAAATTTTATTGAAAATTTTATTTCATGCCAATCTAATAGGAACATAGAACATAGAATTATAGTACACGATTTTCATCCCAGCAATCATGAGTGTGTCCTTATATAGATACTTAACCTTCTTGCTAATCTTGTCCATATATCTCTTATACATCTCTGTCCCAGAACCAAGGTGCCTCTCTAACTCCCAAAGTGCACCCATAATTTTTGGCATGAAACCGGCCATTGTACCATTATCTTCATCAGCATACCGGAGCACTCCATAGAATGGCTCAAACACATCTAGAGCAAACTTTAGTGCATCCCACCAGTCACCATCTAACAACACTTTTTTAGCATAGTAATATTCAGGGTCATTGTTCCATGAGTTATCCCTCCACTCTTCAGATACCATCCATTGCCGAAACTTGTCTTTCTTGTTCCAAAAGCTTTGGAGAAACATGAAGTTAGTACCAACCCGTGTTGCATTAGGTCTAACAAACTCACCACCGATCTTCTTCTTCATCTCCTCATGCAGCCTATTATGATTATAGAAGAAGGACCAAAGCCTTCTACCACTTTTAACAACATCCTCAACCTCTGAAAATCTACCAATGTCCCCCATCAAAAGATTGACGGTGTGAGCAGCACATCGCTGCCATACAATATGATTGTACTCATCAGTAATCATGTCACATGCTCTTCTGTAATTTACCCCATTGTTTGTGATAATTTGCACAATTACCTCATGACCAATCTCATCTACAACCCCTTAATCTTTCGAATAGAAATTCTACATGATACACAATTAATATACATGCATTAGTAGGCACTAGGCAGTAAGCTACATGACACAAAATAATAAAAGACACAGCAAATAAGCTAATAAGCATTGTCATTACCTGCATTTTGAGATTCACCACTAGCATTGATAGCCTTATGGAACACTATGCGATGATTGCAATAGACCATGAAGTTAATAATGCTCATGCGTGTAGGGCCAGTCCATGAATCGCACATGAGTGTCACACCATATTGTTGCCAATCTTTTTTGAACTGCTCCATTACCATTTGAGCATCTTGATAGTTTTAATCTAGATATGGACCATCAATATCACTCCCATTAAACAACCGGGCAGTAACACCTGCTTGTTGTCTTATTCTTAGTGCAGCTCGAAAATATGGACAATCAGCCTTCCTTCCTGCAATGTCATTAGCGTGGAACCATCTTGACCAAGCTTTAGCCATTTTATCCACATTGCCCAGATTCATAACCGCATCAATTCTAGGCTGGATAGATCCACTAGCACTATTACATGAAGCCCTTGAAGTCTGACCACTAGAAGAACCAAGACAAGATAGTCCAAAGTGAATTTCTCTGATTGATCTAGCCATTACCATTTGTATTTGCCCTTCCTCATCACTAGGCACCTTCTCGAACAGACGCTTTTCACCTACTTCTTCAATAAGGTCATTTTCTATTCGCTTTTTTGTTTCATTTGCTTCCCTTCTCTTCTTTTCTTTATACACATAGAGTGAGCAATTCTCATTATTTCACGGACTTCTGGCGACACCTTCTTGCAATAAATAACATTGCCTGGTATGCCACCTAAATGTTCCCTAAGTCGGGTTGCACCTCCAGATTTATGTGTATGACCACAAAAAGAACACTTGAATCCTTGACCCACTTTGGTTCCATAGTTCCACACATTTTTAGCATCTCCATCATGGACTTGGCCTCGCCCACCTACAAAGCATGAGCACAATTAAAGCATGAGTATCTATTCAATTTCTTCGCGATTGGATAAAAAAACCATTACTACAGCCATCTATGAACAATCCAACAAGAGAGAAAAGAAGAATATTTACCATTTCCTTCTAGATCAATGGGCATCGATTGACTTCCAACTCCACCACCTCCGGTGTCGGTATGATGTTGAGATCGACTACCACTGCCCTCAACAACATCAGACCGTGGACCACTGCCCTGTCCCTTACCATTGCCTCCAATGGATGCGGGAGGCTTCATCACCTTCCATTACAAAGTATTTAGATTTCAAAATTATAGTATAGTAGAATCGGCCAAAATTAGTCTTTCAACATCCAACTAACAAAATATCACTACCCTCATATTTTACTTCACTTTATTGTGGGTTGGATTTATTTGGTGACCGCTTTGGAAAATTTAGTCAAAATATTAAATTGCTCGGAAGTAATAGTATTGTAATGGTATCATGTATTGCAGTTCACACAAGTCAGATTATCTTCTAAAATACAAGGTTGATAAAATTGAAGTTGAGCTGGACAAAGAAACTGCCAATAGCCTAAACTGCCAGCATGCACAATTGAATCCATGCTATAAGGTACATCAGAAAGTTATTGATTTTTTGCTAGTCACAAATCACAATCCACGTCCACTTCCAGTGATTGAGCTTTCAGCAAAGCACGGAGCAAAGGAGACTGAAGAGTGGAGATGAGAGTATGTAATACATAGAAGCTCGAGGTGGGAAGAGGGGCGGCGTAGGTCGAAGCAGGCGCCGACTATGGATCGAGGCAGAGGGGCGCCAGATGCAAGCGTCGGTGTCGGTGTAGGTCGTCGCCGGTGCTTGGGAAGAGGGGCTGCGCGGGGAGAAGTAGATGCCGGTGGCAGATCGAGCAGAGGCGCCGGTGGCAGATCGGGGAGGAGGAGGATCACTTGGGGAAGGAGGCAAGGCCGCCCTGGACGAGGAGCAGGGCAACTCCTCCGCGCCGCCGTCGCCCCAGGAGTAGCAGCACCACTAGCCACCTTTTTCACGGGAGGAGGAGAAAGAGAGATAAGCCAGCTGCCTCTCAAGTACCATCGTATAACCCTACCCATATTGGATCAAAACTGGGAACAAAAATTCAAATTGGGTCGAAATTTTTTGACCGAAAGGGCCCATTATCGCCTTGGGCTAGAAGAAGCGAAATTTCCGAAATTTCGCCGAAAGTTTTAACCCTGGCAACTATGTAGCAAAAGGAGCTATGAGGATGAAGAAGATGGAATTCCGAGACCTTAAGGAAGGAAGCATGTCGGTATAGGATTATTTGACCAGATTCAATCAACTGTCTAGATATGCTCCTCAAGATATAATAGATGAAGAGGAAAAGGTGGTCCGATTTATTGAAGGGATGTATCCACCTTTAAGATCAAGAATGTTGTTGTTGGACTACAAGGATTTCCAGTATGTGATCAACAAAGCCATGGTTGTGGAGAAAGATCTCCGCGACATGGAGATGAGTCGAAAAAGAAAGCTAATCACTCAAGAGAGTTCTGGGTCTAGTAGACCACCTGTGCCAAGGTCGCCTCCATTCAAAAGATCTTATGCTCCGCCGCCTCAACGATATCCAATCTCCAGCTCAGTCATCAAGTCAAGGGTTTAGTCAACCTAGCAACTTTCTGAATAGGCAGCTCAACCCTCAGCAAAGGCCGGTTAGAATAGAGCCTGTAGCTCCTGGAGTTTGCTACAATCACGGACCCATTTGGCTGTTTTTTTTTTTTGAACAAGAGCAACCGCCCCACCTCCATTTCATTCATTGAAACGAAAGCCACCACAAAACAGTCTCCAGATATTACAGGGACTACAACCAGCTCAAGAGGTGGTGAAAGCACCAGGCTCTTTTGCTTAACCAAAATTACATGACCAGCTGCAAACAAACAGTTTCAGAGCCAACGTAATTTTCAACAACCCATAAGCTGAGGTTACAAGACAAAAAGAGAGTAATGGAGATTAGCATTTTGACATCACAAAACAAAAAACTCCTCAGAGACCTGCCATCATCATGCTACTTTTGCAGATCATTCACAGCCTTGAAGATCCCTTCTATCCCCATCTCCATCAATTCCTTGTCATCTGCTTTCATCAGCCCTGCCCAGTATTTCAGAAACGAACAGGTTATATATATTACATTAAGAGGGTTCTTCTCATGTCTCTTCTCAAACCAAGAGTGATTTCTTATCATCCAAATTGACCAGCATACTGCCGCTAACCCCATGGAGTTCATTTTTTTATGAGTTTGAATAATCAACTTCTCCCATTTTCTATACCTCCTCAGATTATTGGGAATCCATCCTATTTCAAAACATTTTGCTAGAATACTCTAGGTTAGTTGAGCCAGATGACAACTGAAAACAAATGCTTTGTCGTTTCTATTTCATCACAAAATTCACAAGTGGGGTTACCCATCCATCCTCTTCTCCTCAGATTACATTTGGACAACAAAGCATCTTCCTTTAGTAACCACACAAAGATTTTGATTTTCAGTGGAATATTTGCTTTCCAGAAACCCTCCACTTTTTGAATTGGCTCATTTTTGTGACAAAATTGATACACAGATTTCACTCTGAAAATTCCTTTATTATTCAAAAGCCATTTTACAGAGTCTTCCTGTCGGGGATAAAATCATGGCCCATTGCCATGGCCCACTCCCTGACGGCCCACTCGAACAGCCTACCAGGGCCCAGTCCCCTGGAAGGTTCTATCTGGCCCATATGTATCCTGCCGAACAGCATCATGGCTGGCATGGTGCGTAACGACCAAGGAATCGTGTTTGAGTCCGTCTCGAACAGGAGTTCTGCACGGCTACGTGAAGACCCGGACGTTGGTTTCCCGGATTGGAATAGGAGTCGTGATCCCCAAGACTAGGAGTATGCCTTATCTACCTCGGGATATATTTGGCATGTCGAGTTCGTTACGATCTCGTAGTTAGCCCGGCGCGGTATTCCCTCGGAAGGTCGGTTTGCTCCGCACTATATAAACCAAGCCCCTACGGCGTTTAGGGGGATCTGGTCAATTCATCATCTGTTAGGGCCAAGAGTCTTAGTATTGTCGCACTTGTACACCCATAATCTCGCCGAGACTTGTTCGTCTCGTCGAGCCACCTCCTGTATTCATCTCTGATATATAAGAAAGGCTGGACGTAGGGCTATTATCTCTCCTGAGAGGCCTGAACTAGGATAAAAACCCCTGTCTCCTGTTCGCTGTTGTTCGTGGTTGTTCGGCGTGTCTCCTATCTCACTTCTAAAGAACCTTAGCGACTTGAGATCGTTGTCTCAACCGTCGACAGTTGGCGCCGTCCGTGGGGAGTAGCAGATCGAGCATGTCGAACTCTATCAGCGACCAGTAGATTCTCCCTGAGGACTACGACTCAGAAGGGCAGGATGTCTCTTCCCCTGCCAGATCGGATCGATCCCTTCGATCTTGATCGCCTTCCAGATCTGGATCTCCTCGCACCGGGCAGCTCTTCGCCCGGGGCGCGCGTCTGGTCCCCGCGACGAGCTCCGCACTCGGGGACTGGATCTCCTTGCGCCGGGCAGCTCTTCGCCTGGGGCGCGCGTCTGGTCCCCGCGACGAGCTCCGTGCTCGGGGACTGGATCTCCTCGCGCCGGGCAGCTCTTCGCCCGGAACGCGCGTCTGGTCCCCGCGACGAGCTCCGTGCTCGGGGACTGGATCAAAACTCCTTCCGGATCCCGGCTGTTCGCTTGGCAAGGATGACGGAGAGAGTCGACCAAGACTTGGAACATCGACCAGCTTCGTCAGTTCCTCGTGTAGGTCTTTTGTTTCCTAGCTTCGCGCTTTTTCTTAAATTTCGCGCCTTAGTTCGTCCAAGTCTCTCGGGCTGCCATCTAAAGTTCAACCCATTGAGCGGTGAATGCTCGCGGCCCCCTGCGATCCTTCTCACCACTTGTCTTCTCAGACTACTCTTTCTCTCTGGTAACACTTAATGGCTGCCCGGTCTTGCGAACTCTTGGCTCCGCAATCTTAAGGGTTTTCCCTGCCCGTATCTTGTTTCAACAAGTTCCTAAACTCAGAGTTGCGTAACACGGCATCCAGCCTCGCGGCTAAGCCTGCTCTCGTAAGCCCTCCGCGGTAGAGACACTTACCGCTCACGGCACGACCACCTGGCAAAGTCTGCTCTCGTAAGCCCTCCGCGGCAGAGACACTTTCCTTGTTCGGTTACCTTCGGAATCGCCTAACTTACGTTAACGAACAGTTCCTGGAACGAGTCGATTAGGATACGGGTGTCGCTCTAACTCTCTACGCACGTGCTTGAAGTCGCAAGTTCAGGTCTTCATGCATCATCCGTACCGGGGGCTAGGGTGTCGCTCTTTCTCTTGTGCACCTGTTCGAGTTCGCAAACTCAGGTCCTCGAGCAGCTGCACAACGGGGGCTGGGAGTTAGGCTAAGCGTTCTACCGGTTTTCTTAAAACTTTCTAGCGCTGTTCGCCTTGCTCTTGGTTTCCTGTTCGTCCTTGACTTTTGCTGCTCTTTTTTATAGGAAAAGCTGCTCGGTCAGACTCTCGCTCTGATTCAAGCGCTGCTCGGCGGTCTTGAGCTGCTCGGCCAGCTCCCCAGAGGACTGTCTCTCCTCGGTCAGTTGGGACTCGAGCTGAATTTCGGCAACCCCGGTACGTTTTCAGTTTTCCAGTTCCTTTCCTTAGCGTTGGTTTTCCAAAACCTCGTTGGTCTTTCGCTCCCGTAGCGCTCCCCGCGTACGAGCATGTCTTTTTATTTGGCGACGACCTGTACAGCTCCGGTTAACCGAGGCGGTGCACCACCGATGGAGTTCTGCCCACCGTAAGCTGATTCTCATCGCAACGGGCATGCCCACCGTAAGCCGATTCTCATCGCAACGGGCACTCCTGGCGCTGGTTCCGCATCCGCCGAGGCGACACCAACGCTGCACGGGTCCATACCAGGATAAGATTTCGCCTCGCACGTTTTGCCTGCGGCTAAGGTCCCGATCGCCTTCCCTGGTTAGCGGTCTTAGCCACAGCGGGGCTGCACTTGCCCGCACATGTATTTTTTATCCATGCTACGTCCTTCCTGGCACGGTAATCCGGAGCAATGCACCACCAACGGAGTCTTGTCCACCGTAAGCCGATTCTCATCGCAACGGGCACTCCTGGCGTCGGTTCCGCATTCGCCGAGGTGATACTAACGCTATCGGGGGGCGTACCCGGAAAAAATTATGTCTTGTGCGGATAGGTCGTCTTTTGCGTGTTTTTCAAAACTCGCTTTGCTCTTCTTAGAGCCTGTCCTTACTCTCTTTTTCCCCTTGCTGGCTCGTTTCTTGTTTGTCTTCTGCAGGAAATACAGAGCGGGAACGCCGACCGTGATGGTCGCGGCGAGGTTCCGTGCTTCCCACCAAAACCGATGTCCGCATCCTCTCTTCCTGGTACGCCCGCTGCGTGCGGGACCGATTCACTCCACCACAGATATTTCTTGTCTTTGCCCGACACTGACCTTCACAGTTCGGCTAAGTCAAGGTAGTGCGCCACCAACGGAGTCCTGCCCACCGTAAGCCGATTCTCATCGCAACGGGCATGCCCACCGTAAGCCGATTCTCATCGCAACGGGCACTCCAAGCGTCGGTTCTGCACTTACCAAGACAACGCTAACACTGTCGCAAGGAATACGTCATGGGTAAAGCGTTGATCTCACACGTTCTCTTGTGGCTCTGACTGCATCGGGTTGTGATTCACCTCGCACCGGGCAGCTCTTCGCCCGGAGCGCGCGTTTGGTCCCCGCGACGAGCTCCGTGTTCGGAGGCTGGATCTCTTTACCTGGTTCCTTTGACGGGCTCTACGCTTGGGGACTGGGTCACCTTCCCCCTCGTATGCATTGTCTGCTCCTAGCACACGATCTACGTCTGGGGGCACATCACCTTCGCTCCTGAGCATAACATTTGCTCGAGAGCGCAATCTCTATTTTCTCGGGCAAGCTCTAGCCCGAGAGGTGGTTTCCCTATCTTTTTCTAGGCATCTGAATGCCTGGATGCAGCAGCACGAGTCCGTCTCGCGACTTGCTATGTTCATTCTCCCAGAAGATCTAATCTTACCGGATGCGGTGGTACGCTCTTCACTACCAAGAATCCAATCCCTCCTTGATGACGTTCAGCCTCAAGGAGATGATTCACCTCACTTCTTCCGATTTCTGTACCGAGGGCTGGGTACTCGCTCGACAGATGTCGTTCCTCGCTCGACGCAACAGAGTTGCTTTCGGCGTCGGGCGGGTTTGTTCGGTCCCGAACAAGTATTGTTCGGTTGAACCATAACCTGTTTGGTCGCCTGTTGCACGTCTTTGTAGCAGGAAAAATACCCTCTTCGTGACTTAGAGTCTCAAGAGGAAGACCCCACTCTAGTGAGTCCTTCCACTTGAGTCTCGGGGGCTAGCTCTCGGGAATAAAATCATGGCCCATTGCCATGGCCCACTCCCTGACGGCCCACTCGAACAGCCTACCAGGCCCACCTCGGAAGGTTCTATCTGCCCATATGCATCCCGCCAACAAAGATCCCGGCCGGCATGGTGCGTAACGGCCAAGGAATCGTGTTTGAGTCCGTCTCGAACAGGAGTTCTGCAAGGCTACGTGAAGACCCGGACGTTGGTTTCCCGGATTGGAATAGGAGTCGTGATCCCCAAGACTAGGAGTATGCCTTATCTACCTCGGGATATATTTAGCATGTCGAGTTCGTTACGATCTCGTAGTTAGCCCGGCGCGGTATTCCCTCGGTAGATCGGTTTGCTCCGCACTATATAAACCAAGCCCCTACGGCGTTTAGGGGGATCTGGTCAATTCATCATCTGTTAGGGCCAAGAGTCTTAGCATTGTCGCACTTGTACACCCATAATCTCGCCGAGACTTGTTCGTCTCGTCGAGCCACCTCCTGTATTCATCTCTGATATATAAGAAAGGCTAGACGTAGTGTTATTATCTCTCCTGAGAGGCCTGAACCAGGATAAAAACCCCTGTCTCCTGTTCGCTGTTGTTCGTGGTTGTTCGGCGTGTCTCCTATCTCACTTCTAAAGAACCTTAGCGACTTAAGATCGTTGTCTCAATCGTCAACACTTCCTCATTACTTATATGAAACCTCCTGGTTATCACCCTTAATTCCTCCCACTCTTTGTTTTGTGAGTCAGATAACCATCTTCTAAAATCAAGGTTCCAATCTCTTTTAGCACACCAAGCCACTGACACAAATTGGTTACTGCAGATATTAAAGATACTAGGATATTTTTCTGCCAAAGGAGAATCCAATAGCCACTTGTCCAGCCAGAAACTTGTGTTCCTGCCATTACCCACCTTCTTATGTCTGTTCATGGTATAGAATTCTTTAACCTTCAGCAAATCACTCCAAATAGCTGAATCTGCTTGTTTTTTACTACAGCTAGCTAACAACCCATCTTTTATATATTTGGCTTTTACAATTCTTTGCCATAAGCCATCATCCATTTCAAGTTTCCACCACCATTTACAGATTAAGCTCACATTCATAATTCTAAGATTAATCACACCCAAACCTCCATTTTGTTTAGGTTTTGTAACCTTCACCCATCTCACAAGGTGGCATCTTCTTCTATCCTTGCAAGATCCCCATAAAAAGCCTCTCCTAATTTTGTCAATTTTCTCAATTACCATCTTGGGTAGTAAAAACATTGACATTGTATACAGGGGTACGCTAGATAAACATGCATTCATTAATGTTAACCTCCCACCTCTGGATAAGCTTTTACTCTTCCAGGCACTGAGCCTATTTTTAACTTTTTGAATCATTTCTTCCCAATCCTTACTCAGATTCCTTTTGTAGCTAACTGGGACCCCCAAGTATTTGATTGGAAACTTTCCAATTTGGCAATGAAAGAAATCAGCTATTTGACTTGCTCTATCATCATTACCATTAATCAGAACAATTTCACATTTGGAAAAATTAATTTTCAAACCTAACATCATCTCAAACAGATGAAGCAACAGTTTTGTATGAAAAAGGCTCCCATGATCATCTCTTATAGTTACAATGGTATCATCTGCATACTGCAGAATAGCAATCCCCTCATCAACTATGTCTCCAATAAGTCCCAAAATAGTTTTTCTCTCATGAGCTTTCTGAAACATTTTATTTAAACAGTCCACCACAATATTGAAGAGATATGGCGATAGGGGATCTCCCTGTCTCACCCCTCTTTTACTTTGAAACAACTTCCCTTGTTTATCATTTACACAAACGTTCAAGGTACCATCAGAAATTACTTTCCACATCCAAGCACACCATTTGTCAGAAAATCCTCTCCATTTTAAGCATCTCATAAGGAAATTCCAGTCAAACATATCATAGGCTTTCTCAAAGTCCAGCTTTAACACCACCCCAGGCTGTTTCATATTCTTTGTGTGGTGCATAATTTCATGTAAGGATAAAACCCCATCCATAATATTTCTACCGGGAAGGAAAGCATTTTGACTTTTATTAATTATTCTGCAAACCACACTTTCTAACCTCAAAGTTAAGGTTTTGGTGATCCATTTATAGATGCTATTTAGAAGACAAATAGGTCTGTATTGTTTCAGATTATTTGCATCCTCTTTTTTTGTCAATAATATAATCATACCATAGTTCAATCTGCCAATTTTCAGATCACCTTTATGGAAGCACTCAAATATCTTCAAAACATCCATTTTAATAATGTCCCAACAGACTTTATAAAATTCAATTGGCAGGCTGTCAGGACCAGGGGCCTTGTTTGTGCTCATACTAAACATAGCTGATTTCACTTCAGATAAACTAAAAGTTTAGTTAGCAATTCATTTTCCTCCTTTTTCACCTTCTCATCCCCCCCACAACTTTCCTTGCATTCTGAAACTGCCTCCATCTCCTCTCCCAAACAATTTCTTATAATAATCACGAGAGAGAAGACAGTCATCCCCTTGGATTTCTTTATCCCCATCATACAGTGAATCTATAATTTTTTTCCTTTTTTTGCCATTGGCAATCAAGTGAAAATACTTGGTGTTATTGTCTCCCCACAATAACCAATTACTTTTGGAATTTTGATGCCAAATAGATGATTCTTCTTCCAAAATTCTGATTACCTCAACAGAGCATTCCATCTTGCATCTTTGATCTTCAATATTTATAATGCCATTATCCTCTTTGTTTTCAAAACCTTTAATTTGGCTGTTACGAATGACGTCCCTGTAAAAATTTGTTTCACAATCAAATTATATTAAACGAACAAAGTTGTGATATTTATTCAACGAACCGATAATCAATATTATCATATGGACATAAAATAAAGACGTATACCGTTCATTGCTATGATCGATATACGACAAATTCCTTTTCAATTGCACCCGGTACCACGTCGCTAAGCAAACGTAGCCATCAGTACTGCTACACCTGAATCGGTCAGGGATCGGGAGTGCCTGCCTAGTGGAGTCGGATGTCCCGTGTATAAAATCGCACCGATGGAGTCAAGCCACAGCTGAGAACGGCAATTGTTGAGCGCTTCGGCTGCCACACAAATCCTCACGCTCGCCATTGAATATGGAAGGGGCCAGGTCGGTAGGCGACATAGACGAGGCTGCAGCCGGTGTCGAGGCTGACATGATCGCCTCGCCTCCGAGCAAGGAAGCTGCAGCCGACTTCGTGGACCTCGTCGTCGCCGTTGCCGTCGAGGCGACCAAGGATCCACGCAACAAGCAGTGCTACCAGCTCGGGATCAGCGCCCTTGCTGTAACCGAGAAGTTCGATCTCATCGCTGATCCCAAGGTGAGCACTAACCACAGGCCCAAGCTCAAGCGAGCTCTCAGCAACCTCACCGTCGCGCTGCGTGAGGCACTCGAGCTGGTGCGGTATTACGAGAGAGAGCGGGGCCGTGGCATACACTCGCGGAGGAGGAGCGCCCTGGCACAGTGTCTGCTCGAGTTCAGGATGCTGACGAGGTCATGGGCCCTCCGGAAGAAGATCCACATTCGCCTGTACTCTTTCCTGTGGGCGAAGGAGAGAGACCAGGAGAAAATAGGTATTGCTACGGTGCACGAGATGATGAAGGAAATGGATAGGCAGAAGAAAGAAAGAGAGAGAGAGAAGCGCGAAAAGAATGGAGCGGCAAGTGCTACTGGATCTATGGAAGATCGTGGGCTTCCTTTCATAAGTATGTATGTCATGTTTCGAAAGATTAAACTATGCATACGTACGTGTAGCCTATTTGTATGTTCGCCGTCATCTATTTTATTCGAAAATACCATGCTCACAGAGTATGTGACGCCGGCAATGAAATATCTTGAGATGCTACCATGTATCGTTTGATAGATTAAATTTATTCTATAGCCATAAATATGTAGCTCATTTACACCAGCTTAAATAGATAAAATTATTTTGGTATACAAAATTCCATGCCATCTATGCAGAGAGAATCATTATGCCCTCATTATTTGCACAGTGCATCGCTCCTTTTCATTGCCCTAACACGATTTCGAGAATTGTTTGCCACTTGCCCGTATGGCTCGAAAAATAGCTCATAGCTTGAAGCTCGGCTCAGCTCGAAGGTGTCACCGGGCTTGAGCCGAGCACACTTTTGGGACATGTTCAAATAACGAGTGGAGCATAGTTCAGCTCGTTTCTAACTGAGCCTAGTCTAGCTAGACTCATGTACAGATTTTTAACGCAAAAACGCCTCTGGCTCGTGTCTCGGCTCGGCTCAAAGGTCTAAACGAGCCTGAGCTGAGCGTGCTTTGGAGTTCAACAAAATGTCGAGCCTGGCATGGTTTGTTTTTGATCGAGCTCGACCAAGCTAGGCTCGGCTTGGCTTGTTTCCATCCCTATTTGCCCGTGCTTACTTCACTACTAGAGAACGGGTCTTCCACCGGCCGATCCGGTCTGAATCGGGACTAGTAGTGACAACAATCTCCGTTCAACGGTTACTATGTTGTGGGACCGATACCGATGGCGGTCCCTGGAAGGCAGGTACAGGCCAACTGGCGCCTAGGTGGCCTTAGTATAGGTTCGTGGCTTGAACCGATACTGGCCTGCAGTACTTGAACTGCTTATTCTTCCCCACTCACCCGACCATTGCACAGTGCAACACAGTGACGGCCGAGAGCTGAAGGGGGAGAGGAGGTGCTACTCAAATTTTTAATTTGTGGTCTAATCACTCAGAGCCAAAGTTAAGCCAGGTGTTAGGAACTTCATTGCTCACCACATTTGGTGTTATATGGAGCTTCATTCTTGCTTGAAACATTGTTATATGGATCTTCATTCTTGCTTGAAACATGGATATACTTGATTTTTTATATGTGTGATCCATGAAGATTATGAATGTAGAACGATGTATAGTTCGTTCTTTTAAAATAGGTTGCCAAAATTTATAGCCTAAGATTGGAAAAAGCTTGAATTATGATGCAATTACTCGCATTGAAGGTGTGGATCTACATTAAAATTAGGTATTGGTTTTATCGATTGATGAACAATTTGAATGTAGGCTTAGCTTGAGCTACTGATCTTTTATGCCTAGCTGGTAAGAACTTGTGTAAGCTTGAAATTTGCTTGGATGACGATGTCGCTCGCATTGATGGTGTGGAGCGCCATGTAAAAATTATGTTTTCAACCCATCGATTAGTAATGAATTTTGAATCTTGACTTTGATGTGCCAAATCCTTTAGTTGGTTTGCATAACTCATCGAGTATAAATATTACCGGAGCAAATAATCATTTTATATAGTGCATGTAAAATTATGCAATGAAATAAAGTAATTTTAAATATATAGTTGTATTAAAAATAAAAGGTTATTTTATGAAATAAACTATTATTATAATTTGGATTTTGGGAAATGTCCAATAATTTATTATCTTTTTGTAACATAATATAGATGGACCAACAATGGATGTACATGCATCGACGCTGCCTGGAGTTTTTACATGGTTTGGATGCTTTCCTTTGTGTGGCCAATGCATTAACGACATCAGGCTACATATGTTGTCCATGCGTAGACGGTAAGAATGTGAAAGAGTGGCAAGGACCCGACCACATTCAATTCCATTTGTTTAAAACAGACTTCAGGCAAAACTATTACTATTGGACCAAGCACGGTGGAGAAGATCAGATTATAAGGGAAGACAATGAAGAAGAAGAGGAGGAGGAATATCCCGGACGTTGGCCAACACGATTCTTTCAAAGATACGTTGAGAGAGTTTGGCAATGATGACACTCTTTCCTTCCTTCCCCGAGCTTTGCCACCTTTCACTCCAATTGCTGCCCTACTCTCCTCCTCACTTCCACTAGTTGCTCATTACTACTTGGGTTGGTCATGTGATCGAGGCCGGATGGGAGGACGAGGAGTGGCCGACTAGTTGGTAGGGGCAAGAGGTATAACGAAAGCTTTCTAGGGATGGGGGAAGGAGGTCTAACCAAAGCTCCCAAGGCATGGAAGGGGCAACAAGTCTAATGGGCGGTAGCAAAATTTTAATTTAATGTATAGCCTAAACTTAACAAAACGTTCCAATTTACCAAACCCTTTGACATTTCCATTTTTTGAGCAAAAATGGGCAGGAGCACTGCCATTTCATTAAGATCAAAAAGATTTATGTACATGGCAGGCGAGGACAAGCCTCCCGCCTGCTACCCAAGATTGTCGTAGTGTACTACTCACGATGGATAGTACTCCTATTCCGATGACGGTTCGCCAACAAGGCAAGATAGGCAAGGTCATCACGAATGAAGCTAAGGACACCCTCGATTGAGGCCGAGGCAAGCTGGAAGGTGTGTCGATCAGTTCCTCTCCTTTCAGATGTGCGAAAAAATCTAAGCAGACCACACCATCGAAGGCGCGTTGAGCTTTCTTATAGGTGAAGGTTTGTGCGGCCACCATTCCCGAAAAGGCACAGTTTGGCTGTTGACTACAAGTATACGCTCTAGGAAGACTCGGGCCCACATCTGGGTGGAGAAGGCCAACTTGAGCAGAGGTGTTCAATCGTCTCTTCTGCTGAACAGCTAAATATGCAAGCCTGCGCATGTGGCAACTTTTTTTTTTGGCTAAGATCAAGTGTAATATCTGTTCTTATCGGTTTAATGCCTTGTTTGTTTCAGATTAGATTAGATTAAATTAAATTAAACGAAAATTTGTTATCGGTAATGCTTCTATGTGGACGTCTGACCTGCGTCGGACGCCCACGCGGCCCGACGGCCCAACGCAGCGTGGGCTTCTTCTTCCCTCTCTTTCTCATTCTCTCCATCACTCACTCACAGCTATTCTCAGCCACACATACAACTTCTTATCCTCTCTCTCTCTCTCTCTCTCTCTCCGCGCTGAAGCTAGCGGCGCTTCGGCTTGCTCGTCGGCTGCCCCTCGCCGCCTCCTCCTTCTCCTCATGTTCCTCTCTCTCTCTCTCTATTTCTCCCTCCCTCTCTCTCTCACACACTCTTTCTCTAAGAAGAAATGGAGGAGTTCATGTTGGAGCTCCTCTCTCTCTCTCGCTGTAGAGGATTTGATGATGGAGCTCCTCCTTCTCCTCCTCCTCTCTCTCTCTCTCTCTCTCTCTCTCTCCCTCCCCCCCTCCCTCCCTCCCTCCCTCCCTCTCCAATCTCTATACCTCTTCTCTCTCAGATCTATCATGGAAGTGATGGTTCATGGAGAATGGTATACAAATGGTGCCTCATGAGAAAAATGTACAGTAGCAAGGGGATTGATGTGGTTCCCTTTTTGTTCCTGGTAAGATTTTTTTGTATTTTGTTGGTGTTTTGTTTTTGGAATTGTTTCAATAGGCATGGGTAGTTGTTGCAGCGCCCTTTTGTTCAGTATTCTAGTAAGGTTTGGGAATTGTTTTAACAGGAAAGGGCAGTTGTTGCATCGTTGTTCTAGTAAGATTTTGACATTGTTGCACTAGGCTACAAGAATTGCTCCATCACGCAAGGGTGATTTTTCATTAGGCATTTCTCATTGTTTCAGTTGGCATTTTATTGTTCAGTGCGCCAAGTTCATTGTTTTGATAGTCATTTTCCATTGTTTCAGTAGTCATTTTTCATTGTTTCAATAGGTCAGGTTCATTGTTTCAGTGTGCCAAGTTCATTGTTTCGATAGTCATTTTATATTGTTTTGTTAGTCATTTCTCGTTGTTTCAATAGACAATTTTTATTGTTTTCAGTGGCTGTTTGTTCGTTGTTTCAGTGGTCGCTTCTTATTTGTTTCAGTAGCTGTTGTTCTCATTGTTTCATTAGGCAATTTTCATTGTTTCTAAAGGTCTAGTTTATTGTTTTAGTGTGCCAAGTTCATTGTTTCAAAAGTCATTTTCCATTGTTTCATTAGGCATTTCTTATTGTTTCAATAGGCAATTTTTATTGTTTCAGTAGATGTTGTTCGTTGTTTCAGTGGTCGCTTCTTATTGTTTCAATGCTTGCTCTTCATTGTTTTAGTAGTTATTGTTCGTTGTTTTCAGTGGTCGCTTCTTATTGTTTCAACGGTCGGTTTTCGTTGTTTCATTGGAGGTTTTTTTTGTTTGTTTCAATGGCCTTTTTTGTTATTTCACTGCTTGATTTTCGTTGTTTCAGAGGTTGCTTTTCGTTGTTTCAGTATTTTGTTTCCGTTTGTTTCAGTGGTCAATGTTGATTCAAGTCGTGTGAAGGGGAGACAACGGTGGATCGATTCCAGGGAGAAAGGAAACAAATCAGCGATTCGCAGCTTCAACAGGGGAGGATTGGATGGGGGTGCATCACGTGCGTATGGGCGGTGTGCTAGGCTGGGACGTGTCGTACATGGGCCATTTGGGCCGCGCGAACCGTCCGACGCGCGCGCTGGGGACGGACGTCCGTCCCCAAGTCCACGCCATTTGTTATTTTTGTATAAGCCAAATTATGTAATGTTTTCTAGTCATTCTTGTGGGGTTTTAAATAGTACTTATTAAAGTTTGTAAAATATTTTTTTCATAATTTTTTTAACTCGTTAAGTCGTATTTTGAGGGGATCACAAATTTGCTACAGTAAAACACAACGGTACATTAATCTGAAACAAATAAGGCCTAAATCCTTTAACTTTTCCGACATAACAATACATTTTTTTCTAAAAAAAAGATGCTGAAGCTAATTACAGGTGTCCGACCGTGAAAAATAGCAACGTTGACTTTTTAGTTTGAGTTTACTTTGCTTGTCATACTTGAATTTAATTTTTGTAAGGACATAGAATTCTGAAACATTAACCACTAGCGTGTTTGATTTCCATTTCAGTGGCACACCTGATGAGTAGGATCTCTGCTGTCCCCAAGCACATCTATCTATCTTTCTGTCTCTCTGTCTATCTATCTATCTATTCTATCTATCTATTAATTTATTAAAGTAGAGTAAAACGAAGCCACCACGTTAGTCCACATCACTTAAATTATTTCAGCCGTTCAATCAATGATGGGACCAAATTATAACGGCTTAAATCGATCAAAGAAATTCTCACATAAATGAAGAAAAAAAAGAAAATCTATGCCGCTGATTTTTAAGGGGTCGGATTATAACAGCTTAGATTAAAAAATATTAAAAATTAGGATTAAATAGTAAAAATGATATAAAATGATTCTTTTATCCGTTCGAACAACAGTGGGACCAAACTACCTATATCAATCATAGAAATTCTCACATAAATAAAGAAAAAAAAGATCTATGCCGCTGATTTTTAAGGGGTCAAATTATAATGGATTAGATTAAAAATATTAACAATTTGGATTAAATAGTAAATATGATATAATATGGTTATTTTAGCCGTTCGATCAACGTTGGGACCAAATTATAACGACCTAGATCAATAAAAAAATTCTGACATAAATCAAGGAAAAAATAAAAATATATGCCGTTGATTTTTAAGGGGCCGGATTATAACAGCTTAGATTAAAAGAAAAATATTAGAAATTTGAATTAAATAGTAAAGATGATATAATATGATTATTTTAGCCGTTCGATCAACGATGGGATCAAACGGCCTATATCAATCAAAGAAATTCTTACTTAAATCAAGAAAAAAAATAAAAGATCCATGCCGCTGATTTTTAAGGGATCGGATTATAACATCTTAGATTAAAAAAATATATTAAAATTTTTGATTAAATAGTAAAGATGATACAATATGATTATTTTAGCCGTTCGACCAACGGTGGGACCAAATTATAACAGCCTTCATCAATCAAAGAAATTCTAACATAAATCAAGAAAAAAATAAAAACTTATGCCGCTGATTTTTAAGGGCCGGATTATAAGAGCATCCCCAATAGCGGTCCCCCTATCCCACCACCTAAAACACTATTCATACATACATGAATAGTGTTTTAGGGGGTGGGATAGGGAGGCTATTAGGGATGCTCAACTTAGATTAAAAAATATTAAAAATTCAGGTTAAATAGTAAAGGTGATATAATATGATTATTTTAGCTTTTCGATCAATGATGGGACCAAAATATAACGGGCTAGATTAATCAAAAAATATTTTGCATGAATTAAGGAAAAAATAAAAGATCTATGAAATTTAGATTAAAAGAAAAAATATTAGAAATTCAAATTAAATACTAAAAGCTGATATAATATATTAGCAGGAATTCCTAGGAACGGGATCCTGCTCTCGGACGGATAGCCCACAGGCGACACGTGTCCATCGCCTCCTCTCGCCTCACGCCAGCAGCTCCTCCGCCTGCTGCTCGCCAGCTCCCGCTGCCGCTGTGCAGTGATGGGAGGAGGAGGAAGGAGGAGGACCTACCTCGCCGCCATAGACCTCGCCGTTGCCGCCGTCGCCCTCGCCGTCACCGCCGTCGAGCTCGCCGCCGCCGTTTCGGGTTCGGGTTAGGGAATATGTGGGTTCCCTCGGGGTATAGAGGGAGGTCGGGCGGACGACCGGCGGTGGGTGGGGCTCGTTGGGCGGCGGCGGAGGCGGCGGTGGCGCCACGAGCCGGGAGGGGCGAGCGGGTGGACCGGCGGTGGAGGGGATCACCTCACCCCTCGGGTTAGGGTGGGCGCGACGAGCGGCGGCGGGGTCGGGCGGCAGGCGGCGGCGGCGCCGCCGCCGGGCGGAGGAAGGAGGCGGCGGGGCGCGGTGGTGTGCGAGCAAGAAGCGCCGCTGCCGGGACGGAGGAAGGAGGCGGCAGGGCGGGCGGGCGGCGGATGGCGCGGCGGCGCGGCGCCGCCGCCGGGCGGAGGAAGGAGGCGGCGGAGCGAGCCGATGCGGGAGCGGGTGTGAGGGGAACGAACCGATGCGGGGTGTGTAAGTGGGGGAGGCGTGGGGACACGTGGCGGCTGGGAGCCGATCCCGTCCGGGGTGGGGGCGGGACGGGATACCGTCCCTTAGTATCCTCCATATATTAGAGAAAAACTCTAAATCCGATATGATATATTAGAAATAGATTATTAGTGAGAGATCGATAAACTCTATATGGCTAAACAAATTTGACCGCGTAAACCTTTGGGTTACCTCGCTCGTTGCTAATAAAGGATGGAAATCAAACATATAAACCAAGCGTGATGCGCCCGAAGTGCGACATATATACGGCTCGGATTGGTTTCCCGACTCCGAATGGCAATCTGTACCATATGTTGCTGCCTGTCTAGTGGAGTCGGACTCGACCACGCGTCCCGTGTATAAAATAGCACCGATGCATAGAGTCAACCGCAGCTAAAAACGGCGAGTTGAGCACTAGTCTGCAACGCAAATCTTCTGTGTGCTCCCTCGCCTTAGGATATGGAAGCGGCCATGTCGGTGGCCGGAACAGACGAGGCTGCATGCAGCCGGTGTGCAGCCTCCGATGAACAAGGAGGCCGCAGCCAGTGTGGATCTCGCCGCCAAGGAGATATATATAGCCGATTTCACGGACCTTGTCGTCGCCGTCGTCGTCGAGGGGACCAAGGACCCACGCGACAAGCAGCAGTATCAGCTCGGGGTCAGCGCCCTCGCGGTGGCCCAGAAGCTCGATCTCATCGCCGATCCCAAGGTGACCACTCACGACAGGCCCAAGCTCAGGCGAGCTCTCGACAACCTCGCCGCCGCGCTGCACGAGGCGCTCGAGCTGGTGCGGCGTTGCGAGGGAGAGCAGCGGGGTGGCAATGGCGTACGCGGCGTCTCGCGGAGGAGGAGGAGCGTGGCGGCGCAGTGCCTCGTCGAGTGCAGGACGCGGATGAGGTCATGGGCGTTGCGAAAGAAAATCCACTTCCGCCTATGCTCTTTCTTGTGGGCGAAGGAAGATGAGAGGGAGAAAACAGGCAGGGCTATGGTGAACGAGATGCTCAAGGAAATGCATGCACAAACGAAAGAGAGGAAGAAAGAGAAGAAGCGCGAAAAGGATGAAGCGGCAAAGGCTACTGGATCTACGGAAGATTGTGGGTTTTCTTTCACAACTTGTGTGTGTCATGGCTTGAAAGATTAAACTATGCATATCTGTAGCTAGCCTATATGTTTGTCATTTTATGTTATCTATTTTATTTCTCATAAATGCCGCGGTCACAAAGTAAGTGGTGCTGGCGATGAATTATCTTGAGATGCTACCACGCATCGTTCGGTAGATTAAATTTATTCTTTATCCATAAATATTTGGCTCATTTACACAAAATTATTTTGGTAGACAAAATTCCATGCCATCTATGAAGACAACCAACATGTCCGCATGACTTGCACATAACATTGCTCCTCTTCGAGCCCCAACACGCTTCGAGAGTTGTTGCTTGCCAGTTTCCCGTGCTTGCTTATAAACATGTACATATTTTTCATCAAGCAAAAGGCCAAACGCATCGATGCCTGCACTCAGACTTTGAAAGTTCACTTTAAAGATGGCAAATTCTAAGCCCTTCCACTCTGCCAGCATGCAACACTGCTGGGGATTGGACATTCAGTTCCGGTTCGAAAGGAGTCCAGTATCATAATGTACAACTACAAAGATTCCATTAATTCATTCAAATTTACAAAGATTGCATACCGAATGAAACAAAAAAATCTGAAGAACGAAGGACAGACGCGGATTAGAATGATCCGACATCGAAGCTAAATTAGCCAATTAGATTTGAGAATTCGAGATATTCCTTCAGTCGATGTAACAACCTCTGGCCGCGGACTTGGTCCTGCCCTTGCCCTCTTTCTTGAGCTTGCTCCACCGCCACCAGCTCTCGGCGTCCTACAGGTTCAACCCGCCGGACGGCGCGCTCCGGCGAGTCCATCAGCCGCTCCACTCGCAGACTGCAGCACATTCCTCACGCAAGGCAGTCCGCGGATCTCCCCTCCGCCGGCAACCTGGGGTGGCGCTTACGCGTTGGCTCCGACACATACCAGCCGCCGCGCGCAGAGGTGGGGTGCTGGTGGTGATAGTAGTAGGGGTAGCCGGGTAGCCGTGGTGATACGGAGTCGTAGGGGTCGTAGGCGAAGAAGCGGCGGGACGCCATTGATGTCGCTCGTCCCAACTAAACAATTTACCTTCTATTATACTCGTATCGTTGTTGTCTCGATGATACTTCCTTCTGTTTTTTTTGTTTGAAGTATTTTACTTTTTTGCGCGTCTTTGACAACTCGTCTTATTTAAAAATTTTATGTAAATATCATTTATTTTGTTTTGATATGTTTTATCATTAAAAATACTTTAAGGCGGCGATTTGGGGACGAACGTCCGATCAAAAAAGTTTTTATCGGACGCCTCGTCCGTCCGCTCGGTCCAACAACTGCGGTATAACACGCGAGCGAGCAAGACACAGCAAGCCAATCAATTTTGTTTCTCCTCCCACTTTTGCATGTGATAATGTCAGCTGACGTCAGCGAAGATTCTATTTTTTTTGTTTTTCTTTCGGCAGCCATAGATTTTGACTTATTGCTCCAATGCACAAACCGTTTGCACCGCTGCGTTCCTCGCATTTTTACGAACAAAACAAGACCAATGTTGCTATATAAAAATTTACTGAAACAATTTGTTATCCTAATGCAACAATTAGTTTAGTCTGTTGAAACAATATGGCTAGCCTGCTGAAGCAATTACTTTTGCCTAGTGGACGTATAACCAATTGAAACAGTTAGTTTAGCCTATTGGAACAATATATATAGCATGCTAAAACAATTGGTTTAGCCTATTGAAAAATATATATAGCCTGCTGAAACAAATAGTTTAGCCTATTGAAACAATTCTAATCCGATGAAATAATTTGTACAGCCTATTCAAACAATATGTTTAGCATGTTGAAACAATTAGTTTAGCCTATTGCAACAATCTATCTAGTCTATTGAAACAATTTGTACAACCTATTGTAACAATATTTTTGGCTTATTGAAACAATTAGTTTAGCCTACTGAAACGATATGTCTAGTCAAGTGAAACAATTAGTTTTTTCTAATGGAACAATATGTCTACCCTATTGAAATAACTAGTTTAGCCTATTGGAAACAACCTGTATAGACTGTTGAAACAATTTGGCTAATGAAAAAAATTAAAAATATAAAAAAGTATTTTAAATGAGTTTATTAGGATTTTAGATGACTTATGAAATTTGTTCTATGCATTTTGGACTCTAGATGAAATAGAGACAACAATGAGAAAATTGAATAGAAAAAATGAACCGCTCATTTTTTGCTAGCAACGACAAGCAGTGCATTAGTGAGGATGTTGGAACGTTGGTTGTTGGGCGCGCTGCTGGGCCACGTGCGTCCGACGATCGGACGTACGGCGGAAAGCATTACCGATACTTTAAACATGACTTTTTTCATGTTTGCACTAAATTTTTAAATAAAACGAATGGTCAAAAACGTATTCAAAAGTCAAAGGCGTCAAACAAAAGAAACAGAGGGAGTATCATGTTATCTCAGTGACATGGGTCTACTCTTATGTACTCCCTCCTTTTTTGTTTGACGCCTTTACTTTTGGACATGCCTTTGACCATTCGTCTTATTCAAATAATTTTTGTAAATATCATTTATTTTGTTGTGATTTGTTTAATCAATAGAGTTACTTTAAATATGACTTTGTCGGTGTATTCTACACTGGGGTGTGCCCCCGGATCGCCGCCAGGTGGGACCAGCGTCCAATTAGGAAGCGTACCATACTTGAAAATATCGGGCCAAACAGATCAAGGTCTGGTTTCAGACAAAGTGAAGTTCAAGCCGTGTGCTTAAGACACGTGGCGTTCGGCGCACAGGCGGGCGATCAGGCCCCAGGCGTCCGGCGACTAGGACACGTGGCGTCCGGCGCATAGGCGGACGATCAGGCCCCAGGCGTCGGGCGACCAGGACAAGTGGCGTTTGGCGAGCAGGTGCTGGGCGAGTGCGCTGGGGCAGCAGGGGGTGCGCGGGCCCCACTGTCAGGGACATAGGACGAAGGTGTAAGGAAGCTTCCTTGCTAAGGATTTCTTCGGGATGCATGAATCCGGAGCATTTGATGCGACAGAACCGCTCTGACGGAGTGGGCGGGGCTCTGACAGTATGATTGCCCCCGCCCCGCTAGTGAGGTCAGCTACGCTGTAGCCGTCTCCGTAGCCATCCCGTTCACGTCTACTACAGTGTGACAAAAGTGCGCTCGGGGCAGACGGGCCGCTCTGTCCTATCCAAGCTGTCCTGTTGTCAGAAGCAAGGGCAGGAGCGATGGCAGCGAGGACTAGCATTGGAGGAATGATGGCTACAGTGGTAGGAATATTTAATGCGCACTGTGTAGCACGTTGCAACCCACGCCAGCCCGGGTATATAAGGGCTAGGGGTGCATCTGTAAAAGGGTTCCCGGATCGATCCTGAGATTGGACCCTCCCAAGACTAGCTAGTTCATACATTGCAAGAAGCTTGAGCAGAATTAGAGCTGTTACCCGATCAGGGGGCCTGAACCTGGGTAAAACTTAGTGTCTGTTCTTGCGTTCTTGGCTGAAGAGAGAGGAGAGGAGTGAGCCGGCTACCCACACTCCCACTGCCGAACAACCGGATTAGGTCCCGGAGAACCTGTCAGCTGAAACACGCCGACAGTGGCGCGCCAGGTAGGGGGTAGTGGTCGGTTTGTTTCTAGGTTTCTCCGTTCGGCTTTTCTTTTCTCAGATCGTCCTCGGCGCTTCGAGGAGCAAGAATGTCGGAGCACGGATCGGAGGGAGAAGCCGGTGATCCTCGCCGGAAGCCGCTCAGCCGGCGGCAGGACGAGGCGTCTTCGTCGCGCCCTCAGGAGGTTGCTCCTCCGGTGGCGGATGCGCCTCTGGTTCGGTGGCGGTTGGCCTTGGAGGAGGCCTCCCCGTCCCAGAACCTACATGCTATACGCATCCTGCTGGAGCACCCTCTGGTGGAGCTGGCAGGGAATTCCCCCGCCAAGCCGTGGCTGCGGGACATTGCGTGTCTCGTGGATGCGGCTCACCACCGGGTCTAGGTCTCCGGGCGGTCGGGCGCTTCCAGTGGAGCGAAACGGTGGTGGATGTGGCTCCTCGTGGCCGAGAAAGGTGCCTCACCGCTTCTGACGCACCGCGCCAAACCCTACACATGGAGAAATGGGAGGGAGAAGAAAAGGGAAGTAAGAAGGAAAAAAGAGGGAGGGAAGGGGGTAGGAAGGCCTTGCCCTGCCCCACCGCGCGGGAATGGCGGAGCCAAGGATGTGTGACCGGGAAGGGATAGTTGTAGGCGGAGGTGTTGGCTTGCCCCTTGGGTCGCATCGTGTGCACCCAGATGGTGCAGGCTTTCAAGTCTATCGCTGCTAATATTTATATAGGATAATCAGCCATAGTTGATATTTATCTCTAAGAGTAAATTACGCAATAGGTACATAAAGTTGTTGGACATTTCGCTTACATTTATACCTTGTAGAATCAAACATCATAAATATACAAGTGGGAGTTTAATCTCCGGCCCCTTGCTGCCACATGGCGTTTTTTTTTTGGGTTAGGTTGGCTTTCTTTGAGCGTATCAATGCCCCGTTGATTCTGTTATAACCCTAGGTGATTTATGGGCCGGAAGCCCATCCCAAACCCTAGGGGTATTATGGGTAAAACCAAATGTAGGCTAGACTATATATATGAAACCCCTTGTACACAAGAGAGATCTATCAATAAAGATTATTGTGCCTAGCTTTTGTCTCTGTAAATCTGTGCCTCCTTTCTATTGTGATTGTGTTTGCGTGTGTGCGATGATTGTTTTATAACACGTTATCAGCACGATCCGCTCTCAGCTTTGTGATCATCGTTATGTCGCTACCCGCAATAGATCTATTATTTCCAATCTACTATTTTGTTCGTTTGTCGGCATTAGTAGATTGCTTTGCTTGATGAATGCGTGCCGCTGCCCCGAAGCCAGCAGCGCCGTTTGTGTCGCCGTGTCTCCGAGCCGTCGGGCTGCCGTGCACGCGCCGCCGCCCGCACCCCACGTGCCCACCCACCGCCCGCCGCGCGCTTCGCCACCTTCACCACCAGCCGGCCGTGTCCACGCGCTTTCCAGCAGACGCGCTGCCGCCGCGTGCCCACATGCCCGTGCCCCTGTGCCACCGCGTCGCCCGCCCTAGCCCGTCACGCCGCCTGCGGGCCCGTGGCGAGCAGCGTCGCGCCCTCGCCATGCCCGCTGCACGCTTCATTGCCGCGGCCGGACCACATCTGTGACCGCCGCCGCCGCCATATGCTAGTGTGGTTAGGGGAAACCCTAGCCACCATGGCATGGTAGGCAAGGCCGGTTGGGCTGGCCCAAATATGGGCCGAAACATTGAGAGGATAGGAAAATAAATAAAAAAGGGGCAAACTGGGCCCTTTTGGGCCGATTTTTCTTCTGAAATCCCACAGATTTCATTTTATTTTTCCTATGAATTAAATCATGTTGATTTAATATTTCTTTCTTTCATTGCCCTGCTAATTAAGTATTAATTCACTGTTTTTGTATTAATCTGTAACCAAAACCTATAGTCCTTTAATGATGCAAATTAATTGTGAATTATTTATTCGCCTTTATGCAATTTATCCTGTTTAGATCCGTAGTCGTATTTAATATTGCAAATTGGTGAATTTTACCCACGCCAGGTCTTGCGGCTAAATCCATGCCAGACGCTGTGGCCGTGCCCCGACGGCACTGCGTCTTGCCCCCCGCCTGCCCGTTACACGCGCTCGCTACTCAAGACGTCGCCCTTCTGTTGCTGCGCACATTGTCACGAGCCACCTCGCCATGTTGCCGCATCGGGTCAGTAGCCCCAAAGACCGTCTGTCGCGCCACAGTGCCGCACCACATGTCTTGCCGCCACGCCGCTGGCCGCCACCCCGTCGATGGCCATGCCCCGAGCCGCTCCGCGCAATGTTGCCCTGCTTCGCACCGTTGTCGCGCCGCGCCTACAGTCGCCGCCGCGCCCGTAGTGCGTCGCCCCCTCTGTCGTTGTGGCCCTGACCACGGTCGTGCCCCGAAGGCTCGGTCGCCGTCGTCTTCTGCGCCCTGCGTCGCCACGATAGTCGCGCCCGTAGCGTGGCTGTGCCACTGCTGGCCCCGTGCCACACGGCTCCGTCGTTACCCCGCGTCACGATGCCTGCCCTCGTGCCGTCGTCCGGTAGATGCGGTCATGCCACTGACGGGTTCGGCTCTGCCACCCCGTAGACGTCACTGCCCTCGTCAGTAATATTTTAGATGAACCCGGTGATTCATCCTGAGATGATGCTTGGAAACTGTGTTTTAGTCCCCGAAGGACATAATATTGGCACAAGTGGTTCTCATAGCATATTCCCCTTATAATCCTTACAATTTCAGGTAACCACAGGAATTCTCTCTCTTTCAGATTTGGATTATAATATTTGAGCTTCCATATTATGCGAAATCTTAGACCTAGCCCACCTTTGGAAGCTGCATATTAATGGGTTTATTTTCTAGCAAAGAGTTGTTATTGTTTTTATGCATTATTATAATTATAATATGGCAGTAGACCAGAAATAATTAGCAGAAACTCATACAAATGCTAGCAATTTTGTGGGCACCATTATGTTCTTTATGGCTTGTTTACCTGGCATTGTATGTTTGGAGTATAATTTATTAACCTGCAGTACCAAAATTATTAGAAACTCCGGACATTGCTTGGAAATTCATGAAAAAATTTAATGACTCCTGTAGAGTTTGGGTTTTGCTCATGCTGAGTAATTTACATCTTTTGATTGATTGTCTCGCATTAGATGCTTATTTTCCTTATGCCATATTATTGGTATGAGTTGTTCTATTTCTAGCTTCTCTCCTGTAGTAGAGTTAATTATCTAAGTAAATGATAAATAGAACATGATGTCTGAAACATATGCCTTATCTGTCGTAAGCAATCTTGCATGGAATAAAATCAGATTAATGTATGCCAAAACTAGATATATATTTATATTTGCCTTGGTGAAGAGTATTTCTACTCAACACCGTCTTAAGTGCATAGATGTTCTGAAGACATGTATTGTGGAAATATGTCCTGCTGACATGAATAGTTGGCATATGTCCTAGAGACAAATGTTTTTCCTTATTTGCACTAGAGAAAATTTTCTACTCATATGTCCATCCCCAAAAAAAATAACTTAGCATAGACCAGTAGTCTAGTCCTCCTTCGGGGTGGTGTGACCAACCGGTTGTTTAAGGTGCCTAAAGTGTAACCTGAAGTTACAAAATATATATTGGTTTCACAACAACAAAATTATACTCCTGTAGCAGTATAGTTATAAAGTGATTTAAGCAGATGTCTGTAGCACATGCTATCGGGGATTGGATCACGGCCCATTGCTATGGCCCACTCCCAGACGGCCCAATCAAGCAGCCTCCTAGGGCCTGGCTCCCTAGAAGATTCTATCAGGCCCATGTGCATCCTGCCGAACAGCTTCCTGTTTGGCCTGGTGCGTAATGGCCTAGAATTCGTGTTTGAGTCCGACTCGAACAAGAGTTCTGCACGGCTACATGAAGACCCGGACGTAGTTTCCCGGATTAGAGCAGATGTCATGATCCCCAAGAATTGGAGTATAACTTATCTACCTCGGGATGTATTTGGCATGTATCGAGTTCGCTACGGACTCATGGTCAGCCCGGCCCGATTATCCCTCGGTAGGTCGGTTGCTCAGCACTATATAAACAAGGCCCCTACGGCGTGTAGAGGGGCCAGATCAGCGCGACTTGAAGCCAAGATCTCATACTACTTCCTGTACACCTAGAATCTCGTCGAGAGCCGAGTTCCACCTTGTAATCCTCTTTCTCATATAAAGAAGTGCTGGACGTAGGGTTGTTATCTCCCCGGAGAGGCCCGAACCAGGATAAAAACCCTGTGTCTCCCTGTTGCTCGTTGATTGCTGTTTGCCTTGCTCGGCAGGTCTTCTATCTCCCTTTTCTCAAGAACCTTAATTGACTTGGGACCGATATCCCAACCGTCGACACATGCTATCACTCGTAAGTTTTTGGTTGACGTGAAAAGTAGGAGAGAATTGGGCCTTGTGTATGTAATGGCAAGATTATGCACTAGAAGTGCAGATTAGATGATGCACCAGAAGTGCGAACGGATAGGTTGGTGATTGTAAATTGTGATAATTTTGGGGCATATCTGGTTCCGACGAACGTGAGCGATCCGACATGAGCATGCAAATTATGACCAGCAGTTATATTAGTTTTGTAATTGCATTATGACTGCAAGTCACATTGGTTTGCCTGAAGCTGAATAATCCCAAATATCGTCACTAGCGCCTGAAGTTGCTACAACATACCTGAAGCCATGCATTTTTAGAATATAATTACACCTCCGTAATGTTATCGTCACATGAAGTTGACTGTTATTTGGCATATATATAGTATTTATTATGTTCCTACAAAACAGTAAAGTTTCATGCAAATTATTGATATTGTTGCATTTATATTAAACCTGAAGTTTAATTAGATATATGATATGAATAATTGGGCAATAGTAAAGAAGTTAGACTTTGCAACCCATAATTTGTTGGATGATCAATGGCCCCACACGGGTGCGCCGCCCCAGTAGGACGTGTGGCAACGTAGTATGGGCATGCCACCTAGCGCGGGCAGATGATAGCCCAGAGCAAGCGCTTGGCAAATAAAATATAAATCTAAACTCACCGCATATATTGTTAACCCCCAAATGGTAACGCATGGAATCAAGATATTTCCCAAATATTATCACCACCAAGCATACACTTGTGAGCTCCCACCTGTAGTTGGGGAATTTGGATCTGTAGTTCCATTAATCTTGTGCTCATGAAAGGGGATTGTGTAAGTATGCTGTAATAAAAATCGGATCTCGGCGTTAGGGGGAAAGAAATGCCCATATTTCGTGTTAAATGCCTACGAGATCCTGATTGAAAGATTCACGCACTAGTTAAATGCTCTTGTACGCTAGTAGCGAGGAGTGCTCCTGTTCACTAGAAGAGAGGAGACTGCAAGGTATTTAAAGGAGTTGGAAACCATTTACCTGTAGTAAATGAGTCGTTAAGAGTGGAATACCCTGGGTTGAATAGTATATACAACTTTACGAAATTGACTTGTTGGATTATGGTCTAAAGTCTGCGGGGACGCCTGCGGGTCTTAGATCCAATGACACTCGTCAAACAATTGCTCATCACTCCTGAAGAAAAATTACCAAGAAGGTAATAAACCTCCTGAAGAGGATCATCCTGAAGATGAATACCCAGCAAGTTAATGCGCGTATGTTATAGTGCTGGGAATGCGGGACGATCAAGAATTTTTGTTTTGGGAAATAGTGAAATTCTGGTTAATATTGGAAAGTGCTCAATTATGAGACATGGAGAGAAAATTATCGATATATATTGTTCCTCTTAAGTTGCTATGATAAGGATCCTAAACTAAGTCCATGGCATGGCGCCAGGAGCGCATGTATCGGGTTATACAACGAGCATGTATCGAAGTTTGAGAGCCAGTAGCTCTAACTTTGGGTCATTATAAATAATGACGTGGTGAAAGTCCTGGTTCAAAGGTCTCTGAAGTGACCCGTACTCTCCCATGTGTAATAAATGTTCCGCTAAATAGTAACTCTGGCAGATGATATAAATAAATATGCAGTTTATGGATTATGAAAATTCTTGTTGAGATCCCAGTAGGACTCATTATCCCTTATGATATGAGATGACAAATTGCGACAAATTAATGAATCTCATACCTATTAATCCAGAAGTAAGGACTGTTTCCTGAAGAAAAATGAGTTTCCTGAAGAAACATAAGCACTTTTCTGAAAAAAGATTAATTACCAGTCGATATTTGATTTACACCAATGGTCCCCATAGTAGACGATAACCTATTGATACCCGATACTGAAAGTTTACCATAAGAGTACTAGTGATGTGCATCTCCTGTCAGTAGTTGGAAGAGTGGTGGTGTTCTTTATTACCCTGAAGGTATAAGTTTGTACCCTGAAGGTATAATGTAAATTGATGATAAAGGCAAATTGATTGATCCCCTAAATGCGAAGGTAAGACTGGTTTTAGTGATACAACCATATGTGTAAGACCTGCTGAATAGGCTAATTGATTGTGTTGAGCCACTTGAAAATAATTGCAATATTGAGATCCAGTAGGTCTGATAGGTTATATCTAGAAGATATATGATGTTGCAATCAACTTTACCCACATGTTAGTGTAATCCCCTGAAGTGGAATATACTTGTTTAAACCCAAGACAATATGAGGTTTTAGGACTAGAAGTTCCTTGCCTTTGTAAGCACTTAGTGCGGCAGCAACCAGAAGTTTGGACCGGTACTAAAATTGCCTTTAGGGACCTGCCGAGTATGCAGGGCCTCGGGTTGTTTGTTAACCGATGGCCATGTTGGGTTATATATGTGCGGGATTCATGTGTAATCCGCAAATATGAAGCCTCACGTGTGTGTTTGGCTGGAAAGGATGGTGACCACATCCAGGAGTTATGTGGTACGAGTGCCATCCATACACCATGTTTATCCATTAGGATAATGTTACTTGTATTGCAGAAGTGTATAGTGGTACTTGCAGATTAAGCTATGTTGTTCCTAAATTATTTTGTTCACACTTTTCAGAATAATAGTGTGATGTCTGGAAGACATCGAATATCGAAAGGCATCTTGGATGTCGTCTTGAGGGGTAGTATGAGCTAAATATTGATTCGGTTCATATGAAACCCTGAATGTTTCACTTTGTCTAACCCAGTAGATTGACATGACGATCAATTAAAGTATTTTACCACACCTCAAAATAGATTCAGAAGATTTATAACGCAGAGGTCCAGTAGACCGTATTGATTCTGAAGATCAAACCCTGAAAGTTATATATCGTACTATTTTTTCCCTTATATAAGTTTTTCACATTGGGTTTCTCATAACAAGGTTTTTAACGAGGTAATATTGCAATACAGTATGCGTGTGCATTGTACTCTTTTTTTCAATTCTTTTTTTTCCACTGGGTTTTTGGATGGAGTTTTTGAGGATGCATTGTCATATCGCGGTTTAGCCCAAGGGAAAGTGTTATAACCCTAGGTGATTTATGTGCCGGAACCCCATCCCAAACCCTAGGAGTATTATGGGCAAAACCAAATGTAGGCTAGGCTATATATATATGAAAACCATTGTACACAAGAGAGATCTATCAATAAAGATTATTGTGTCTAGCTTTTGTCTCTCTAAATATGTGTCTCCTGTCTATTGTGATTGTGTTTGCATGTGTACGACGACTGTTTTACAATAGATTCATGGCCGTCTGATTGCAGGCTTCAGCTAGATCGGACCTTACATTAATTCTTTATGTATAAAAAAATTTCGCGCAACTTTGAGCAAGACGGGCGCTTTGGCCTGTTGGCTAGCGGCAGTCGCATGAGCCGGGAACCGAGGTCGTTGCTGCTACTGCTGTACCGGCAGTGCCGCCGCTGCCGAGCACCACCGGCGTTGCTGTCAAGGTCGCCGTCGCCATGCTGCCGGGGCCATCACCTTCTTTCCTCCGCACCGCTCTGCCATGGCTCCTCCAACCATGGATGGGAAAACATATCCCCATAGAAATGATGACTACATGAGTGGTAAGAGTGTTTAACCTCAAATCAATCGATATGCACATCATTGTAGCTGCTAGCTAGCTCTGCGTGCTCCTAAAATGTAATGCTTCCTATCACTTCTCAGCTGCGATGTTGATGCACCGTTGACTTTCCTAAACTATGCACTAATTGTTTGGGGCCTTTCATTGTTCGTCTGCGATAGCAAGTTTGACCTTGCTTTACTTTCTGCTAATGGCGAGTTGAAAATATGGCTGGAACTGGACATGAAAGGAAGGTCGCCGGCACGCTCGCGACGGCGGTGCTGTGCTGGCGCTACACCTGATGCCAAACAGTTGCGTTTTGTGTGTCTGGCAGCAATGTTATGGGTTGTATGGCTGACCAGAAACAGTGATATTTGAAGAATCTATAGTGAGATCACCGTTGTATATCTTGCATATAACTTGTTCTCTCATGATTTATTGGGCAGGGGTCCAAAAGGGGCAAGCGAAAATCTGAAACAATGTGTCCATGTTCTGAGAGACTTTGTTGCAAGGATGGCAAACATGGAGGTAGGGGCAATGAATCAAAATCAGGTGACATATCAAGCTACGTTGAAGAAGGGCTAGATTGATGGCCAAAGAAGGGCTAGATTGATGGCCACTAAGGGCATGTTTTTTTCCCTTTTTTTAAAAAATTAATTTGTGGTGTCTAAATTTTTGTAAGGTCATTATGATAACATCGTCGTGCCTTTTGGAAAGGCTTTTCGCAGAATTTTTTGAGTGGCCACAAAAGTTAGAATAAAAGAAAAGAATGAATTATTTCATAATACAACTATTTGTGAATCATAAATGTTTTAAAAATAGCTATATCTTTTCGTACACATCTTCGTGAATACATGCTTCTAAACTATAGTTATATATTTTGAAGACTTTTTTATTTCTATTATTTACTAATTAATATCGTACAAGTTGACACTTGCAATGTTTAAATTTATTTATGGACCCTTACCATAAAATTTTGGCTGCATTTTTAAAATTGTCAAATTTTTATGGATAAAATTCATTTATTTATCTTACCATTTTTTAAAAAAACTTTGTGGCACATTCACATTTTTTCGGGTTTTGTCGGTTGGTATGAAAATGCATTTAAGATTTGTAAAGTATTTTTAGGATATTTTTGCTTTCTTGTTTTTTAAAAATCTTTCTGCTATTTTTAATTCATTATGTAGAATTTGACAATCCTAATGATTAAATTCATTCATGAACTTTTCCATTTTTTTTCCTATGAAGATGACGTGGCGCACCCTGGTCATCACACGTGGCAACAACAAGTGGGAAATACATGCTTTTAAACTGTAGCTATGTATTTCGAAGGCTATTTATTGCTAGAAATACTTTACAAATCTTAAATGCATTTTCATGCCAACCGAAAAAACAAAAAATTGTAAACATGCCACAAAATTTTAAAAATGCAACAAAAAATAGTAACATCTGTAAATGAATTTTAGCCACAAAAATTGAAAAAATAGTAACTGTTATAACCCTAGGTGATTTATGGGCCGAAAGCCCTTCCCAAACCCTAGGGTATTATGGGCAAAACCAAATATAGGCTATATATATATATATATATATATATATATATATATATATATATATATATATATATATATATATATATATATATATATATATATATATGAAAACCCTTGTACACAAGAGAGATGAATCAATAAAGATTATTATGTCCGGCTTTTGTCTCTAGATCCATGTTGTCGACGGTTGAGATAACGATCTCAAGTCGCTAAGGTTCTTGAAGATTGAGATAGAGACACGCCAACAACCACGAACAACAACGAACAGGAGACAGGGTTTTATCCCGGTTCGGCCTCTCGGAGAGATAATAGCCCTCGCCCACCTTTCTTATATATCGAGGTGAATACAAGAGGTGGCTCGACGAGACGAGCAAGTCTCGGCGAGATTATGCGCGTACAAATGCGCAATAAGCTATAATGCGAAGATCAGGTGATGGCTTGACCCCCCAACACGCCGTAGGGGCCTTGGTTTATATAGTGGTGAGCAAACCGACCTACGGAAGGAATATCGGGCCGGGCTAACTACGAGTACGTAACGAACTCATACATGCCAAATATATCCCACGGTAGATAAGGAATACTCCTAGTCTTGGGGATCACGACTCCTATTCCAATCCGGGAAACCACGTCCGGGTCTTCACGTAGCCGTGCAGAACTCTTGTTCGAGTCGGACTCAAACACGATTCCTTGGCCGTTATGCACAGCGCCACACCAAGGGCTGCTTTCGGCAGATGCACATGGGCTGATAGGACCTTCCGTGAGCCGCCCCTAGTAGGCTATTCGATTGGGCCGTCAGGGAGTGGGCCATGGCAATGGGCCGTAATTTTATCCCCGACAGCTAGCCCCCGAGACTCAAGTGGAAGGACTCACTAGAGTGGGGTCTTCCTCTTGAGACTCTAAGTCACGAAGAGGTATTTTTCTGCGCAAAGACATGCAACAGGCGACCGAACAGATTATGGTTCAACCGAACAAGACTTGTTCGGGACCGAACAAACCCGCCCGGCGCCGAGAAACTCAGTTGCGTCGAACAGGGAACAATATCTGTCCGGCGAGCACTCGACCTTCGATGCGTAAATCGAAATCCAGTCCCCAAGTCGCGAGCTCGTCATGGGACGGATCGCTGCGCCCGGCGAAGAGCTGTCCGATGCGAGGTGAATCATCTCCTTGAGGCTGAACGTTATCAAGAAGGGATTGGATTCGTGGTAGTGAAGAGCGTACCACCGCATCCGGTAAGATCAAATCTTCCGGGAGAATGAACATAGCAAGTCGCGAGACGGACTCGTGCTGCTGCATCCAGGCATTCAGATGCCTAGGAAAAGATAGGGGAACCACCTCTCGGGCTAGAGCTTGCCCGAGGAAATAGAAATTGCGCTCTCGAGCGAATGTCGCGCTCAGGAGCGAGGGTGATGTGCCCCCAGACGTAGATCGTGTGCCAGGAGCAGACAATGCATACGAGGGGGAAGGTGACCCAGTCCCCGAGCGTAGAGCTCGTCAAAGGAACCAAGTAAGGAGATCTAGTCCCCGAGCACGGAGCTCGTCGCAGGGACCAGAAAGTGCGACCAGGCGAAGACGTACCCGGTAGGAGCCCGCGCTCCGGGCGAAGAGCAGCCCGGTGCGAGGTGATCCAGCCCCCAAGCACGGAGCTCGTCGCGGGACCAGATGCGCGCTCCGGGCGAAGAGCTGCCCGATGCGAGGTGAATCACAACCCGATGCAGTCAGAGCCGCAAGAGAACGTGTGAAATCAACGCTTTACCCATGACGTATTCCCTGCGACAGTGTTAGCGTTGTCTTGGCAAGTGCAGAACCGACGCTTGGAGTGCCCGTTGCGATGAGAATCGGCTTACGATGGGCATGCCCGTTGCGATGAGAATCGGCTTACGGTGGGCAGGACTCCGTTGGTGGCGTCTCGCCTGACTTAGCCAAACCGTGGTCGGTCGCCGGGCAAAGGTAAGAAATCATACGCGGGTGAAGTGAATCAGTCCCCGGGCATGCGCAGAGCAAACCCGGAAAGAGAGGGATGCAGACATCGGTTTTGGTGGGGAAGCCTGGAACCTCACCGCGACCATCACCGGAGTCTGACGCTCCCCGTTCCTGTATTTCCTGCAAAAGACAAACAAGAAACAAGCCAGCAAGGGAAAAAGAGAGCAAGAAAAGGCTCTAAGAAGAGCAAAGCGAGTTTTGAAAACACGCAAAAATGACCTACCCAAGACAAGACATAATTTTTCCGCACGCCCCGATTGCATTAGTGTCACCTCGGCGAATGCGGAACCGACGCTAGGAGTGCCCGTTGCGATGAGAATCGGCTTACGATGGGCAAGACTCCGTTGGTGGTGCATTGCTCCGGATTACCGTGCCAGGAAGGACGTAGCATGGATAAAAAAGACGTGTGCGGGAAAGTGCAGCCCCGCTGTGGCTAAGACCGCTAACCAGGGAAGGCGATCGGGACATTAGCCGCAGGCAAGACGTGTGAGGCAATATCTTATCCGGGCATGAACTCGTGCAGCGTTGGTGTCGCCTCGGCGGGTGCAGAACCAGCGCCAGGAGTGCCCGTTGCGATGAGAATCGGCTTACGGTGGGCATGCCCGTTGCGATGAGAATCAGCTTACGGTGGGCAGAACTCCATCGGTGGTACACCGCTTCGGTTAACCGGAGCCGTACAGGTCGTCGCCAGATAAAAAGACATGCTTGTACGCGGGGAGCGCTACGGGAGCGAAAGACCAACGAGGTTTCGGAAAACCAACGCTAAGAAAAGGAACTGGAAAACTGAAAACGTACCGGGGTCGCCGAAATTCAGCTCGAGTCCCAACTGACCGAGGAGAGGCAGTCCTTCGAGGCTTTTCGGGAAGAAGCCGAGGAGCTTCGCGTGCTGTCCGCGAGGACTAGCATCGCGGAAGGAAGGGTCGAGGAGCTGGCCGAGCAGCTCAAGACCGCCGAGCAGCGCTTGAATCAGAGCGAGAGTCTGACCGAGCAGCTTTTCCTGGAAAAAAGAGCAGCAAAAGATAAGGACAAATAAGAAACCAAGAGCAAGGTGAACAGCGCTAGAAAGTTTTAAGGAAAATCGGTAGAACGCTTAGCCTAACTCCCAGCCCCCGTTGTGCAGCTGCTCGAGGACCTGAGATTGCGAACTCGAATAGGTGCACAAGAGAAAGAGCGACACCCTAGCCCCCGGTACGGACGATGCATGAAGACCTGAACTTGCGACTTCAAGCACGTGCGTAGAGAGTTAGAGCGACACCCGTATCCTGATCGACTCGTTCCAAGAACTGCTCGTTAACGTAAGTTAGGCGATTTCGAAGGTAATCGAACAAGGAAAGTGCCTCTGCCGCGGAGGGCTTACGAGAGCAGGCTTAACCGCAAGGCTGGATGCCGTGTTACGCAACTCTGAGTTTAAGAACTTGTTGAAACTAGATACGGGCAGAGAAAACCCTAAAGATTGCGGAGCCAAGAGTTCGCAAGACCGGGCAGCCATCAAGTGTTACCAGAGAGTAAGATAGTCTAAAAAGACGAGTGGTGAGAAGGGCCACAGGGGGCCGCGGACATTCACCGTTCAATGGGTTGAACTTTACATGGCAGCCCGAGAGACTTGGACGAACTAAGGCGCGAAATTTGAGAAAAAGCGCGAAGCTAGAAAACGAAAGACCTACACGAGGAACTTACGAATATGGTCGATGTTCCAAGTGCTGGTCAGCTCTCTCTCGTCATCCACAGTCAGGCGAACAGCCCCGGGATCCGGAAGGAGTTTTGATCCAGTCCCCGAGCACGGAGCTCGTCGCGGGGACTAGACGCGCGCCCCGGACGAAGAGCTGCCCGGCGCGAAGTGATCCAACCCCCGAGCACGGAGCTCGTCGCGGGGACCAGACGCGCGCCCCGGGCGAAGAGCTGCCAGGCGCGAAGAGATCCAGCTCTCGAGCACGGAGCTGGGAACCAGATCTGGAAGGCGATCAAGATCGAAGGGATCGATCCGATCTGACAGGGGAAGAGACATCCTGCCTTTCTGAGTCGTAGTCCTCAGGAAGAATCTCCTGGTCGCTGATAGAGTTCGATATGTTCGATCTGCGAGCTCCCCACGGTCGGCGCCAACTGTCGCCGGTTGAGATAACGATCTCAAGTCGCTAAGGTTCTTAAAGATGGAGATAGGAGACACGCCGAACAACCACGAACAACAACGAACAGGAGACAGGGGTTTTTATCCTGGTTCGGGCCTCTCGGGAGAGATAATAGCCCTACGTCCAGCCTTTCTTATATATCAGAGGTGAATACAAGAGGTGGCTCGACGAGACGAGCAAGTCTCGGCGAGATTATGCGCATACAAATGCGCAATAAGCTATAATGCGAAGATCAGGTGATGGCTTGACCCCCCAACATGCTGTAGGGGCCTTGGTTTATATAGTGGTGAGCAAACCGACCTACCGAAGGAATATCGGGCCGGGCTAACTACGAGTACGTAACGAACTCATACATGCCAAATATATCCCACGGTAGATAAGGAATACTCCTAATCTTGGGGATCACGACTCCTATTCCAATCCGGGAAACCACGTCCGGGTCTTCACGTAGCCGTGCAGAACTCTTGTTCGAGTCGGATTCAAACACGATTCCTTGGCCGTTATGCACCGCGCCAGCCAAGGGCTGCTCGGCAGGATGCACATGGGCCTGATAGGACCTTCCAGGGAGCTGGCCCCTAGTAGGCTGTTCGATTGGGCCGTCAGGGAGTGGGCCATGGCAATGGGCCGTAATTTTATCCTCGACACGTGTCTCCTATCTATTGTGATTGTGTTTGCGCGTGTGCGACGACTGGTTTACAACACGTTATGAGCACGAATCGCTCTCAGATTTATGATCATTGGTATGTCGCTACCCGCAACAGATTATTATTTTCAATCTACTGTTTTTCGTCTTCCGATCTAGTAGGTCGTTACTTTCTGTTTCAATCTATTAGTCCTTATGTATTAGTAGATTGATTTTCGATTAATAACCACACGTCGCCGCCCCGAAGGGGCCGCGCCGAACCTACCGGCCGCACCGCCCGCCGGTGTCAAGTAAGCAAGAGACCAACTGAGAAGTGCTTCGGTTGTGCTTTGTGTAAGGTAGAAAGGTTAAATAGAATAGGGGTTGTGCTTTGTGTAAGGTAGAAAGGTTAAATAGAATAGGAAAAGTAGCATTGTGGTATAGGGAAAAAGACTAGGAAAATAGGAGGGCGACGGGACTCGAACCCAGGTCCTCCGCTTTGAATGCCACCGCAATAAACCAACTGGCCAAACAGCCCGCATTGATGCAAATCTAACGGAAAATTTCTTTTATATATTATGTATTGGACGGCCAGATTGAGCCCATGGGCACGGTTGGGCGAGATCGGACGGGCGCAGCGCTCGCACTGTACAGGGTGGACACGCGTCATGACCACGTACAACGCACTAGCGCGTTGTATATGTAATAGATTTCTTGGTCCTAGTCCTAGATGTGGTCCTTTGGTTATCGATTTGTGCATGGATGGTGATTTGTGAACTGGTCATGATGCATTGTTGTGCGATGCGATTTTTATTTTCAATCTTATTTGCGCTTCAATATTGAGCTATATGCAGCGACCATTTCGCTATAGACACAGAGAGTTATCTCATTTTGATTTTAATTTGTATAAGAATTTTGATTCCATAAACCCCCCATTTGTTTGTAAATTTGTTGAAATATGAAGAGGACCAGAGACATTGCGTCTCTTTTCCGGCAACAAGCAGCAAACAATGTCTTCTTTACCTCCTTATGTCAGCATGTTACATTTGTCGGGTTATATATATATTTTTTAAGTTGGATCATCCTAACCCAAAATCCTGAATACCCTACTGGCTGGTTGTCGAAAGCGCTGGTTGCCGCCGTGATGCTGCTCTGTTAAATCTAAAAAATCATTGGGAAAATTCTTTCGTTTGGATTGAAGCCAAAATTTTGCAAGACATTAATGGTTTTGTCTTGTTTCAGGCAATTGGGCTAGCCAAATTTTGGTAGAGTGAATGGTTATTGGTTGGTTGGAACCCAATATTTTTTAAAAATAGTAATAGTGGTTTGATTATGATATAGATAAATTATGAAATTTATTTTATGCAATTTGGATTTCAAATGAAATATATACAAAAGTTAGAAAACTTTTCCACGGTACGACCCTTGGTGATTTACTACTTTAGGTATTGTAATCACTCTTAAAATACCTCGTGTAATATAGTGTGGTTGTAGAAACAAATTTGTAAATGCCTTTTGTATTCTGGAGAAACAATTTTTGATATTCAGTATTGGAAATTGGGTCCCCACAGAATAGGTATTAGAGCCACGCTTAGAAAGGACCTAGGTTTGTTTAAAAATACAATAATAATAAATAGGACAAAATTTTAAAAATGATAAATCTTTATTGCCATTAAATTAATGGTTAGATAAAAGTAAGATTGAGCATAAAGATTTATTTATTCTCAACTTTAAAGGTATCTTTTTTTTACTATAAATCTCCACAGTACAACCCTTGGGACCGCTAGGTTCTAGGAATTGACAAGAAGTTATTGTATTTTAATATGTTTCCAACAGTGTAATTTTCCTCCTGTTGTTCAGTGATGCAAGACCAGTCCCTTGTTTTTTTGAGCATTGTGGAGTGTGGACACACCGAAGAATGTGCTCAAGTCTGGTGGCTCATGAAAACCAGTATCACACTATCTATTTTATCCTTCAGTTTTGCCCTCCTTGTGCTATAGTAGGGCTTATTAACCAAGTACCAAACTGGAAGGACTTGGAGAAAAGGAAGAAAGTTTGTTAAGATTGTGTTGTTAGGCGAAAAATTTGTATATGCAATAAGCAATTGTTATTATATTTTTTCTTTTATTTTAGTGCTGTTATGTCCGGATGAAATACTGAAATCAATTGTATCTATGTTGCTATGTATTGTTGATTTTTGTGTGACTTGCTGATTTGTGAATTTGAGATAAATATATGTTTTTCTTGAAATATCGTGCGAACTATACAACCTTTAATAGCTGAAAAATGACGTGGTAGACATGACACATCATCATCCAACACATATAATGATATGGGAAATATAGCAAATCATCCGGCATCTGGATGATGACGTGACACCAGAATACTGTTTAATGACAAATGTGCATGTCAAAGTGGCAGGCATCCATTAACGACGAAAATTTCAACACAAAACAAGAAGTCAACGCCTTGAGCAAGGGCTTTTGGAGCCATCTGAGTCAAGATGAGCAATCAAAAAAAAAAAAAGATGAGCAATCAATCTTATGGGAGGGCTAGTACTAAAACTACAGACAAGATCCAGCTCGTACGACTGGAGATGGAAATACGAACTGCGGCTGCGGAGCGTGAAATGCTCATGAGGAAGTAGATGTCACTTGCATCGACATGTTCTTAGAACCCTAGTGTAGATTAAGATCTAGAACCCTAGTCCTTCTCACCTCGGCGAGCAAAGATAGCAGAAACTCTAAAAGTTGCTGCAAACGGCTATGCTGCAAATTTAGAGCTTCGCTGCAAATTTCCTTCACACTTAACACTGCACTCCAAAAAATTTCTTCGTCCTACCAGACACTCTATTCAATGCAGCAACTTTTACAACTTTTACAACTTCCTTCAAGGACGAAGGCACCAACTGCATTGGCCCCTTTTCCTGTTCTCGATCGGTGCAAGAACACAGGGAGGAGAAGCTTCTCCTCCGATAGCAAATTGGTTTAGGGACGATTTCCGGAGAACTACAGATATATGACTATTGGTGGGACGGTCGATGGATTGATTTTATATGTATAATACAGGAGTGGCTAAATTAGAGATGTATTTTGAATCTGAAATTAGCTAAAACTCCCATCAGGATCATAGGTTCAATATTGCAGTTGTCTACTTGTCATACATAATACATTGTCGTATTGGGATTTGGCCGCTCTGCTCATGACCATGTGTAGCATTACGATTAATCAGCTACAGATGAAAGATGGGTAGGCTTGCCCGGATCCTTTCTCCAATCTTTCTAACGCCAGCATCCTCCCCCCCCCCCCCTTTTCAAACGTAGCATCCTCCCTCTTAGTTCCAGCGCAGCTTCTCTCTCTTTGCGCCTTTGCTCCCTCTTCCTGTCTTTCATTTGCGCGTCGAGTTCACCCATCATCTCGCGCACCATGATCCCCCCTCTTCTCCTGCTCCTCTTGCTTCGCCCAGAAGAATGAGTGCAACCAACAATGGATTCTCATCCTCATAACCCTGAACCTCACGCTCATCCTCCATTCGAGCACTACGCTCCTCTCCCGCGACCGCGTGCCCGCTTCTTCCATGTCGCAAGACCTTACTATTCGGCGCCTCATGTGCTGCGGCAAGCTTGTCGAGGGCTCGCTTCACTTTGGGCATCTCGTCGATGTTAAATTTTGGATCGTCGATTAGGGCAAACTTGTCGTCGACCGCAGAAGAGCTGATCCCGAGGTGGTAGCACTTCTTGTTGTGGGGATCCTTGGATGCCTCCACGACGACGGCGACGGTGAGGTCCAGCAACTCCTTCATGGCCGCTGCTCTCTGCCTCGCAGCCTCTGCGTCGTCCACGACGGTGACGACGGCGGCGAGGTCGGCGGCAGCATCCATATCGATCAGCTTTGCGTGGACGGAGCTTGATTGTTTTCTAGTTGGTTTGTTCTCGTCAAAACAAAGACTTCTTCCAATGATATCAATCTTTGTCGGCGCCGAAGACAAAAAAACTTTTGTATCGTGTGCTTGGGATGGCCAAACCGGTGGGGTTTTCATCTATATTTATGCTAAAAAGCATAAAAGTACTCAAATACAGATACTAATTGCATCTCATATCGTTGGTTGTGTTTTCTTCCAATATCTCATCTACAAATCGATGTAACCCATTCGTGCCATAGCTAAACTAACATAATCATGAATATGGTATTAACAAAGATTGCTACGTATATAAAGAGAGTAAGAGGCCATGTTACGTTATCATGCGTTTTTTACACACATGGAGTACATACAATATTGAGATGTTGCTTTCTTGCATGAGTGTAGAGCAAGAAACAGAGAGAGCGGTTATGATTGGTTTCATGCGATATAAATTTTACTCATGCGACAATAATGGGTGTGGACGTGATCGGCAAAGAAAAAACAAGATTGAGAAAATAAAAATGCTTAGCTCATGAGTATGCAATCACAGTGTATTCTCTTTGTCCTGTTAGCTATTAGGCAGCTTATGCGTACGTCAAAGACTGAATTCTGCAAACACACTTTCCACTACAAGAATCGGTCTAAATCTCGAGGGCCAAAAACCTCAAGAAAGAGGGGTGAACCCTCGAGAAACAGCTTTCTCCACGGCTAGCCCTCGAGAAATGGCCCTCGTGACTGGCTACTCGAGAAACACAAGCTAGGCCCTCGAGAAAGCTGTTTCTCAAGGGTTTTCTAGGCGCCCTTGAGAAACCTGACAACACGACGGAATCCTACAGCTAACGGTGGTGAAGTCATTGTCTCGAGGGCGAGTTATATTTTTCCAAAAAAAAAATGTACAGGTCGACACAGTTCATCACATATGTTAATTCAGCACAATTCATCACATATCCAACACAAATCTGCACAAATCCCGCACGAACAGCACAAATCCAACACAAACAACAAAAATCTGCACCACAAATCTGCTCTGAGATAAAAAAAAAAAATCTGCATCACATCCAACAAGAGCAGCACAAAACTGCATCATATATTCAACATGAACATCACAAATCTGCATCACACATGTCCAACACGAACATCACAAATCTGCATCACACATGTCCAACTCGAACATCACAAATCTGCTCGAGAGAAAAAAAAATTGGACAAATCTGCATTTATCCAACACGAATAGCAAATCAAACAACAGATCGAAGGTACTGCTAAAAAAAAGATCGAAATAGAGATGAAAGGGGAGAGGGAGAGCCGCGGGGAGGTGGAGGAGGAGCCGGAGGCGAGGTTGGGGAAGACGAGCCGCGGGGAGGTTGGGGAAGACGAGCCGGAGGGAGGTGGAGGAGGAGCCGGAGGCGAGGTTGGGGAAGACGAGTCGCGGGGAGCCGCCTGTGGCCCCCTCCGCTCGCCGCCGTTCGCCGCGAGGTCGGGGAAGACGAGGAGGTCGCAGGGTCGCGCGGGAGAAGCCGTTGCTCGCCGCCCGTGGCCACTCCGCTGCCGTGCGCCACCCGCCGCCCCTTCCGACGCCGCTGCCACCACTCGCCGCCCCCTTTGCTCTCCACCGCTCGCCGCGAGGTTAGGAAGACGAGGAGGCCGCAGGGTCACGCGGGAGAAGCTGTTGCTTGCCGCCAGTGGCCCCTTCGCCGTCGTGCGCCGGGCGCCGCCCCCTCCTCCGCCGCCACCCGCCGCGCGCCGCGCCCTCCGCTCGCCGCCGCCAGTGGAAAGAGAGATAGAGACACTACAAGAGAAGTGGTTTTTTTTTGACAGTTGATATTTGTCATGCAAAATCAAAAATATGTCATAGTAGGTTTTTTATGACGACCTTATGACGAAAACATGGTTGTCATAGTATCTGCGTCATATATTTATTTTGATGATTTAAATACTACATTTCATTACAAGTAAATATGTTTTCTATGACGATTGGTAATTTCTGTCATGAAGTGTATCGTCATAAAATGCAAGGCCAGGGGCTTGGTGCCATGTCATCGTCCAACGTGACAGATGACGTGTCATTGCTGCCACGTTTTATTTTTAATTTGTTTTAGCAATTTATGCAGGCCCAACACAGATCCATTATTCCTGGCCCAATATATTTTTTTGCTATTTGAATAGAGCCTATAATTTATTTGTGGCCATAATTTGTCCATTTCTAGCCTTTTAGCCTTTCTTTCCAGCCCACGCCATTCTTTTTATGAAATATTGACAGTACACGGATTGAGGGAAAAAACTGAACAATATAGTAGCACATAATAGACATCACAAATAATATATATATAGTATGACCAATGCATAGTCAACATGCAAGTTCAACAGCCACAATTTCGACAGGCACATAATAAACACTACTAGGAAGCTACATAAAAGTATTTGGAACAAGTTCAAATTGCAGATAGCAGCTTAGCAAAATAACTTTCATGTCTTGCATGCAATTCATCAAGTTATCAAGTCATCCCCTGCGCATGATAAGGCGAATACATGCCTCAGTTTCCTCTTGCCTCTTCTTGAATTCTTCCACTTCTTTTTGGGTTTTGATCAGTGCCTCAGTTGATTCTGCTGCATTTTTCTTTAGGCCATCAAGCTCTTTCTGTTGATTGTCAACAATCTCTTGAAGTTTAGTTGAATCCTGCCTCTCTTCCTCAAGTTGCTTCTCAAGAAGTTCTTCTCTCGATGTCTTATTCCTTGTAGAGGTTGATTTGAAGCCAACATTGCCAAGGAATTTGCTAGTTGTACAGCTGCTGTTCAATACCTTAGAAACAACTTCTGTAGCAGATGATGCATTGCCATCTGCATCAGGCTCCATCATAGCTTCCATCTGAGCCTAAGCCAATAAACAAAGAAAATCAAACATAAAGGGTCTGCTGAGTTTTTGGATAGAAGTACACATGCTGAGGGTTTGGAAAGAAGTGCATATAAGTGCACATGTTTGATTTGCTAGATTGATTGATTAGGAAAAAAAATGACACTACAGATCACTAGTCACCAAAAGAAGGTACAATATAAGGCTCAGTAATGTAGAGCAACTGATTAAGGATAAAATATTGCATTCTTACTTAAGAGATAGTTTACCTGCTACGAAATATTTGTTAAATAGTTCAGGCATCGTACGAGAAAGCTATTTAGTGCACATATCAACTTTCAGGCATCATATACATACATGCACTTATGAACAGAGTCTAAACAAATAATAGACTATTTTCTTGAAGCATCTAAACAGATATGACAACAATAGCAAGATCAGTTCAATACGAATATAAGGAAGCTAAGAAAACTTAGATGAAAATATGAAAAGTAGCAAGCTCAGTTCAGTGCAACTAATATAAGGAAGCATGTTAGCATGGAATGAAAAATAACATGAAAGGTAGGAATAAGAAGGCATTACTATTGCGCTTTTGACAGGTTCAGAAAATCCGTTATTCTTGCTGTTGTGCAAATGTTTGAAAACATCCAATGCATCTAACTCTTCATTATTGTTTTGTTGCTTCTGCATTTGAAGAAAGATGACAATAATTATTACAGGGTATTATTTTAAAATTGATAGGAGGTATAATGGACAGAGCTTCATGTATGAGTAATTTTCGATGGAAAATGAATAATGACAATATGATTGGTACATACCAGAGGTCTGCATCAAAACCTTCTTCATTTTCTTCTCCTTCTGTCACATCTTGATCATCATGAACGAACTGCTCTAATGATGCAGGGGTTGTGTGTTCTTGTTGTGCAGCTAAGGCCAAATATTTTGCTGACCTTGTCTTGACTCCAACTGTAGGTGGCGCAGCTGGTGTAGTTAACTCTCTTCGACGGTCTTGTGCCACCCAGAGGCATGCTGTCGATGTCACTATTGTTTATCCTTGGAGGAGTCCTTATGCATACCCTTTTATATTTAAGCTACAAAAGTAATAATGAATGTAATCATATGAATTACAATACAAATAGGAAGCAATGCAATAATGACCAAAAGACTGGAACAACTATGATTTAAATAGATGCAAATAAAGACTATAAGCAGCAAACAACCATAGCCCCCTAGGAAGATAGATATGAACAAGCACCTTTTTTGGTGTAGGCATGGCGGTTGTTTCATCTTCTTCAGCCCCCCTATCCCCTTCAGGATCATAATCAGAGTCATCATTGTGTTTACGGTTTGGTTCCCTAGCCTTTTCAGTTGTATTTGAAGTCGTAGTTGCTTCCAGGATATTTTTTATTCTTGCGATGCCAAGGGATTGAAATCTGCTTTCAATTTTCGCCATGTTTGAAAGACGCTTCTTCTCATATTCAGTTTGTTCTTGTGCTATATTTTAAAACCAACAAGATTATTGTTTCAATAAGGGAGCTACAGAGGGCTTTTTAAATTACACCATGGATACTATGTACAGTGTAGTAGGTATTCATAGAAAATCAAAGCAATTGTTTTATGTTAAATGATAGTTAAAGAAATAACCTTTGGCTGTGTCTTTGGATTTGGATTTGCTGCCTTGTGTCATTGTCATTTGCTGCTACTGATTGGATAGTAAATGCGTGTGTGATATAATCCTCTGTTTAGATAAAAACAGAGTTAAAACAAGTGTTATAACCACAAAGCATGCATCAAAAAACAAAATATATGAAGAAGTGAAGTCACCATCCACATTCGTAACAAATGCATGGTAACATTTCTTACTAATCTGACACTGTTAACTATAATCACACGACACTAAACAATGACGTGGAGAAGGATCGGGAGAGTCACAGTAAACAATAACTAAAAAGTGATCTGGTAGCTTAGATAAGGATTAAGAGAGGGAGTAACATTCTAAGTCATACACTCCACTCGCACTAACCTAGGGTAAAAAGAGAACCAAAGCATCGATGAGCAGGGACGAGGGGACGGGGCAAACCACAAGCAGCGAGCAGAGCAGGCCGGATCAATGATGCCCAGAATGGAGCGAGTACTGTCGTCAGAGTGAAACAACAACGAGCAGATGCCGGCGGCGAAGCATGACAGAGGGACAGCGGTGGTCGCCGTCTTCGCCTCGGCGGCAGGTGACGCAGAGGAACGGCGCCGACGCCCTCCCAGGCAACTCGATTTGGGAATTAGGGTTGATTTGGAATGAGAAAGCCGAAGCATCACTCTGGGGTATGGATACGACTGCTGTAGGTGGGCCTTCTGAAAATTTTGGGGAGAGCTTTTTTGGCGCCATGTCAAATGTTTTTTGGATATTGGCGGGAGGCTAGGAAATACAGCGGGATAGTTTTTTCGTACAAAATTTGTTTGAAACACTATTGGGTTTTAGATTAAAAAAATCAAAAAAATCGCTTTTCTATTGAAATCCGGTTATAAATCGAAATATATTGAAATTCGGTTATAGGTCGTTCCGGTATTTTACCGGCATCGTGAGTGTCGATGGATACCCGAACGTTGACCCGAGAACAACGACGACATCATGTGAGGTCGATCATTACGAGGAAAGAATTTTATTTCTCTCATTGCAACAGACGGGCACATTTGCTAGTCGACACTATATCAATTGGATAAAAGGCATAGTTCATGAGTCTCTGTCTTCCTCTAAAACTCTCTCCCTTTATTTTAGCTTGGAAGAAGAAATTGGAGCCGCTTTGGAGGTCAAAGAAAGAACGGGTTGCTCGATCAAAATACTGGTTGGCATATGACGCATAATGGTCACTCCATTTGGAAGTTCATCTATAGACGGTGGAAACGCATAGACCCTCTTGCGCATCATGTTCATGCTATGTGACAAAAAGAACAAATCGAGGTCAACATAATGTTATGGCCTAGAGTTTTCAAATTTTTCATGAAAAATACATTTGATTGAAATTTAAAATGCTTAATTATCATACAATTTTAACAGAAATATATGACATATATCATATTTAATAAGATTACAAAATATTTTTTTTCAGAGGAGTGACTTTTTCTGGTTAACCAGATTCATTACTGATCTGGACTTTCGTTCATCGTCAACACATGACATGTGTAGCTCGGCCGATGTCCCAGTTTCTTCAATAAGCCCATCTTCCAGCTGCTTCTTTTTTTGACCTTGTATGTTTCAACTTAGCGTATCACAATAGCAAAATTTGTCTTTTTATATAGCCTATATGATGTAATAATTTGTAGTATTTTTTTCACGCTTTTAATAGTACCCTCAAAGATCCTAAAACAATTTTTTAATTTATTCTTTTAGAATATTTAAACCTATTTTCAAAGACTCTTAAATTTTACTAAAACATACAAGGCCCTTTTAAGGCCTTGTTCTTTTCAGCATAACGTACCGTTGCGTATTATTGTAGCAAATTTTGTTATTTTTATATAGCCTATATATTGCGATAATTTGTAACAATTTTTTCGTGGCTTGTAATAGTTCTTCCAAAGATCCTAAAACTATTTTTAAATTATTTTTTTGAAATCTTTAGACCTCTTTTTGAGGGTTCTTAAATTTGCTACAGTATTACGCGAACGCAACGATATGCGAAAAAAAACAAGGCCTAAGACACTTCGAGCTTCTTCATAAGCCAAAACATAAAGCAAATAGCTGTCAGGACAATGGACATCTCAGCTATATTGATAAAAAGGAAAAGTAACTCTTTTTACAGACACTTCTAGGCTCTAGCTGCTTCTTACACTCCGCCGGCGGCACTGTAGCAGATGGAGTCGTCTCCAGCCCCAGTAGAGCAAGCCGCTGCGCTTCATCTCCCAATAGAGCAAGCCGATGCGCTGCTTCTACTCCCTCCCGTCGCGGTGGAGTCGTCTCCAGCCCCAGTAGAGCAAGCCGCTGCGCTTCATCTCCCAATCGAGCAAGCCGATGCGCTGCTTCTACTCCCTCCCGTTGCCAGGTAGCTACATTTTTTTGCTCAGATCTGCTTCTTCAGCCGATGGGAAGTGCCCCTAAGATTCATCGTTCAATCTTAGGTGATTCCATTGAGTTTGCTCTCAAAACCGATGGCTTGAAATGCAGATTTCAGGTCGGCTTCATCCACATTTGGAGTTATACCAATTTTTTTTAATATGTTATAGCTTGGATTTTCAACTCGATTGTTGAAGGCCTCCCCATGGCTGGCTATTATCAGCATCTCTGGCTGCATCAACTACACAGATAAGTACCACTGTACTGATCAATCACTTATGTGGATGTTTGCATCACTATACAATAGCAAAGTGATTGTTTCAAATTTAAAATCCAGGAAAATGCCATGAGCAAATTAAGTAAAGAAATGTATGCCACCCACAGTTGTTTTATATGTTGAGTGGTTGCACATTCAAATTTTCAGCCAAAGTAGATATGCCTTCAACAAAGCAAATAAAGATCAGTACCAAGCCACAAATATGATGTATTCCAGTATTCCACAAATATGTAACATCGAAACAAAACCACTGATCGACGAAATTGTAGATCTGAGTTGTATACTAACTCAATGATCTCTTTCAATGAACCATAAAATTCAGTTAAATTGCCATTATGTGTGCCCTCAGTCATGATTGAACTATTTTGTGTCTTCATGTTCTTCTCACGATCGACGGTGTTGTATCGAACTTCATTAACAGAGCAAGATGAATATATGCTAGCTCGCATATCTAGACCATATGATAATGCACGCATGTGATCACTAAACTCACTTGCCTTCTCCCTCACATGGTTTTTGAACCATTTTGAAAATTCAGTCATCAACCGGTTGCCAATATCATGTGCCCCATCTTGCTCTAACTCTTCTCTGAACATTCTACAAATCCAAAGCATGAAGCATAAAATTGTTAAGCGGCATAGAGTAAGTAAAGCATACAAGTAAATTGAGATATACATACAAATGATAACTCACTTCACGTATGGTTCAACCTCTTCACAATTATTTAGCACGTACCACACAAGCTTGTCAAATTGGTCATCAAGGAATGTAACCCTACATGCTCCTACTAACTTAACACCATGCATAAAAACCGAGATGTCACAATCCCCTGGAATTTCTAAAGATCCACCCCCACTTTTGTCCTCTCGATTAAATCGAGTTTCAACATCATCCATGTATCGAGAGCAAAATGTCAAGGCCTCATTAGCTACATAAGCCTCTGCAATAGACCCTTCAGGTCTTGCCCTGTTCCTCACAAAACTTTTCAAAGTGCATGACGTTCTATTGGGTACATCCAGCCAAATTGTACTGGACCTCTAATAATTGCTTCATCAGGCAGATGAACGACCAGGTGCACTATCACATCAAAAAAAGCTGGAGGAAATATTTTCTCAAGTTTGCATAGAATGACTGGGATTTGTGATTTAAGTCGTCGTAGCACATCTATTTTTACAGTCCTACTACACAATTCTCTAAAGAACATTTCCAACTCTGCAATTGCTTCATATATATCATTGTGCACGATTCCCCGAAGGCCAACTGGTAAAACTCTCTGCAGGAGGATGTGACAATCATGAGTTTTTAAGTCTTGTAACTTGCATCCATCGGCACTTATGCATCGAGATAAGTTTGAACCAAAACCATCTGGAAATTTCACATCTCTAATAAATTCACAAAAAGCAATCTTATGCTCTTTTTTCAAGGTATACCATGCAGGTGGAATTTTATATGAGTCGCCGTTTTTCTCCGAATGCAATTCACCTCGGATGCCCATATCTTGCAAATCAAGCCTAGCATTGATAGTGTCTTTTGTCTTCCCCTCTATATGCAGTATTGTGCCAAGAATGTTCATGCATATATTTCTCTCAATGTGCATCACATCAAGATTGTGTCGCTGCATCAATTCTATCCAATAAGGCAATTCAAATAATATTACTTTTCTGCTAAACACTTGGGCCTTATCCTTCTCTTGACGCTTCCTTTTATTATTCCGAGGATGCTTTCCCGGTCTCACATCTTTCACATGCTCCAGTTGCTCGAGAAGCTCATATTTACTAAACTTTTGCGGCTTCCCACGCTTTTCGCGTTGGCCATCAAAAGCTAAGCTTTTCCGTGAACGGTCGTCCATTGGGAGGTAACGACGGTGGCCAATATAACATATCTTACTCCTTATTCCCCGTGACAATGGATCTTTGTCACAGTGAATACATGCATAATAACCTTTCGTAGTTCGTCCAGACAATGTGCTTAAAGCAGGATAATCATGAATGCACCATATAATTGCAGCGTGCAAATTAAACATCACACCAGTAAATGCATCATAAGTAGGGAGACCGTTCCATAGTTCAACCAACTCATCTATCAGAGGTTCCAAGAACACATCAAAATCCTTTCCTGGACTCTTCGGACCTGGGATGAGTAAGGCCATCATGCAGTTCGATTGATCCATGCATACCCATGGTGGCATGTTATAAGGCATCACAAGTACTGGCCACATGATATACGATGTACTCATAATACCAAATGGATTAAAACCATCTGTAGCTATTCCAAGCCTCAAGTTCCTTACATCCGCCGCAAACATCGGGTACTTTCTATCAAAGTCTTTCCATGCCTCACCATCAGCTGGATGACTTATTTCATTATCATTTGGTTGACGCTTCAACTTGTGCCATTGTGTGTCCTCTGCAGTTTTTTTCGAAGAAAAAACCTCTTCAATCTTGGTATCAATGGAAAATGTCTTAGCACTTTATGAGGAACTTTCTTTTTACCATCTGCATCTTTCCATCTCGATTCACCACATATTGGGCATTCATATCTATGTGCATATTCCTTTCGAAATAGCACACAGTTATTTGGGCACACATGGATAGAATCATAACCAAGGCCCAATTCAATGAGATATTGTTTCATTTCATAAAATGATTTGGGAATTTTACAATGAGGGAATGCTAGTGACAAAAGCTTCAATACTGAATTAAACGCTGCATTGCTGACCCGATGGTATGACTTCACATGCAGTAACCTCACTAGAAAAGACAATCTTGATAATTTAGATTCTGGGCAAAGTCCTTGTTTCGCATCTTCAAGCACTTTAGCAAACTGAGGATTTTCTCCACCTTGCTCACAAGCTTTGTATAGATCTTCTAACATATCTGTCATTCCACCATCATTTTCATTGTCGTCCTCACTGGCACCCATTGCATCATCGCCAAAATTTTCCATAGGGCAATCATTATCACCCCCTTGCACTTGTTCTTCTAGGACTTCAACATCATGTGCTTCTCCGTGATATACCCACTTTGTATAACCACTTGACATCCCATAAATATGAAGGTGATCATACACAACAGATTGTGACCTTGTCATTTGATTAAGACACTCACGGCATGGGCACGATATGTTGACATTATTATCGAATCGTGCTCGGATAAATTCCATGAATTCATCGACTCCATTGATATATGCAGGGGTAAATTGTCTACCATTTACCCAACTTCTGTCCATCTGTTCAACATTAACAAAACATGGATAAATGTCAATGTAATTAACAAATATAGTGTAAATAATTATCCCTGCGCTAATCCATATTCATCAATTACGGTGCCCTAATGCAACTGTACAACAAGACTGATAATGTAATTTATCTTTTCTGGCAGCACGTTGAACCAGGTTGGACTACTTTTTGGTACCACTGTTCTTTGTTCTTGGATTATAGAATTATGCTGTACGTGTCGAGGCGTTTTATGAGCTTTACTAGAATGGAGATGTCCGGATAGACCTAAATGAGTGGGAGGATTTTGTTAAGAACCCATCAGCATTAAGAAATATGTTACTTCCCTAAATTCGATGATTTAATTAGGTTGTTTTTCTTCGGCACACAATATTCAGGATTTCAATAATCAAATTTGGTTAGCACTTTCTGCATGTATGATAGAAGCACTGATTATTAGGATATACAAGACTACTATGATATCTCCTGGTGGTTGTGTTGAATATAAATAATGATATCTCCAAGTTCAATGCTACTAAACATCTTAATAGACAAAGAAAGATTTTGGGAGCATCGTTGGTAAACAAAATGAGCTTAGCAAAATGTTGGATGAATGATATATTGTTACTGCCTTCTTTCAGTTTATAGATCTCAAGTTTCTATTTTATGGAACAGTGTAAGTTTTGTTTAACTTAATGCATATATATATGTCATATTATTATACTGAGGCTGCCATTGCTGCCAAATTTTGATCAATGTTTGACTAATTGATTTAATTCTTTCTGGTTTCCACTTCACAGCGATTCTTGCTATACTATTAAAGTACAATTTGGATGGATGACTGTGTACAATATATACAAGAAGATTAGCTAGTGACACACGTCTGTGTGTGCAAGAAACCAAAAGATGAAGAACAAATGGTCTAGTCCTATCGGAGGATACATCAGCAATAATCCTACATTGTTTGAGCCCTTTAGTCTCCAAGCATCATCCAAGATAGATGTTGGCTGCTGCATCGCCGGAGATTGGCATTTTATAATGATTCGGATGGTATGCACTTTTTTTTTTATTTAGTGGTTGTGTTACCACTGTATTGAAATGGAATATGATATTTCCGTTACAATGTAACAAAATATTCTACAATGCAATATATTTATTTTATGATTTTCTAGATTGATGATAGCTTTAAGCATTGTCTTCATATATATTAGCAATTAGAGTATAATGCGATAAAGCAAAAGTGATTCATGCGTTGGGAAAAGGGTACGAACTTGATCAATGCTGCCCAATTCGCATCACCAATCTGAAGATTCTGGCAAGGGCGATCACTGCTGCCCTAAACCGTGCATGATGAGACGAACTTGATCAATGCAATCCAATTCAAAACATCGATTGACGGATTTCGGCTAGGGCCAGTACTAGTGCCCAAAACCGCGCATGGTGAAAGGGAAGCAGGCAACGGCGACTTTCCTGACGTACAAGAACTCGGGCGGCGGGGTGGGATAATCTTTTGATATCTAGGTTAATTTAATTATTTGATTGATCCGTCGAGAAATATAATCACACTAGCATGCTATATTAACAAAACACTTGTCCGCCTATTATCATTCGAGTCCTACCCTGGTGGAGAGGTGCTTGTAGTCTCAACCTGAGGTCACAGGTTCGAACCTCAGATTCTCAGGTGCCCTTTTTTGTACCAAACAGCCATAATATTAGCCCAACATCCCATATAGCAAATCCGTAGGCTGACTGCTTGCATGCTATATTAATAAAACACTTGTCCTTTTGGCACCATCCAAGTCCTACCTAGGTGGAGAAGTGGTTGTTTCAACTTGAGGTCACAGGATCGAGTCTCAGGTGGTCTTATTTTTACCAAACAGCCATAATATTAGCCCAACATGCCTACCTGTCAGCTCATATTATATACTACTAGAACTATCCTATTATAAATCCTTTTTTTTTACAAAATCCTAAGAAATTTTTTGAGACCAAAATCAAAAGAATGTCTACTTTTCCATGACGTTCTATAATTGATTTAATGATGATATTTCAAGTGTCGTCACTCCAAAAGATGGCCAAACGGCGCGAACATCATATAATGACGAATGACAAAAGTGTCGTCACAGAAAACAAATTTTCAATGACAGAAGTTGGCATCGTCAAGACATTTTTGTCATAGAAAAACACTTTTCTTGTAGTGAGAGGACGGGGAGAGAAAGAGAGAGAGGACGGTGAGTCAGAGGGAGACCGCGTGGATGGATAACAAGGAGGCATGGGTGGATTTGTTTATTCGGGAAAAAAATCAGGAGGAGTAGCCGGCGGGAGATTTTTTCGGTGGGTTTTAGGCGCGGGAAAACTTCTCGATGGCCTAGTCCTCGAGAAACCCTCACTACGTTACTGACTGTCCACCAGAATTCCTGTTTCTCGAGGGCTTAACGTCAGCCCTCGAAAAGTATTTTATTTCACAAGGGTTTTTATTAGGCCCTCGAGAAGCCCATTGCTTTCTAGAGGGCCGTCTTGGCACCCTCGAGAAATCTGTAGGCCCTCGAGATTCTAGCTGATTCTTGTAGTGTTCCCAATAAAGATTACTCCCTCCATTTCACAATATTTATCCATAACACACCATGCGCACAGATCAAGCAAGTAGCAGTTACAAGAAAAAAATGTACAAAGACCATTATACCCATATTTAATAGTATGTTACAGCTTTCAAAATAGGAATAACTCTTGTTCCGTTCTCTCTGCTTTGCTACCCAGTAGAGCAGCTATCAAGTAAGAGAAAGAAATACAAGTATGAAATTCCATATTCCAAACTCCAAGGAAGGGGTGGGGGGAAGAGGCGTAGGACCGAAGAGTGAAAACATTACAACATGTGTAAAATGGTTGAGACAACAACTATCTCTAAGATGTCTCTATCCAATGTCATATCACCTAGAGATAATGCTAGAGACAATCCATACAATTGTCTGTCTATAAGCTATCAACAGAGTCAGTTAATGTTTGTATGGTAATTTAAAAATGTGGTGATCATTTGTACATCTCATCTTTGTAACCTACATGGAGAGAACGGAGATAGAAACTTTTTAGCTGAAATTTTGTGCGAATCATTCTTGCCTGATACTATTCATGCCAAAAAGTTTTTAAGAAAAGTGATTAACGCATCGGCAGACAACTATTCATTTTTATTTTCATTTACTAAATTTGACTTTGAAACATTAGTAAAATTTTCATTGGCACTCCAATGCCTAGATGAGGTTGGGTATGAATCTAAAAACATAGCAGGTGCTCAAAGTGCATTGCCAAAATTTGAATGTACTAAAAAAATGCTCGTGCATTGCTACGAGTGATTGCCCAACAATTCATTTACTAAATGAGTTTCAATTTGTATATTTTTCTTCATAATTAAAGTAATGTACAAAAAGAATTGGTAATGCATCAATAATCATCCCATGAAATTCAAATAACAAAAGAAAGTTTTGTTATACTTTTGGGCGGAGACAACTTCGGAAGGGAGGCTGCAGCATTAGAACTGGTCCATTTCATTTTCTGCACTATAAATACTAAAATAAATGTAGCAAGAAGTTGAAAGACGGAAGACCATAAAATCAATATATTTTTTTTTTAAAAAAATGAAGACATGACCTATGTGGTGAGGACTTCCGTATAAACAATAATCTTCCGGTTTGTCCCAATTGTGCTAATTTTTTTATTCTTCTTTCTCTCCTCATTATGTATAACCATTAGTATATTTATGTTCTTCGTTGCCGTTGCTCTAGAAAGTGCGACATATAGTTGACCACGAGAGAAAACCGGTTCTTGTAGGTATACTCCGACATTTGGTATGGTTTACCCTTGTGCTTTGTTTATTGTCATGGGGAAGCCGAGTCTGATAGAAAATTGTTTCCTCCTAAAACAGAATGGGAATATGTCATAAGTAGATGGGCGCTAGTGGGATTTGAGGCAAGAAAACTCGCATTCCAGAATTTTGTCCTAGTACAATGTTTGCATGAATTGCATTTTTCTGAAATCCACGTACCACTAACCTTGTGCCATTGCAAAGTCCATTTGCGGTCGGGGTCGATATTCCTTAGTAGTATGATGGGACAATTAATTTTGAGCTTCAGGATATGTGGAGGGAGTTCGTTCGGGGTTAGTATATTTATGAATTCTAGGGGATAGAAGTTATAAGAATCATCTTCTCCTCTGTCGATGTAGTGGTACACCATCTCCTCCCTCGGGAATCGATCAATCAATTTTAGATTGATGTAATCTATGTAGTTGTTCCTTGTGGATAAAATGGCTCTTGATGTGATGTACTTTGGATATGATAGGCAAGCATTGTGAATTTGGTAGATACCGTCTATAAAATCTATTCAGGTCACTATCATCAGCTATATATGGAACACATATATATCTGGTAGACATATTTCATCGTTATCATTTATTTCCTTGGTGCCATTACCAATACATAGTAGGTATTCTGTGAACCATGGGTAGTTCTGGGCCCTCATGTCTTGCGCAAGCTTCAATTTATGCATGCAATCACATAGTTTGATCCTGCATACTGATGCATCTACTATTTGACCTCTTGTTCCTTTTCGGACAACATGGAGAACTTCCTTAAAATCTCCTCCAAATACAACCATTTTCCCACCGAATGGAAGATTTGGTTTGTCCATTATGTCTCCCATACTTTTGTCTAGTGCTTCAAATGCTTGCCTATTAGTGATACTGCCTATAGTAGCTTGGTTGTCCCATTTTGTTTTGTGAAAACCACAAACTGCTCCATCATCTATTCTTAGTGGTATCTTGAACCGTGAGTGTGCGGTCCTTCCTCCAGGCATTAGGAAGCGGCAACATCAGAAGTGGCCGTCGCCACGAGCAATCTTCCCTTGTATTCGGACTGTGGCCAGCAATGCCTTATGTAGAAAAATGTTTTTCCCGTGCCTCCCAGACCATCAACGAAGAATAGTCTTCCTTCATTGCTGTCAACAGCGGCTAGAATTTCGTTATAGGCGGTCCTCCGTGTCCACCTTGATCATGGATTCTTCGATGATCTCCCTAGTACATTGTTAGTTGTGTCAAGTTTTTGGAAATTTTAGGAAGAGAAAACGATCTTATGTCTTTGCCCATCGAATGCAGCACATCCGTGATTTTATCAAAACCATTTGTTGGACTGCATGTTCGCATTTGCAGTTTCTGCGATAGTCTTCTAACATGCCCTCGAGGTTATTGTTCCAGAGTGTACGGATGTCGCTTTGCCCACCGTCGGCCATGTAGCACCACGAACGGCAGTTGATGTGGCTCCTCGCGGCCAGGAAAGGTGCCTCAGTACTGCTGTTGACGCACCGCGCCAAACCTTGCATATGGAGAAGGCGGAGGGAGAAGAGAAGGAAAGGGATAAGGAATAAGGGGGAAGGGAAGGAGGAAGGCCCTGCCCCACCGCGAGGCGGCGGCAGCGGCGTGAAGGAGGTGTTGCCGGGGAGGGTACGTTGTAGGAGGAGGTGTTGGTTCGCCCCTAGATCACATTGTGTGCACCCAAGGTATACGGGGTGAAGTCTATTGTTGTTAATATTTATATCGAATAATCAGCCATATTTCATATTTATCTCTAATAGTAAATTAAACGATAGGTACACAAAATTGTTTCTTGCATTTCACTTAGGTCCATACCTTGCAAAACAAGACATTACGGTACATAAAGTTATGCATTAGTTCCATAGCAGGTCTAAAACAAGTTTCCTCCAAATCAATCGATTTGCACATCATTGTAGCTCCGCGTATGCTCCTAAAATGCACTGCATCACATCGCTTCTCAGTTGTGATGTTCACGCACCGTTGACTTTGCTAAGCTATGCACTTAGTTTGGGGCCTTTCAATGTTCCTCTGTGATAGCAAGTTCTCGCTTAACGTCCGAGCAAATGAACTGGACGTAAAGGAAGGTCGTCACTCGTCACTGGTAACGGCAAGTGGCACGACGGTGACGGGCATGACGACCCGGATAGCGTTACAGAGCAGCATCACGGCGGCAACTAGCACTTTCAACAACCAGCCATCCAACTTAAAAAAATATATATAACCCCACAAATGTAACATGCCGACTTAAGGAGGTAAAGAAGACCTTGTTTGCTGCATGTTGCCGGAAAAGAGACGCAATGTCTCTGGTCCTCTTCATATTTCAACAAATTTACAAACAAATGCGGGTTCATGGAATCAAATTTGTATACAAATTAAAATCGAAATGAGATAACTCTCTGTCTCTATAGCAAAATGGTTGCGGCATATAGCACTATATTGAAGCGCAAATAAGACTGAAAATAAAAAATGCATCGCACAACAATGCATCATGACCAGTTCACAAATCACCATCCATGCACAAATCGATAACCAAAGGACCACATCTAGGACTAGGACCAAGAAATATATCATATATGGATCCAGTCCAGGGGGCAGGGGGAGCAAGGATGCGAGCCAATACTTTTTGGAGTAGCCTATCAGTCAACCGTCACCCATCCGAGCTTGCCGTCGCTCACGCCAAACGCTGCCGCCTGCAGTGTAACATCCCAATTTTGGACAAATAAAATTTTTTTGGTGAAATTCAAAATTTCGTTTGAATTCAAGCTTCCGGGCGTCTCTCTTTCTCTCTCCCCCCCTCTCTCTCTACCGCGCATGCGCGCCTCAGACGCTTGCTCCTCTGCTCAGCGCCGCATGTGCCGTCATTGCCACTGTCATGTGCACGTCACCACCGTGTCCCGTCCGAGACCGGTCCCACGCACCCCACTGCCGCCATGTCGAGTTCTAGTATGTCGGCGCTGGAGTGTGTGTCGCGTGCCTTGCTGTCAACCGGTCCGCCGCCTCGGTCCGATGGATTCTCGCTGGAGACCGCTGGGCATTAACCACTAAATCACGGGCGCGATCCCCTGCCGTCCCTCGTCAACATCACGGGACCCCAAGTCCAAAGGCTACACCTTTAGCCTTGCTCCCGTACCCTGCTCTCTCCACGTCGAGCCGCTCGTCGCCCCGCATGCTCTGCCCCGTCCCGTCGCTCTTTACCACTCTGCAATGCACGTACACGCTACAAGACCCACGTCTTCTCAATACCACGCCTAGCCATAGCCCGATCATCTATAACCTCGAAATACTTTTCCCTAGCTCTAGTTGCGCTCTCGCCAGAAAAGTTTTGTTTTTCCCCCAAAATTTCCCCTAAGCTTGGTTCCTCCAAATTGTTGAGCTCCGCGGCAATTTCTCTCCTTCTGAGCATCTCCCTTACCTCACTAATCGATCCCCATCCTCAATGTAAGTAGTGGCGCTCGGTAAAGACGAGTCCGCGCCGCCGCGCTCACCGTCGTCCGAGTCCCCCGCGCGTCACCGTCCAACGCTCATTGCTCGGTGAGCTTGTCCGCCATTTCCTCTAGCTCCCCGTTCTCTTGCCTAGCCTGTAGGTCCCTAGCTACGCGTAGCACCTCCGGCGCACCCACGCTCTGCCGCCGCTCGTCGTGCCGCCGCGTCTGGCCATCTCGGGCCTCGGCACGGGTACCATTAGAGTCGCAAGGACCCATAGGTAGTAGCGCACACACGCACATGGCTGGAAGGAACCTGCAGCACTGTCGCGGCCCGAGCCGTCATCGCTGGCCATGTCGCCGGCTGGAGGAAGACGATTACCATCCGCCATCCGACCTGCGCCAAGATTCGTGCGGTCACACGTTAATTGGGTCACTGCCCTACGGGTCCCGCTTGTCAGCGTACTCCTTCACGTGAGAAAAGAAAACCGTAATAGCTGTGCCGCTGCCATGTGGGTCCTTGGCCCACCGGGCAGGGCAAGTGGATACGCCCACCGGTGCGGCGCTAGACGGTCTTGTCAACGCACCCCGGTGAAGTACACCTTTGGCGATGTAGCCTCGGATTCGGCAGTAGGCGCTTGCGAGGAAGGCCCTAGGCGAAACAGCTTCTGGGCGGTCCGTCATACTGGCTTGGCCCAAGATCGTCGACGTTTTTCCTCTGATTTAGTTAAATAACTATTTACAGTGGGAAGGTCCTCGATTTATTAAAAATATCTTGAGGCTCCCAAAAATCCTAGAAAAATTTACACAATTAGATGAGGCTGTTCTGGATTTTATAAAAGTATGTAATCAACCCCTAGGATTAATTTTTGACACTATTTGATAGGGATATGTAGCATTCCTAGTTAGAAAATTCTTAAATAGAATCATGTGAACTTTTATTATAAAATAGGGAATCTGATATAATAAAATCATAATAACATAAATTAAAGTGGTTGAGTGCCTTAAAAATTTAGTGCAACCATAAATATGTAATTCTTGTCAAATAAGTTTATTAGAGATTTTGTCAAAACTCTTGGAAAGGATTAATGATTTCCTTGAATTAAATAAGTGCTGATCCTGGGAAATTATAATAAATCACCATAAAGTCTACTAATTACTTTATATATAGGGAAAATCAAGCAAATGCCTTGTCAATTCCAAGTAGACCCATAGGAGGGTATATTGACAAATTGTCATTATCTTAGGTCATTTATATAAACTAAGGAACACAAATGCTACAAGGGGATTTACTACCTGGAAAAATATCAAAGTAAATAAGTATAGTGGGAAATTTTGGAATAATAAAATTATATTAAACTTAGTGACAACCTTTTCTTGTTTCCATAATTTATTAAAAACCCGTAGATACCTCCTAAATTCCTATATAAATTATGGTTAATACTAAGGATTATTAGAGACATTATTTAACCTAAGCACGGTTTATATGTTTCCTCTGATTAAGTAATTAGTGAACCTACCCTGTACTTCTCTATATAGAAAGTAAATCGAAATGACTGGCTTATTGATAAAAACTAGAACTAAGTTAGCAAAAATGCAAAGAATTATATAAAATGTAATATACTATTACAAACCCAAAAAGGGAATGTTATAAGCCCTAGAATGTTAAATAGTACCAAATATGAGAGAACAAGAAGAGAGCCCTATTAATTAAGGTCATGTGTAGCTTATTAAAACCCCAAGGAAACGTCGTTAGTCATGAAATTACCTTTCGAACCTAGAATAAATCCTTGGACCAAAGAATATATGAGGTAGATCTCTGAAGTGATTGTCCGTCCTTAAAAGTTGATAGAACCCACAGGGTAGTTGCCTAGTGTATAAAATATCATACACCTAGAATTCATTAGTAAGCTAGAAACTAATCTCCATCAATAAAAGCGTAAGCTAAGATACGATATACCCTGTCCTGTAAGAGTTCATGACAATTAATAAGAAGGCTGATCTTGAGCTTATGTAATATAATCCGAATAAAGTTTCCTATGTATATAAATAAGAAAACAATCAACCTAATAAGTACAAATTTGACATTAAGTCGTTACTAGTCACCTTAGTTATATAAATGCACACACTTGACTTGCCAACCAGTCTATCGTAAAGTGATCAAGCTATATCTAGCCTAGTCAACGAAGCCTCCCTAATTATCTAAGATTATGAATCCTAACTAAGGAAATAGAATAGCTCATGTACTTTGGATTATCATAATTCTCACTTGAATCCAAAATATAATGTGTAACGCCTATTTTCAAACACTGGATTAAATCTCGATAAGGGAACTTAATCGGGAACACGACACATTCTAATCCAAAGCATTTCATGGACTATTATCTTTAGTCGCAATACTTTGATGACGTCATACCGCACCCGTGAAGCCTCTATAAAACCTCTCTCTCTCTAATTAAGAATACCGAAGAAATGCTAAGGTAGCGTACGTAGGCTCGTTACTAGTGCATAGAAGCAATTGCATATCATGCATGGCATGACCGTTCGCCGAACTATTGACAAGATCCGCCTTATGGTGAAATAGGATAGTCAAACGAAAGCGTTGTTGCATTCATGCATCATGACTTTTCTTCACTATTGGTTATTTATTGAAGTTTATCGGTAATAGACGTAACGGATTCGAGGAAAGGTTCGGCGATACAGAGGAAGATCTTCCACTGGGCCAAGGCGGGTTAATACTTACTCTTATAGATGTTTATCTATATTAGAGAGATTGCGACTTTCCCTATTACGGATTAACATCGCTATTAATCATGTTCATTACCCTGTTTTCCCAAACTATGTATTATCAAACTGCATGATTATTAACTGCCCACTTGTTAATCATGTTATAATTATACATGTCCGTCTTTGTATCATCTAGCCTTTATAATTGCTTCGATTGTCGTATCCTTGTTTAACCTAAGATTAGTATCGTAACAACTTTAACCCTACCTAATGGGTAAAACCTGCTTAGAATTGCTTTGGTCCAATAGAATCTTTTGGCAACTAGCCATGGAACGGTAAACCGATATTCACCGGCCATTCATTCATTCATTCAAAAGGATATGACATGTGACAGTTAGGGCTAATAGATGTATGATGGGTTGAATGTTGTTTGTGGTTATAGCTATGTGGTGTGTCGGTCTGGTTTGATCAGTTGGTCGGGATAGCTCATGGGTGATAACGTCATGGATTGCTAAAGTAGAGATAAGATGGTTGTAGCTTTGCCCCATAGACAACATCCTGATGGATGGTTAAGGCATGAGAAACCTTGTGCTGGGTTTAGCCAGGGCTTACCCAGGAGGAACGCGGAAGAACAAGCGTAGCGGGGTTATCGCTGCCATTGGAGGATGGTTCCAACACAACGCATGGCCATCACGCGGAGTTCGGGTTTTGGATTGCCAGGACAGAGAACTCTACGGAGGCCCTCTGGGACCACTCCTGAAAGTGATCGGCATTGGTCGTCATCGGATGGGATGAAGGCCACACTTCCCCAGCATGACGCTAGGCTAGAGTGGGCTGGCAACCCTCCTAGGCCGAGGCGGGCGATCGATGGCAAGTGTGGTTCACAACGGGATTGCCAATCCCAGAAGGATGGCGGATTTTGGATTGGGGCAACATGAAGTCCGGTTTGGTTGAGGTCATGGTCAAGTATGTTTGTCGAGTTTGGGTTGGTCGTCGTAAGGTTGGATGACAAGGTCTGTCGGTTGGTGTTTGGTTGTGTTGTTATGGTGCTGAACTACTTGTTTAAAAAGGAACATTAACAATTGAGCTAGATAGGGTAATTTAAACTCATCTTAAAAACTCGCTTTACGCAAATAAAATAACTTCTTCCCCTAGTCGAAGCCTCCTATCATTAAGTGCATTAAGGGGAGTGTTAACTAGACAGCGTTTGGATGACGCTGATCTACATACCTCCACTCTTTTAGATAGAAGTTAAGCAGAAGGATTTGTTCGAGTGTCACGAAGGAGATGATCCGTGTTGCGATGGTCATGATGCGGTTTAGGGTTTGCTCCAGTCGACTGCAGGAATGCATAGTCGTTGGAGGATTTTCGGATGATCTCATACATATGTTCTGTTGACTCTGACGATTTCCGTATAACAGTTGTATGGTCTCTTGGCTTATTTAATATTTAGCTTGTGTCATACAACTAGGTATGCAATACTCTGAATAATGAAATTTATGTCTGTATGATACTTGGCTATGTATTATAAGCACTAGAGTACTGATCCAGGATCTAGTGCATGTGAACAGCGACTCTCTGGTAAATATGAAAATGAGGGCTGACACGAAGAGCAACAGACCATCGCCGCCACTAGCCGCTAGGCCTCACTCAAGGACTATGTAGGTCGATGGGAAATTGAGAATTGAGATGGGAATTTGGGGATTGGACTTAATACCTAACAAGAGGCGTGGAGCCGCCGGCCACCGCCGTGCCCCCTGCCCCGCGCTCCCATCAGCCACCGCCGTTACCGGTGCGCTGCTAGCTGCTAGGGTAAGGGGGCAACAGGTCAGAGCCGCAGAGGGTTGGCCGCCTGGCCAGCCGCCGCTGTGCCATCGACCGCCGCCGAGTGTTGCTCCTCTCTCTCGCGCTGTCTTGCAACCACTGGTCTTGGTCCTTGAACCTTGGGAAACACTTTGGTGCGGGAGTCCGATGCTCTGGACTCGTGCAAGTGCTCGCGCGCGAACTCTTTTTTACCCACGGCGCGTGCATGCATGGGCGTGGGGCCCACATCATTTTTGTTGAATGGCCATATTTTTTGTTTGGGTGCTCTAATCCACAAACCATTTGCACCAACGTGTTCCTCGTGTTTTTATGAACAAAACAAGATATATGTTGCCATATAATTATTCAAATTTATCTGGTGAAACGTGGATTTCGCCTACTAAAACTTAGGTTTCGCCTACTGAAACTTGGATTTCATATTCGTTAAACTCGCCGAACTGTCAAGTTTCATAAGGTTTAATGCAAGTTTCATCAAGTTTCAACAGGTTTTATCCAAGTTTCTTCAAGTTTCATCAGGTCAATTCAAGTTTCAACATGTTTCATCCAAGTTTCATCAGGTTACAACGAAATTTCATCCAAGTTTCATCAGATTTCATCAGCACACGGCCAAGTTACATCAGCACACGACCAAGTTTCTTTAGTATAGGTGTAAGTTTCATAAGTGCGTTCTCTTAGTTTCACATTAAATAAATTGAAAAAGTGAAAAAATAAAAAAAAATTAAAGTATTTAAAATGGGTTGCTCTCGATTTTAGAAGAATTATGAAATTTATTGCACACATTTTGAACACAGTTTGAATATTATACAAAGATCAAAAGTTTAATAGGAAATTTAATCAACTGACCGACTAACAACTACGTGGTGTCAACTAACTAGTATATGCACGCGGGGAAGCACGGGGGCGCGCCGGATCTGCTCGGTACCAAAGATCCAACGGATCAAGCTGGTCCGGCGCACGAGCCAGGTGTCGAACGTCCGACGCCTGGTGCTCGCCTTGAACCTTCGGACTCGGTCCGCCCGCCGTTCATCCTGACAACCGTTGGGCACGTTCCGGGAACCTCCGGACGCAGTCCGCTCGCCGGAGGCATGCAGATTTAACCTGCATCTAACACACGCGAACGCAGAGAAAAATAAACTTGATTTGGTGCGGTAGAACCACCACTTTGCTGACTCTATTTCGCAACTTGATTAGACTAGGGAAAACTACTTGGAATCATACGACTCCACGATGCCCGCTTCTCGCGCCATGACCCACGAACGAGCAGCGCCATTCCCCAGCGCAGGATCGTGTCGCTTATATATAGGGGTTCTCTTTCCTTCCCCTGTATAATTATCTATACAGGGAACGCTGTTTGAGATGAGAGAAATATAGGGAGAGATTTGTTTTTAAAGGAATCGTGTATATGAGGCTGTAGGGGATCAAATTTAGACATTTCTGTTGGGAAGAGCCTAAAAAAGTAGTAAACAGAAGCGGAAGAAGGATTATGCAACACTTGGCCACTCATTCCAGCACCACCGACACCACCCGCACGCTCGCCACGGCGGCGCTTCTCCTCCCACCATCCCCTCCCGCTGCTGCTAGCAACGCTATCATCGACCGCTGCCGCTAGCACCGGAGGAGGAAGACGACGATATCCAGGTGTCGGACCTCATTTTTATACTTACCAGAGAGCCGCTATTCACATGCACTAAACACCGAATCAACACTCTAGTGCGTGTAATACATAGCTGAGTATCATATAGACATGCGTTTCATTATTCGGAGAATTATATACCTGGTTGCATTACGCAAGCTTAATATTAAATAAGCCAAGAGACTATACAACTGTTATAAGAAAATCATCAGAGTCAGCAGAACATATATAAGATCATCCGAAAAAATCCTCCAATGGCTATGCAATCCTGTAGGCGATTGAAGCAAACCCTAAACTGCATCATAACCATTGTAGCCTGGACCATCTCCTTCGTGACACTCGAACAAATCATTCTCCTTAACTTTTATCTAAAAGAGTGGAAGTATGCGAGGTCAGCGTCATCCAAACGCTGGCTAGTTAACACTCCCCTTAATGCACTTAATGATCGGAGGCTTCGATTGTTGGAGGAGGTTATTTTATTTTTGTAAAGCAAGTTTTTAAGTTGAGTTTAAATTACCATATCTAGCTCAATGTTTTATGTTTCTTTTAAACAACAAGGAGTTCAGCACCATAACAAACACAACCAAAGCACCAACCGACAGACCCTATCAACCAACCTTAAGATGACCAACAAGGAGTTCCTTTAAGATGACCAACCGACAGACCCTTTCAACCAACCTTTAAATTACCCTATCTAGCTCAATGTTTAATGTTCCTTTTAAGCAACAAGGAGTTCAGTACCATAACAAACAAAAACAAAGCACCAACTGACAGACCCTATCAACCAACCTTAAGATGACCAACCCAAACTCAACAAACATACTTGACCTTGACCTCAACCAAACCGAACTTCATGTTGCCCCATCTTATTTCCGAAACCCGCCATCCTTCCGGGATTGGCAACCCTGTTGTTGACCACACTTTCCATAGCCTACCCACCTCGGCCTATAGGAGGGTTGCCAGCCCACTCTAGCCTAGCATCATCCTGGGCAAGTGTGGCCTCCATCAGCAACGATGACAACCAATGCCGGTACCAGTCGAGAGTGGTACTAGAGGGCCTTTGCAGAGCGCTGGCAACTGGCGATTCGAAACCCGTACTCCGCGTGATGGCCACACGTTGTGCTGGAACCATCCTTTTGATGGCAGCGATCCCCCGCGACGCGTGTTTTTTCGTGCTCCTCCAGGGTAAGCCCTGGCTAAACCCAGCACAAGGCATCTCGTGCCTTAATCATCCACAATCAGGATGTCATCCATGGGGCAACTCTCCAGCCAGCTTATCTCTACTTCAGCAATCCATGACATTACCACACACGAACTATCCCGACCAACCGACCAAACCGGACCGACCAACCACACAGCTATAATCACAAAAAACATCTAGCCCATCACTCATCTATTAGCCCCAACTGTCACATGTCATATTTTTTTAAATGAATGAATGAAAGACCGGTGAATATTGGTTCACCGTTCCATGGCTAGTCGCCAAAAGATTTATTTGGACCTAAGCAAGTCTAAGCAGGTTTTACCCATTAGGTAGGGTTAAAGTTGTTGCCAAACTATTTTTAGGCTAAACAAGGATATAACAATCAAAGCAGTCATAAAGGATGGATGATACAAGGACAGGCATGTATAATTATAACAAGATTGACAAGTGGTCAAGTTAATAAGCATGCACTTTTATAATAAACAACATAATTTGGAAAAACTGGGTATGAACATGATTATAGGGATGTTAGTCCGCACTAGGGAAAGTCACAGTCTCTCCCTAATACGGGTAAACATCTATAAGAGTAAGTTTTGACTCGCCAGGATCACTTGTATCCCAACCCTGGATCTTGATTCGCCTTGAAATCATCCTTAACCTTCTAGGTCTATCACGAAGAGCCGAATGATACAGATAAACACCAAGATATGGGGAAAACATGATGCATGAGATGCAATTGCTTCTACGCGCTTAGTAACGAGCCTGCGTAGGCTACCTTAGAGTATCTTCGGTATTCCTACTTAGTAAGAGAATTCCAAGAGTATCTATAAAGAGATAGACTTTGTAGAGGGCTCACAAGTGTGGTATGTGTTGGCGGTCGTTAAACCCTAAATTTACCCGCCAACTATCCAACGATTTCGGATCATATCAAAGGAACATGCAACAAATTTTATTATTTTAACGTGGTTCCACAAGTTTTAGTAAGTTTGTGCCTACAAGGACCCACTAAGCGAAAACGGACATGAATCGGTGAAAAGAGTGGGCCGGCCGACCCACTAGGCCTGCCGACCCATACTTAGCGTCAAATCAAGTCGGTTTTTCTCCAGGGCTTCTACAAGGGATCCTAGAGCACATCCAAGCCATTGATTTCAGTCGGTTTGATCTAGAAACAGGAGTGCTTCACAAGTCATGCATAGGATTCTAAAGGAACCCAATGCTACCGGTCTCCAACTGCCAAACCGACCTAGAGAGACGATCTACACCATCAAAGTGGGATCTCAGGTGATTTGGAGGGCTGGGATCAATCGAAGCTGGGTCGGCCGGCCGACCTACCCCTGGGCCCACCTTGGATTCTCCTATGGAGGGGGGTTGTGTGAAACTTGTCCCAACACGTGGCACTCGCTCACTCGCTCCGGCACACTATAAAAGGAGGTCCTCTCCCTCATTTGTGATCATGGTGAAGAAAAGGATGTAGTTCCACATTATAATTAGAGTAGGAAGAGAGGTGAGGTGAGAGTGTTGGAGATGAGCCAGAGGCCCCGGCTCTCTCCTACTTGTACCTCGGGAATAAAGCTCATCTTCGAATAAGGTTTTCCTCTTCAGTCTGGTAACACTGTAGCCATGCTCTTTTATTTATAAAGTATTTCCAGTTCAATGCTAATTTATTTACTGAGAACCCCGTTTGCAACTGGTGAGATGTACTTTGCCTTTTGTGAATACTTTACTCGGTGCACTAGTCAAGTAGTAATTGTTACTGTAGACGCGGTGTCTAGACTAGTAATTACCTTGGTTGACGCCTGCACTCCAACGGATCGTCGTGGATGGTAGCAGGTGGTGACAGCCCTGTCTATCCTTAGTAATGTTCCACCACGTTATGGTTGGCTCCGTAGGGCCCTTCGGGGGTGATCGTAACTCTCCAGGCTTCTTAAGTGAAGGTGGGCGGGTAGCGGGCCTACCATGCTCCGACGTAAATAAAGCAAGCATAGAACTGAGTGCTCACTCTTAGGGCAGTGTGACCTAAACCAGAAGACCCTCTCGACCTCCTTAATTGTTCTCTCTCCCATCTAGATAAGATTAATTCAAGGCTGGTAGCTTCTTGTTCCCTGTGGATTCGATACCCCGGAATACTCTAGGGTGAAAGGCTACAACGATATCTGTGCGCTTGCGGATTTATTCTGTTAGGACTATCTATCGCCAACAAGCTTTTCTGGCGCCGTTCCGGGGAACGGTAGCCTACTAGTCAAGAATTTTTTCTTATCTATTTATCATGGATTCAAAACCTCTTTTCGAACATTCGGCTCCCAAGGGCGAGTACCTAGAGCCACCATTATCTTCTCATCCTATCAAAACCCCTAACTATGCGCTTAGTGATGCACTCTGGGCATACCGAACGGCGTACAAAACCCCAATTGGTATGACCCCGTACCAACTCGTGTATGAGAAGACATGCCATCTCCCCGTAGAACTAGAATATAAAGCTCACTAGGCAATCAAGAAGGGGAATATGGACCTCCTATCAGCAGGAATAAAAAGAAAGATACAGGTTGCTGAGTTGGAGGAATGGAGGGAAAGAGCTTATCATAGTGCCAAGCTCTATAAGGAGAGAACCAAAAGATGGCACGACAAGCGGATCAAAATAAAAAATTTTAACCTTGGTGATAAGGTGCTGCTCTTTAACTCAAGGGTTAAATTTTTTGGTAATGGTAAGCTTCGCAGCAAGTGGGAAGGACCTTTCAAAGTCGTAAACACTTCAAACCATGGTGCTATAACCCTCCAGGACGATGATGGGAGTATTTTTAAGGCAAATGGTCAACGCCTGAAAATTTTCCTTGAGCCCGAACGTCCCGAAATTGAGGAAATGGACGTCCTCGAGTTCGGTTTTGAAAACTAGGACTAGGCACATTTTTTTTTGTTTCCTTTTCAATAAAATTTGCTTTCTTAGTTATGCGCCTTAGATAATTTGCTCCATTCCAAAAAAAAAATTGTTGAATAAAATGCAGAGTTACCTCCCTTTGAGTGGAAGTGTTGACTTGTGTCGTGAGTGCATAACTACTCCGACCGGTGCATCATTATGCACCGGTCGATTCTTCAGAGTAACAGTTTCTACCAAGATATTTTCAACATAGATCACAGGTACCATGAACACCTGGCAAGCAAAACTCGGCACAAGCGGTCGTGAAACAATCGTCAGCTTTCAACACTTCCAAAGGTATGACCTCTTACCTCTCCCTACTTTTTGAATTGATCACGTTATGCCATGAAAAAAAAATATTTTTGATCAATTCCACCATGAGTCACCTGGAATTTGGATACAACTTTGTTTTCATATTCTAGCTGGCATGAGCATTATTCATTTAATAGTACTCTTTTCTTGTGGGAACAAACACTGTTTAGGATAGTTCTTACCGAAGTTGTTGACTTATGTGATATAGTAAGATAGAGGCATTTCTCTTTAGTCAGTGCAGACTCAAAGAATTTTGATTTTTCAAATGAAACTCCTAGCTCCAGATGTTCCTTAGTGATTTATTACCTACCACAGCCAAAAGCTTATCATAATATTTGAGCCTTCAGTTGTAGTTTTGATCATACTGAGTTGGGCTAAAACCTGAATCCTATTAAGAAATGTTATCTATTCCAATCATTTTCCTTCGCGTATCCTTTGATTGCTAGCCTTTTTGTCGACGGTTGGGATATTGACCCAAGTCAACCAAGGTTCTTCAAGGAGGAGATAGGAGACACGCCGAACAACCACGTAACAAAGAACGAACAGAGATGTGGGTTTTATCCCGGTTCAGCCTCTCGGGAGATAATAGCCCCACGTCCCAAATTTCTTTATATCAAAGAGAATTACAAGGTGGAACTCGGCGAGATCAGCAGGTCTCGGCGAGTAGTATGCGAAAATCTATCTGCCAGGGGATCCCCTAAACGCTATAAGGGCCCTGCTTATATAGTACATAACAAACCGACCTACCGAGGAATATCAGGCCGGGCTAACTACGAGATCGTAACGAACTCAGTACATGCCAAATATAACCTACGGTAGATAAGGTAATCTCCTAATCTTGGGGATCACGACTCCAAATCCAATCCGGGGAACCAACGTCCCGGTCTTCACGTAGTCGTGCACAACTCCTGTTCGAGACGGACTCAAACACGATTCCTTGGCCACTACGCACCATGCAGCCAGGAAGCTGTTCGGCAGGATGCATATGGGCCAGATAGAACCTTCCAAGGAGCTAGGCCTTGGTAGGCTGTCCGATTGGGCCGTCAGGGAGTGGGCCATGGGAGTGGGCCATGGCAATGGGCCGTAATTTTATCCCCGACAGCTAGCCCCCGAGACTCAAGTGGAAGGACTCACTAGAGTGGGGTCTTCCTCTTGAGACTCCAAGTCACGAAGAGGGAAATTTTGCTGCTACAAAGACATATAACAAGCGACCGAACAGGTCATGGTTCAACCGAACAAGACTTGTTCGGGACCGAACAGACCCGACCAAGATCGAAAGCAACCCGCTAAGGTCGAATCAGAAGCAACGTCTGTCCGAAAGCAGGCACTCAAATTGATCAGTGCATACATCGAAAAAATAGCCGCTATGCGGACTCCAACAAGAACTTCCTATCGCTGCGCAAGAAGGAAAACAAAGCACCGCTTTACCCAAATTGCCAGGTAAAAACTAGCCGCTTGTGACAAAACCGCTGCAGAGCCACTCATACGGGACTATAAAAGTACCCAAGCTTCCCGCGGCCAGCCACTTCTGCTTTCACGCCTTTCCTCTCTAAGCCCTGGTTCCAACCGCACTCAGCATCAAGCACCCAAACTCCACCCCCAACCCTGCCTGTCCAATCCTGGGAACCGCTATGGCCAAGTTCACTGGCACTAGCCTGACCAAGGAGGACCTGAAGGTCTGGGAGGAAGAGGGCCACATCGACACCGGTAGCTGGAGGCTGCCCGGAGAGGTGGATACTCCGAGCCGCCGAGGAGAGTTCGTCGACCAACAGCCTTCGACTGCTCGGGTTGAGGTCTCCTGAGAGCGACTTCGTCGAGGCGTTCTTGAACATCAGCAGATTGGAGGTGGCGAACCTCAATCCGAACTCCATCCTCCAGATGGCCGTCTTCGCACATCTGTGCGAGGGCTATCTAGGCATCGATCCATCGGTGGGACTGTTCCTTCACTACTACACAGTGACGAGGAGCAGCTCCGCCGCTTCGGCGCTGGGGTGCTACTACCTCAAGCTCCGGGCCACCGCCGACGACGCGCCATACCCTCGCCCACCGTTGCTCGACTCGATGGGCGCGTGGTGGGCGAGGTGGTTCTACAGCAAGCGGAGCGGCGACAGCAGACTCGTCTTCACCGGGAATGCGCCGGCAAAAGGAACCCCAATGCCTCGGCCGGAGATGCCCGCCGAGGATTGGTACCTGACAAGGAAGATCGCCTCCCTCGTGAGCCTCGGGCTCACGGGCAGGGAGATCATTCGACTTCACAAATGACGTGATCTCGTCGGCATGGAGAAGGCCCTATCCCTTCTATAAGATAGAGGGATGGGAAGACATTTTCAGGGAGAGCACGGGTAAGTGCCTTTAAGACTCAACCTTTACATAGATTCTTTCCTCCGAACAGGAACTAACGATCCCTTCTGCTCGGGCAGAGAAGCCAACCGACGCATGGGTGACCGAGCGGGTCGACGCCATGCTGAAGGCGGCAAAGAAGGACGGGGAGGTCACCGGCGAGGTGGCGTACACCTGCCCGTGCAACGTGCTTGTCCGCACAGACGAGGTAAATCACTTACTCCCAGCCTGTGTTGCTAGACTTGCAATGTTGTTTCGGTGCTAATGCTCACTTCCCAAATCGCGCAGGAGGACCAGCTGATCCTCAGAGGGATCGTAGAGGAGCTCTCCGGGTCTGAGAAGGAGAAGGTGAAGAAGGGCAAGGCCAAGGCGGCCACAAAGCCCAAGGTGGCGGCCGAACCTACGCGGAGCTCCCCGCGACACGGCGGCCGCCAGACATCAAAGAGACCGTCCACGGCGACGGAGGGCGCTGAATAAACCAAGCGGGCTCGCGGTCAGCCCAGCGGAAAGAGACCAAGCTCCTCCCTCCTCGCCGAGCAAAGCGACGAAGAGGTAAAGAACATGACCCTCTGGCTTAGGCGTTACTCGCAGGCTCACCCGAGCCATTTAGCGCAGCTACAACAGGTCGCCGAGCAAAGGAGGCTCGAGGAGGAGGTCGCGCGCAAGGAGAAACTTCTTGCGTTGCGCGAGAGGAGTGCTCAGCTCACCGGAGAGCTGAGCTCATCGCCGCGAACACCCAAAGGCCAAGGCGGAGAAGCCGCCGAGGAGCCCCCGAGGAAGAGGCGGAAAGTCTTGGCGAGGAAGATCAAGATCAAGCCCTCCACGACAGGTATGTAGAAATCAATCTTTTGATCTCCCAACTTCCTGACTGCACTAGACCTAACGATCATCCCTTTTCATCAGCCGCCCAAGAGGAGATCGCCACAGACGACGTCGAAGAGGCGCTCGAGCGGTCGCTGCTGCCCGAGCATCTACATGGCGCGTCACGGGCAGTGAGGCTGGCGAGCCTCAAGGACAAGCTGGCAGCGTGGAGCCTGCTCCCGCCGGGCTCCAGCGAGCAGATCGACGCGCTCAAAGGCGCGGTGGAGCGGCTGGAGGCAAAAGTGGTGGCGCGCGGCGCCACGGACTTCGGGGCCAAGGCGATGGCTCCGGGTGCTGCCCAGGGCGGGACCGAGCAGCCGGTCCTGCCAGGCACTTCGTCGCAGGGGCAGCTCACCCGAGGCGACGGATTCTCTGGCGGCGGTGAAATCCCGCCGCCAGGAGCAAGAAGAGCCCCGGCGGTCGAGCAAATCGTCCTGCCCGTGGAAACGACAGCGCCACCCAGCGGAGTGGCTCCGGCCTCGCCCGAAGAAGTTCGGGCGAAAGAGAAAGAGGGAGAGGAAAGGGAGCGCGGGGATGAAAGCGCTTCGCCCGTTGCCCCTGCTCCCGAGAAGACGCGCTCCCGCAGGAAGAAGGAGCGATTAAAGCAGCGACGGGAACAACGCACTGTCTCATCCCAAGACGAAGCGGGCTTCGTGGACGACGACTCGAGGACCGCTGCGCCCATGAATCAAGCGCCGACTTGGCAAGGTAAGCACCAGACCAAATCTTGTTCACCTTACAGATATCGCAAGGTGTTTTGACTTGATCTTCTCCTCGTGTCTTCGTGGATACCATGGCGAACGCGAGGATGGTGTTACCATCGAACGGGCGCCAGATTGGCATCCCTCCGGAGCATCTCCGCACGAGGATCCCGGGCGGGCGCTCATGCCGCCCAAAGGCCGGGCCGTGAAAGGCGAAAGCGAAGAAACTCAAGGGCGAGCTGACCAAAGAGAGGCGTTCCTCTGAGGCTCTTTTGAAAGAAACCGAGGAGCTTCGCGCGCAGGCCGAGAAGGCGAGCACCGCGGAGGAGAAGCCGGGCCGTACGACGTGGCTTGAAGAGCAGCTGGCCGACGTGTCCCATTGGCGGGAGCAGCTCGCGGCGGAAGCCAAGAAGCTTAAGGCCCAGCTCGCCGAAGAAGAGCAAACTTCCGCGGATCTCCAAGCAAAAATCTCGACCTTGTGGGCTTCACAGGAAGAGATCGAGGAGATGCGCGGGATGACGGTGCGGGCGATCGCTGCGGAGAGAAGAGTCAAGGAGCTGGAAGAGCAGCTCAAGACCACCGAGCAGCGAGTTGGCCAGAGCGAGGCTCTGACCGACCAGCTGCGTGCCAAGAACGAAGAGGTCGAGGCCGTACGGGCATAGGCTGCGGCACAAGCCAAGCGGAGCAAGGAGGAGATCGAACGCCTCCGAGCTGAAGCCCGGGAAGGAATCCAGGCTCAGGGTGAAGTCGTGCGCCTCAAGTTAGAAGTTGAGGAGCTAAAGGAGCAGCTTGCTCCTAAGTAGTACCGCGGCTGTAACCCGAAAGGGCCTTGTACCTGAAACTTATGATTAGCGCAATAAAGTACTCACCTTTTTTTTCTTGCAAAAAAGAGCAGCAAAAAGACAAGAACGAACAGAAACTAAGAGAAAAGCGAACAGCGCTAGGAAGTTTAAGAAAACCGGTAGAGCGCTTTGCCTAACTCCCAGCCCCCGTTGTGCATCTGCTCGGAAACCTGAGTTTGCGAACCCGAACAGGTGCACAAGAGAAAGAGCGACAACCTAGCCCCCGGTACGGACGATGCTCGAGAACCTAAGCTTGCGAACTCGAGCACGTGCGTAGAGAGATAGAGCGACACCCGTACCTTGCTCGATTTGTTCCGTAGTCTGCTCGTTGACGTAAGTTAGGCAATTCCGAGAGTAACCGAACAAGGAAAGTGCCTCTGCCGCGGGGGGCTTACGAGAGCAGACTTTACCAAGTGGTCGTGCCGAGCAGTAAGTGCCTCTGCCGCGGAGGGCTTACGAGAGCAGACTTAGGTGCAAGGTGGAAAGGCCGTGTTACGCAACCCTGAGTTTAGGAATTTATCAAAACTAGATACGAGCAGGGAAAGATCCTGAAAAGTGCGGAGCCAAGAGTTCGCCAGGCCGGGCAGCCATCAAGTGTTACCAGAAGAAAGTAGTCTGAGAAGACAAGTAGTGAAAAGGGGCTCAGTGGCCGCGAGGATTCACTGAGAATTGGATTGAACTTTACATGGTGCTCGAGGGACTTGGACGAACTAAGGCGCGAAGTTTAACAAAAAGCGCGGAGGCTAAGCAAACAAAGAAGACCTACACAAAGAACTTACGAAGCTGGTCGATGTTCCAAGTGCTGGTCAGCTCTCTCCGCCCTCCATTGCCAGCGAACAGCCCCGGGCGGCGTAAGAAACGACCGTGAATGGGCCCTCCCAAATGGGAGTTAACTTGTTGGCATTGGACAAGTTCGGACACGGCGGCGCAGTAACGAGGTCGCCCACCTTCAAAGCCCTTGGTCGAACCGACTTGGCAGCGTGCGTCGGCGAAGATCTTGCTTTGTAACGTGCCATTCGACTTGTGCCGCGCGTGTGCCTTCGAGGAGATCGAGATCGAGTAGGCGCTTTGCTCGTCCGTCAACTGTTGACCGAGCTCGTCGCGAGGCGAACCGAGTACTATTTCGTGGGCGGATGGCTTCGCACCGTGAGACCGCTTGGAAAGGAGTTTCCCGCCGTTCTGGCCGTCAGAGTGCGAATCGCCTAGAGGACGGAAGGAACTTCGTCGACCTGTGCTTTGTTGTGCTCATGGAGAGCAAATAACACCCGCCGCTTGATACCCCGGACGATCTGTCCGTTAGCTCGCCGATCGCTTCCATTGCTCGTGGATGCGCCACGAAGCGAAGCGGACCTTGGTGCCCAAATGCTCGCAGATTCCCGAATAGCTCGCCGAACTGGTACCGTTATCCGTGATCAGCTTATGGGGAATCCCAAAGCGCGTGACCACGTTGCTTTTGAAAAAGCGCACAGCCGTTTTGGCGTGAAGAGACGACACAGGCTCTGCCTCAATCCACTTTGTAAAAGTGTCGATGGCGACGAGCAAGTGCAACGAGCAAGTGTAGCCCTTGTACCCCTTAGGGAATGGGCCGAGCAGATCCAGACCCCATGTGGAAAAAGACCAAGATGGGGGGATTGTTTGGAGCTCTTGGACGGGCTTGTGTGCCTTCCGGGGGTGAAATTGGCAAGCCTTGCACTTAGTCATGATGTCCCGGGCATCTTGTAACGCGGTGGGCCAATAATAGCCCATGCGGAACGCTTTGTCGACCAGAGTTCTGAAGGAGGCGTGGTTGCCGCAGGCACCCTCGTGTATGTCCCTAAGAAGGAACACACCCTCCTGTTGCGAGATGCACTTGGAGAGAACTCACAGAGCACCTTGACGGTAAAGGATGCCATCCACAAGCTTGTATGGAGCAGCACGCCTTGTAAGCCGAGAACGCTCGGCTTCGTCGTCGGGCAGGGTCCCATCTGCAAGGTACCGGTGTTGACACCCAAATTTGGCAGAAAATCGGATATTCAGAAAAGGGCCGAATATGTTGAAATATACTGGGCTGAATCGGATTTGGGCCTTGTTGATGAAGGAAAGAGTACATGACGAAGAAGCCGATGAAGACAAGACTTCGGGGGAGATACGATCCGATCGGAGGCATGACCCAGGAACAGTTCGTATCGGTATCGATATTGTAATAGTATAAATAGAGATTTAGAGCCTCGTCGAAAGGGATCCAATCTACAACCAAAAACACCAAAAACCTTTTCCGAACCCGATCGATTTCGTCGAGAGGCTTCAAACGCAGGTAGAGCTATCTCGATGAGATAATCGATTCTCTCCTTGTACCCCGTATGCATGGCTGCATCATCTTGACCTCATGTATACAAATCATGTTAGACTGTCTCGGGATTTACCGATCTTTAACATGTTCTCGCATATTGCAATCGCCTCGGTTTAATCGATCCAGAATGTGTGTTTATCTTGCAATACCGATTATCAAGTATTTTTGTATGCTTTCTACTCAAATCGATATATGCGATCGCCTCGTTAAATCGATCTTGCGTGTGTCTTGTTTAGGAGCGTGTATGCTTAAATATTTGCCGATTAGTATTGTTTTACCCTATTAGTTTTAAACCTCAAATCAGTTTATCAGTTTATACCCAGATCTAGATTTGAATACTGTCTTGGCCTGACCAATCTATTCAATCTGTCCCTTGGTTTAGTCTAATATTCTGGTTCGAAGGCTTATCACTAATATTATTATAAAAAATACAAAAAAGAAAAGGAACAAGAAATTTATGATTAAGTTATTTATCTTTATTGCTTTATCGGATTTATAACCGATAGATCTTGTAATCGAGCTATTGTATAGGCCGATTACAATAAACCTGATCTGGCTATCTCAAAAGTCGATTAGGTCTATATTACTGACAATTTTCACCTTATTGATTCACAGGTCAAATCAATTGGCACGCTTGGTCTGAGTTGCGACGCGACCACTGAATCGACGCTTCTGCGCGTTTGTTCACGTTTTTCGTGTCAACACACTTTTTGGCACGCTCGGTGGGACCACGACAATCGAATCCGACGAGATGACGCGCACCGATGCCGAAGCAGCAGTGGAGGCGCTCAAGCACGCTGCTGAACCAGTGACGTTTGACGAATTGAGCCCCGATCAGAAAAAAGAAATCGAAGATAGGCTCGCGGAAATCCACGAGGAGAACAAGAAGAGGATGTTGACTGACAATCGGAAAACCCGTAGCGGCCAGGTTACCAAAACCTCGATTGGAGATCCACTGTTGACCGGAGATTATTCTGAGATAATAAGAGATCAAATTAACAATTCGGTCTATCGATCGATGCTGGATCAGTCATCGGTCCTGGGGCGCATTGTCCAAGAGAGCACCAGTGTCGCGTTACACAACATTATGACTGGACAAACCCCTCAAGTGAATCGGAATTTTCCGTAGGGGGTGAATTTGGGAAATCAGTATCCTGCTTACACTCAGCAAGGGGCATCACATGCAGGAGCTTCTCAGTCAAATCCTCCGGTGGCTATCAATCCAACTCCGATTCAAAGGCTATCGGGTAATCAGGCTATAGTCTCGGTCCCAGAACCGGTATATCAGCCGATTAACTCTGGGTTCAATGAAAATCCGGAAGATATGACTAGGAATTTAGTCTACAGCATGATGAAGCAATGCGGGTTCAACACGCCTAAGATTGCCCCGCATTACACTATGCCGTATCCATCGGCTTTTAACGAAACGGAGTATCCGCATAAATATCGCGTTCCTGATTTTGCAAATGCCAAGTTTAGTGGGAGCGATCACACCTCAACGCGCGAGCATATTGCCAGGTTTCTTGCACTGTGCGGCGAGGCGGCATCTAAAGATACTCTCAAATGCCGACTATTCCCGTTGTCACTATCGGGATCGGCTTTCAATTGGTTTACATCGCTTCCTCCTAACAGCGTTACGTCATGGCCGGATCTGGAGAAGAAGTTCCATGAGTACTTTTATTCCGGGGAGAATGAAGCGAGGATTACCGACATCATGATGATCAAGCAGAAATTTGGTGAATCGGTAAATGATTATTTACGCCGGTTCAGAGAAGTAAGGAATCGGTGCTATAGCCTTTCACTGCCCGATAATGACTTGGCAGAATTGGCTTTCAAGGGCCTACTACCTGTTAATCAGAAAAAGGTGGGCAACCAAGAGTTTGCGGACATATCCCATCTGGCCCATAAGATTGCGCTTTATAAAAGCCGATTTTCAGATAACTCCTATCCTGGTCAGAAAGATTATCGGAACAACAACAATAACAACCGGAGCAAAGATAAAGCTGTCAATATTGTTGAAACAGAAGATATAGAAAGTTCCGATGATTCTGATACTGATGAGGTCAGTGCTTATGTTGCCGAGTGGGTAACTAACAAGAAGGAATTCGAGTTAGGATGGATTAAGCCGAAGGGTCCCGAGAAGGGCAAGTATTCTTTTGATACCTCAAATGTGATCGGATTTTCGATCACTTGTTGCGAGAAAAACAGATTCGCTCAAACAGGGCACGTTATTCCACCACCGAGGAGCTAAAGAAGTGTAAGCACTGCAAGTGGCACAATTCCTACCACATGCTACCAACGAGTGCAACGTGTTTAAGCAAGTTGTACAAAAGCGATCGAGAGCGGCAATTACGATACCAGGTAAAAATCCACAAATCGAGATGTAACCGCTCCCGTCCGGTTTTGTTGGAATGGTGGATGCTAAGAGGAAGGCCGATGAACCCGTGAGCTCAAATCGGTTTAAGGTACTCGTTGGGTCCAAGAGGATCTTGGTGCAGGAGAAGCCCGAGTTACAATTCCGGTTATCAAACCGGCGTGGCACCGTGAAAACTGGAGAATGGCGCGAGGTGAAGCAGGCGCAGGATCATAATCCGATAATTAAAACGAAGCCAAATCCGACCTTTGACCAGTTACTGAAGAAATATGATCGGATGGCTAAAGAGACTCCTCGCAGGGACGACAAGGTAAGTGTTCCAGAATCGGACCATAGGGACTCAGAAGACCAAGGATGGGAGATGGAGCACTGGGAGTGCCCTTTTTTCCGATATTGCTGGGAGGAGATGATGTCATTACCTACTTTGGAGAATTGCCCGATGAATCACGCCTTTGTTCCACCCAAGCGAATATCGGTAAAGGATCGGCTTGTGTTTCCGAGCAAAGAGGCCGGGGAAAAGCCGATAGATACAAATACTAATGTGCATCGGCCTCCCAAGACGCCGCTGCCGCGATGGTGCCCGAGTGGGATCACTAAGTCTCAAAAGCAATGGTTGCAGCGGATGAGGCACGCTGAAATCAAAGAGGCAGAGGCTGAGAAGTTTAGAGATGCTCTTTTGGAGCAAGTAAAGCCGATGAAACAAAGGCTAGGGCAAGCGTGAATGGAGGCCAAGTTGACATCAGCTGTTATTATTGAAAAGGATTCTGATGAAGTATCAGTGGCCACCAATATGGTTTGTATACTGCCTCGGGAATTCATGTGTGATTACGAGGAGGCAGCTGCAGAACTGGTGGTGGGCGCAGAAGATGCTATTTTTAAGAAACCAGAGAATTCCCGATTACATCTCAAGCCGTTGTTTATTATGGGATACATGAATGGAAAACCGATTTCAAGGATGATGGTTGACAGTGGTGCAACAGTTAATTTGATGCCATATTCTGTGTGCCGCAAAATCGGTAAATCAACGGAAGATTTGGTCAAAACAAATATGGTGTTGAGTGACTTCAACGGAAACCCGACCGAGGCCAAAGGGGTTCTGGTCGTGGAATTGACTGTTGGAAGTAAGACAATCCCGACGGCCTTTTTTGTAATCGAAGGAAAGGGAAATTACAATGTGCTACTGGGAAGAGACTGGATACACGCCAACTGCTGCATACCGTCAACGTTGCATCGACTTTTGATCCAAAGGATTGGTGAACAAATAGAAGTGGTCAAAGGAGAGTCCTCGACGGCGAAGCCGATTGCGCCAAATACATGATAACTTGAGGCATTATCGGAAAACCTCACGACGATTGCGATTTTCTCGCTTTAGCAAGGCCGGCTTCAAGCCAACGACATTGGAAGCGCAATCGGACTCAAGGACATGAGGGTTTTTATGGGAACCGCGCACTAGAGGAAGTAGAGTATAAGATGGGCCAGGGATTTATATCGGCTGATGAGCTTGAAAAAGTCGATATTGGATCTGATGGTAAAGAGAGGCCCACTTACATCAGTAAACAGTTGCCGCGGGAGTACAAAGATCGGCTTATTCAAATACTCAAGGATCGGGTTGATTGCTTCGCCTGGGAATATCACGAGATGCCTGGTTTAGACCGATCCACAGCTGAACATAGGATCAAGATGAAACCTGGGTTTCGGCTAGTGAAACAATCACCAAGGAAGATTAGTTGGAAGATTTATGATCAAGTAAAGGCCGAAATTCAGAGATTGTTGGACGCAAAGTTTATTCGGCCATGCAAATATGCCGATTGGATTTCTAACATCATGCCAGTAGGTAAAAAGGATTCTGATAAAATTCGGGTGTGCATCGATTTTCGGGATTTGAATAAAGCGACGTACAAAGACGAATATCCGATGCCGATCGCCGATCGATTAATTGATGCTGCTTCGGGAAATCGGATTATTAGTTTCCTAGATGGCAATGCTGGTTACAATCAGATCTTTATGGCTGAAGAAGATGTGAGCAAAACTGCGTTTAGATGCCCTGGTTCTATCGGCTTGTTTGAGTGGGTAGTAATGATTTTTGGGCTAATCAGTGCTGGGGCTACATATCAAAGAGGGATGAACCTGATTTGCCACGATTTAATTGGCAAACTTGTTGAAATTTATATCGATGACGTAGTGATTAAATCCCAGGAGGAGGAACGACACTTGGCTGATATTATAACCGTTTTGGATCGGTTTAGGAAGTATGGCATGAAGATGAATCCAAAGAAGTGTGCTTTTGGGGTATCGGCCGGCAAGTTCCTGAGATTTATGGTGCATCAAAGAGGAATTGAGGTTCACCCTGATCGAGTAAAGGCAATCCTGAATACCAAGCCTCCGGATTCGAAGGTTCGTTTACAAGAGGTGATCGGTAAAATTAATTATTTGAGGAGGTTTATTCCGTTTTCACCGTTGCTCAAGCTAAAGAATTCCGATAAGTTTGTTTGGGGACCAGAACAGCAGAAAGCATTCGATGATGTCAAAGAGTATTTGACAAATCCACCGATTCGATAGCTCCAAAGGACGGCTTGCCGCTTAAACTCAGATTTATCGGTATCGGAAAATACATTAGGGCGATCTTGATCCAGGAGGTAGATGGAAAAGAGAGTGCAATCTTTTACTTGAGCAGAAAATTACTGGATCCTGAAACCCGATACACCGTTGTGGAAAAGTATTGCCTTTGCTTATACTTTGCTTGCACCAAATTGAGACATTATCTCTTGGGTGCTGAATGCAAAGTTGTTTGTCAAACCGATGTGGTCAAGTATATGCTCAATGCTCCAATTATCAAAGGACGACTCGGCAAGTGGACGCTTACGCCATCGAGTTTGATTTAACATATGAATCTCCAAAAGTCGCTGTCAAGGGGCAGGTATTAGCCGATTTTATTGCGCATCATCAATGCATTAATCTGTCAGTTTTATTGCCATGGGTAATGTTCTTTGATGGATCGGTCTGTGAAAAAGGATGCGGCATCGGTATTTTCATAGTGTCCCCTGGAGGTGTATCTTACCGATTCGGTATCACAGTGGATTTTGGATTGACCAACAATCAGGTAGAATACGAGGCATTGATCCAAGGATTGGAGTGGTTAATTCAGTCGGCGCTATCATCAGAGAAGTGTTCGGAGATTCACAGCTTGGTGGTTTTCAAATGAACGGTAAATATGAGTGTCATAGTGACTCGCTTGAAATATCTGGAAAAAAGCTTCGACGGCCAAATATTTCGCCATGTTTACAATCCATCATGTTCCGAGAGAACAAAATTGTGAAGCCAATGACTTAGCTCAAGAAGCGTCAGGTTACAACTTACCGATCATGGAGTTGGAGATTGTTCCGATTGAAAATCCAGTTCCGATAGGATGGCAGGCAGAAATTATCGGTTATTTGAAAAATCCCTAGGGAAGAGCAGATAGGAAGCTTAAAAGGAGAGCTCAAAGGTATGTTTTAATAAGTGACAAACTATACTATCGGAGTTTTGATGGTTTATTGCTTAAGTGCCTGAATGAAGAGGACGCAAAGATAGCAATTGGAGAAGTTCATGAAGGATTATGCGGGACACATCAATCAGCTTATAAGATGAGATGGATGCTAAAGCGCGTGGGTTATTTTTGGCCAACCATGGTGGAAGATTGTTTCAAGTATTACAAGGGTTGCAAAGATTGTCGAATTCGGAAATATTCAGCATGCTACCAGATCGATATTACACCGATCGTGAAACCGTGGCCTTTCGTGAGGATGGGGAATTGATATGATTGGAGAGATATTTCCTTCCTCATCTAAGGGCATCGGTATATTTTGGTGGCAACGGATTATTTCACTAAATGGGTTGAAGCTGCACCGTTGAGGAAAGTGACGCCATCGAAGCGATCGAGTTTGTCGAGAACATATAATTTACCGATTTGGGATTCCTCGACTATCACAATGCATCGTGGATCGGTATTTATGTCGAAGCATTCCAGATTACGCCGAAACACTCGGGATCACGACGATCAACTCTTCGCCAGATATGCTCAAGCTAACGCCAAGCCGAGTCTTCAAATAAAAGCGCTATAAAGTCGATCAAACGAAAAATTGATGAAAGACCTCGGGGTTGGCATAATACTCGCGGCGGATCGCTTATGGGCATATCGGATTGCTAAACATGGAGCCACAAAGGTGTCACCGCTTGAACTGTGTATGGGCGGAGGTCGTTTCTACTGTTGAAGCCATCATCGGATCTACAAGGGTTGAAGAACAGAATAACGTGAAAGCCGTTGATTATAAAAATCTGATGGTGGATAAGCTGGATGATATGGTGGCAGTTCGGTTAAGAGCTTTGGAGCATATTGAACGGGATAAGCAAAGAGTGGCTCGACATTATAATAAGAAGGTTGTATCGAAAACTTTTGAAGTGGGAGAACTAGTATGGAAGACGTTTTTACCGATTGGTTCAAGAGATCCTAAGTACGGGAAATGGTCTCCAAATTGGGAGGGACCGTTTAGGGTCAATCGGATTATCCCTGGAAATGCTTATATTTTGGAAACGCTTGAGGGAGAAGTTTACGGTAAAGCGCTTAATGCCAAATATTTAAAGAAGTATTATCCTAGTGTTTGGATTGGAGCTTGAGTTGATATTTGTTAAAAGCCGATTCCGCGTGAATCGCCTATAGGTCAATTTTAACTAACACATTGCTGTTAAGTAAAAGCCGATTCAATGGAATCGCCTATAGATGGACATACTTGAAAGATTAAATAAAAGCGTTATTACAAAGGCGCGAAGGCCTTAATCGTTTTGGCCAAAGGGCAGAATGGGACATTGTTTTCCGATCGGTGCAAACCGGTCCATACATATAAATATTTGGCTCAGAGGCCAATCACCTGAAATTCAAAAATTGCGGTACAGACTGGTCATTGTGTCCCTGACCGGTTAACGATGGTGGTGTCCTCTTCGATTGAACCAGGTATAATCGGGATTTTCTTTTTTGCCTCCAGTACCGCTAAGCCGCAGGACTTCACTGTGCTGTACTGCTCTTTGGCCGTCGATTTAGTCTCTTCGAAATAAAAAAGAGCAGCCACTTCGGCTTTCTTTGCTTTTTCCAATTCCACTCAAGGACTTGACCCTTGAAATCGCTTTAGAAGGCAAGCTTGGCGATTCACTTCACATTTCAGTTTTTGAGTTTATCGCTTTGAGCGTTGGCGTCTGAACCAGATCCTTCACTCGCCAAAGATCTTTAAGTGCCTCTCTCTGATGGAGCCGGTCGAGGGCTGCATAAAAATCGGCTGTCGGGGATTAGATTACGGCCCATTGCCATGGCCCACTCCCTGACGGCCCAATCGAACAGCCTACTAGGGCCCAGCTCCCTGGAAGGTTCTATCTGGTCCATGTGTGTCTTGCCGAACAGCTTCCTGGCTGGCGAGATGCGTAATGGCCAAGGCTTCCTGTTTGAGTCCGACTCGAACAGAGTTCTGCACGACTACGTGAAGACCCGGACGTTGGTTTCCCGGATTGGATTAGGAGTCGTGATCCCCAAGATTAGGAGGTTACCTTATCTACCTCGGGATGTATTTGGCATGTTTGAGTTCGTTACGATCTTGTAGTTAGCCCGGCCCGATATTCCTTGGTAGGTCGGTTTACTCAAGACTATATAAACAGGCCCCTACGGCGCTTAGAGGATCCTCGGCATTGAGTTTTACATCCTAGCGCCTAGCCTAGACCTTAGCGTATAGATTTTCGCATACTACTCGTCGAGACCTGCTGATCTCGTCAAGTTCCTCCTTGTAATTCTCTTTGATATAAAGAAAGGCCGGACGTGGGCTATTATCTCTCGAGAGGCTGAACCAGATAAAACCCCCATCTCCTGCTCGTTGTCGTTGTTACGTGGTTGTTCGGCGTGTCTCTATCTCCTCTTTGAAGAACCTTGGTTGACTTGGGTCGATATCCCAACCGTCGACACCGGCGCCGTCCGTGGGGACACGCAGATCGAGCATGTCGAACTCCGTCGTGATCTGTAGATACTTCCCGAGGGCTACGACTCGGAAGGGCGGATGTCTCATCCTCGCCGCTTCAGACGATCTGTTCGGTCTCGAACGCTTTCCGCATCCGAGGCAGATGTCTCCGCTTACATGGCAGAGATAGCCTCAGATCGCACTCCCGTCATCGACGACGACTACGGAACTGATGATCTTTACGACGGTTTAGATTTGTCAGATTCCAAGGCTATGTCGGTAGATTCCACCTGTGGAGACACAGCGATGACACCGTCTAGCATACCTTCGCATGGCCCCCACAGCATTAACATGGCCGATGTAGGAACCTCTGAGGATCCTGCACGGGCTGTGACGGCTGGTGAGGTCGGGCGGATTAACTCGCCGCATCAAGACGAGGTCGCAGCAGTCGCCGCGAAGCAAGACGCCATTCGCCGCAGCCTCGACGATTCCATCAATCGACCTTAGCACGGTTTCGCGGCGGTGTAAGCGACAGCGTCGCGACCCACCTCGCGTCGGGCGCTAAGTCTCCGGACGGAAGCTTCCTGCTCGGGTCAATTCCCGCATGACCGACTCGGTCAGGCGAACGCGGATGGTTCAGGATTCCGGACCCATAGATCAAAATCGAACGGCTCGGGCTATAGCAACGGTCCTTAGATCCACCAATCGCCGATCTCGCCCGTATGGGCGTCTTTGTGCGTCTAACCTAGAGCGATCGGGTCAAGGCCTAAAGTCTCTAGGAGAAGTCAACAACTCCTCGAGCAGCAGCAGCCCAAACTGCCGGAATGATTCGGACAGCTCGATCGATCGCGTGACCCCGCCACCATCGGCGATCATCGCCCATGAGCAAGCTACCCGTGGTCGCCGCCGCCGCCAAGTCCTCGTAGTCATCGCGACCACGGGGGCAAGCGCCAAGACGCGATGATCACGGACGGTCCCTCGTGAGGAGCGCTCGCCGCCACCACTAGGAAGGAGCGTGGTGGATTGTCCCGGAGAGAGTTTCTCCAGGCCGAGTCATCCCGTTCAGCAGGAGTTCCCCCGCGCAACAAGACCAACGTCTTCTCAAGACTAGGTTCTGCCGGGGAAGGTGGTGGGTCATATGCTCTGGGCTGCAGAGCTTTCTCTGACGAGCTTCGAGTTGTCCGGTGGCCCTCAAAGTTCAAGCCCGGTCACATGGAGAGGTACAATGGGACTCAGAACCCAGAGGAATTCCTTTCCATCTACGCTCCGGCCATCATGGCTGCCGGGGTGACGAGCTCGTTATGGCTAATTACCTCCCGATCGTCCTTGAGGGTGCCGCCGGACGTGGCTATTCAATCGGCAGGGGTTCCATCACTCATGGAACCAGCTTTGTGACGCTCGATCGCTAATTTCCGAGAGCTGTTACGTGCGCCAGGTAAGGAGGATGATCTGCACCAGATGATCCGGATGAACGGGAGACCCTCGCAACTTCGTGAAGCGTTTCATTAAGATCCGCAACACGATCCCAACATCTCGGATGAATCTGTTGTCCGCGCCTTCAAAAACGGAGTCATGACGAAGCGGCTCACCCAGATCTCGAGATCAACGAGACCTGGACCGCCAACGACCTGTTCAAGGCGGCTGATCACTATGCCAACGCGGCAGAGCGCGTCCAGTACAAAAAGGCGTTCGACAAGAGCGAGCTGCCCGCCCAGCCTGGTGTGGATGAGAAGAAGAAGAGCAGCAGCAATGTTCCTGGTGACAAGAAGTCCCAGAAGAAGAAGAACAAAGGTGATGCGAACAATACCGTCGCAGGTATGGATCGCACACCTCCTCCCAAGGATGGGCAGAAGAAGCCCAACAATAATTACAAGGGCAAAAAGCCTGCTCAGGGAGGCGGACAAGGCAAGAAAGGTCCGGCGACCGATTTTACAAGTTCCACCAAAGACTACGGGCATGATATACGCCACTGTAGAACTTGGGCTGCAAAGCTCGAAGATTTCTACAACGGCAAGGGCCCAATGCCCACCCTGCCCGAACAAGGTGATGCCGGTAAGACCAAGTGCCAAACCGACGATGGTGATCGGGAAGATGGTGATGAATGTCAAGAGCTGTGGAACCATATCGCCGTCATTTTCGGCGGCTCCTCGGCTTACACCTCTCTCGGCGAGCCTCAAGGAAGCCGCCGGGAGGTCCATAACGTCGAAAAGGCAAAACCTCACCTGAATCGATGAAGTGGACCGAGGTCCCCATCTCCTTCTCTCGGGAGGATTGCCCCACCGGGATGACCAAGCCTCGGCGGCTCCCATCGGTGGTCGCCCGACCATCGCGAACGCGAGAGTTGGCCGTGTCTTAGTGGACGGCGGAGCGCTTTGGACTTGCTTTCGCTAAAGTCTTGGGCGAGATGCAAATTCCTCGCTCCAAGTCAAGGAAGTCGCAATGCCCTTCTCGGAATTGTTCCGGAGAAGTCATCAAGCCGTTAGGGCGTGTTGTCCCGCCCGTCACCTTCGCAACCCAAGCAACTTCCGGACGAGTTGATCACTTTCGACGTGGTCGACTTCCCATCGGGCGCATAACGCGATCTTAGACAAAGCCATCTCTCGGTAAGTTTATGGCCGTGTCCCACCACGCTTACCATTACGTGAAGATACCGGTCCTAACGGTGTGATCACGGTTAAGGGCAACCACAAAGCTGCTCGATTACGACGAGCGGTCCCTCGCCTGATCGACTAACTTCCGCCATGTCTCAAGTTCCGCAGACCAAGTCTCAGACGACCTAGGGTCTCCCTTCACCGGGGAGAAACTAAGAAAGTTCGGCTGCCGCTGATGATACTTCCAAGATAGTTCACTTGGGGCCAATTTGGACCCCAAATAGGAAAGCGAGCTCATTGCCTTCCTCCGAGCTAATGCGAGATGTATTCACCGGGAGCCATCGACATGCCCGAGTCCCAAGGAGGTAATCGAGCACAAACCGTCAGTCCGCCGACAAAAAGCTGTTTCGCCGTAAGCTTCGCCGCTGAATTCAAACAGGGATCATCAAAGATCGCTTATAAACCGCCGCTTTGGGTTCATCCGCGAGGTTGATCACACCGAGTGGTTAGCCAACCCTATCATTGTAAAGAAGAAAGGCGGCAAGTGGAGGATGTGTGTCGATCACACGATCTGAATGCTTGCTTGTCCTAAGGACAATTTCCCGCGTCTCGATTGACCACCGGTCGATGCGATCATGCGACGCCCCAGCTTCGAAGTTTTTAGATTCTTACTCCGGTTACCACCAAATAAGCATCTCCCCCGAGGATGAAGAGAAGACCGCCTTCATCACCCCTTTCGCACTTTCGCTATAATGACCATGTCTTTCGGTCTGCAAGAATGTCGGTGCCACGCTCAGTAGCTTAATGGAGAAGACGCTCCCGAGCAATGCTGAAAAAACACGGAGGTCTATGTCGATTTACATAGATGTAAAGAGCAAGTATGCTCCAGATCATGTAAAAGACCCGCAGAGACTTTTCATAATCTCACCAGCATCGAATAAAATTAAATCCAGAGAAGTGTACCTTTGGTGTTCGATCCGAATGTTGCTCGGTTATGTTATTGGCTCGCAAGGTATTTACGCCAACCCCGAAAAAATCGAGGCCATTGAAAATATGCAGGCTCCAACTACCATAAAGGAAGTCAGAGCCTCATCATGGATGGCTGCTCTAAGCGTGTTTATTTCCGTCAAAGGCGAACGCTGGCTGCCCTTCTTTAAGGCCTGCGCAAGCACAATGGTTTCGAGTGGACGGAAGAAGTTTATAGATCCTTCCGTGATCTGAAGCGATACATGTCCAATCCTCCGCCTTGACTACCCCGCTGCATGGCGAGCAGCCTCCCATCAGCACCTAGGTTGCACGCCCCAAGCGGTGAGCGGGTCTTGACGGTCGAAAGGGAAGGCATACAATGACCAATCTATTACGTGAGCGAGGTACTTCACGGATCAAAGGAGCGTTACCACGAGGTCCGAAGCTCCTCTATGCCTTGCTCATGTCCTCCAGAAGCTTCGCCACTACTTACAAAGATCAAATACGGGTCCCGACCACGCTCCTCCGGGAGAAATCCTACGGAACAAGGAATCTAGCGGACGATAGCCAAGTGGGCAATGGAACTAGCGAGTTTGATCTGTTATTTGTCACCTGAATCGCTATTAAGTCACGTGTCCTAGCTGACTTTGTCGCTGAATGGACTTGCCCGCCCAAATCCCAGGGAGCTCCCGAGCAACCTGATGAACCCTCTTGGACCATGTTTTTCGATGGCTCGCACACTGGAAACTCGGGGGCTGGTTTTGTTCTCATCTCCCCTCGAGGAGAGCAACTCCAGTATTCTATCCAACTACACTTTGCGGCGACTAACAACGCTGCAGAGTACGAGGCCCTCCTCGCGGGACTAAGAGCGCAAGTCGCTTGGTGTCCAACGGCTAACTGTGAAGGAGATTCACAATGGTCATCAATCGTTAACAAGGAGTATCGGTCTTTGCGATAACTCAATGGCGCGATACCGGTTGAAGTGAGGAAGTTGGGCGGCATTTTCGATTCTTCGGTGCTCTTCGTGCCAAGGAAGGACAACTTCGGCCGACCAGCTATCCAAGTTTGGATCTCACGCGAACACTCGCTCCGGCAGGGTGCTCGCCGAGCACCTTTACAAGCCCTCAATCACGCCCCGGACGAGGCGAAGAGACAGTGGTGCTGTCTCCGTTATCGAAAGGTGTCGCGGATCGGTCAACGCCATTTGTCCGGTACCTTGCGATGGGACCGCTGCGACGACGGCCGAAGCGCGTTCCCATTACAAGGCGTCTTTGCCCCATACAAGCTTGTGGACGGCTTCCTTTACCGCCAAGGTGCTCGGGAGTTCTCTCCAAGTGCATCTCGCAACAGAGGGTGTGTTCCTTCTTAGGGACATACACGAGGGTGCTCAGGCAACCACGCCCTTCGTAACTCGGTCGGCAAAGCGTTTCGCATGGGCTATTATTGGCCCATCGTTACAAGATGCCCGGGACATCGTGACTAAGTGCAAGGCTTGCCAATTTCACGCCCGGAAGGCACACAAGCCCGCCCAAGAGCTCCAAACAATCCCCCCATCTTGGCCCTTTTCCACATGGGGTCTGGATCTGCTTCGCCCATTCCCTAAGGGGTACAAGGGCTATACACACCGCTTGTCGCCATAGACACTTTTACAAAGTGGATTGAGGCGAGCTCTGTCGCCTCTTCACGCCAAAACGGCTGTTCGCTTTTCAAAAGCAACGTGGTCACGCAGCTTTGGGATTCCCCATAAGTCGATCACGGATAACGGTACCCGCCCGAATCGAGCTATTCGGTGAATATGCGAATACCGGGTACCAAGGTCTGTTTCGCCTCATGGCACATCCACGAGCAATGGAGCGATCGGCGAGCTAACGGACGATAGTCCAGGGTATTAAACGGCGGTATTTGCTGCTCTCGGCGAGCACATCAAGGCTCGGGTTGACGGTTCCTTCCGTCCTCTTGGCGATTCAAGACTTTCGGCCACGGGCGATCGGGAAACTACTTTCCAATTGGTCTATGGTGCAGAAGCCATCTTGCCCGCCGAAATCGTACTCGGTTCGCCTGGCACGAGCTCGGTCAACTTAATTGACGACGAGCAAGAGCCTCCTCGATCTCGATCTCCTCGAGGCACACGCGACCGGGCACAAGTCGAATGGCGCGCTACCGGCAAAGATCTTCGCAAGACGCACGCCAAGTCAGTTTGACCAAGGGCTTTGAAGGCGGGCGACCTCGTTCTGCGCCGTGTCCAGAACTTGTCCAATGCCAACAAGTTAACTCCTCGTTGGGAGGGCCCATTTACGGTCGTTTCTTCTGCTCGCCCGGGGGCTGTTCGCCTGGCTATGGAGGACGGGAGAGAGCTGACCAGCACTTGGAAAATCGACCAGCTTCGTAAGTTCTTTGTGTAGGTCTTCTCTGTTTTCTTAGCCCTGCGCTTTTTGGAAACATCGCGCCTTAGTTCGTCCAAGTCTCTCGGGCACCATGTAAAGTCCAATCCAGCAATTAAGTGAATTCTCGCGGCCTCTGCGCCTTTTTCACTTCTTGTTTTTTGAAGACTACCTCTTCTCTCTGGTAACACTTGATGGCTGCCCGGCCTTGCGAACTCTTGGCTCCGCAATCTTAAGGATTGTTCCCTATCCGTATCTGGTTTCAATAAGTTCCTAAACTCAGGGTTGCGTAACATGGCCTTTCCACCTTGCGGCTAAGTTCGCTCTCGTAAGCCCTCCGGCGGAGGCACTTCTCGCCGGCGCGACCACTTGGTAAAGCTCGCTCTCGTAAGCCCATGCAGAGGCACTTTCCTTGTTCGGTTACTCTCGGGCGCCTAACTTACGCCAACGAGCGGACTACGGAACGAATCGAGCAAGGTGCGGGTGTCGCTCTTTCTCCCTACGCGTGCTCGAGTTCGCAAGCTTAGGTTCTCGAGCATCGTCCGCACGGGGCTAGGTGCGCTCTTTCTCTTGTGCACTGCTCGGTTCGCAAACTCGTGTTTCCGCGCGATGCACAACGGGCCGGGAGTTAGGCGAGCGCTCTACCGGTTTTCTTAAACTTCCTAGCTACTGCTCGCTTTTCTCTTAGTTTTTGTTCGTTCCTATCTGCTTTGTCGCTCTTTTTGCGGGAATAAAGGTAAGTACTTTATTACATTACTCGAAGTTTCAGTACAAGGCCCTTTAAGATTCTGACAGCGGTGCTACTTAGGAGCAAGCTGCTCCTTCAGCTCCTCAACTTCTAACTTGAGGCGCACGACTTCGCCCTGAGCCTTGATTCCTTCCCGGGCTTCAGCTCGGAGGCGTTCGATCTCCTCCTTGCTCCGCTTGGCTTGCGCCGCAACCTCTGCCCGGATGGCCTCGACCTCCTCGGTCTTGGCGCGCAGCTGATCGTTCAGAGCCTCGCTCTGGCTGACTCGCTGCTCGGCCGTCTTGAGCTGCTCGTCCAGCTCCTTGACCCTTTTCTCTGCGGTGATCGCCCTCACCGTCATCCCGCGCATCTCCTCGATCTCTTCCTGTGAAGCCCACAGGGTCGAGATCTTTGCCTGGAGACCCGCGGAAGTCTGTTCTTCCTTGGCGAGCTGGGCCTTAAGCCTCTCGGCTTCCGCCGCGAGCTGGTCCCGCCGTTGGGAAGCGTCAGCAAGCTGCTCTTCGAGCCACTTCGAGCGGCCCGGCTTCTCCTCCGCGGTGCTCGCCTTAATGGCTTGCGCGCGAAGCTCCTCGGCCTCTTCTAGGAGAGACTCGCAGGAACGCCTCTCTTCGGCCAATTGGGCTTTGAGCTTCTTTACCTTCGCCTTCAGCCGGTTTCGACTTTGGGCTGGTGCAGAGGGCCCCGCTTCGGACTCCCTCGTCCTGAGGTGCTCCCGGAGCGACGCCAGTACGGCGCTCCGCTCGATGGTGACGCCGTCCTCGAGCTCCTCCATGGTGTCCCTAAAGACCTGAGAGGGAAGAACAAGTTAACTACTTTGCAATGACGTAGCTAAGCTGAGCAAGATTTGGTCTTGGTGCCTACCTTCCCAAGTCGTTGCTTGATCCATGACGCAGCGGTCCTCGAGGCCATGCGTCCACGGCCCTTCGTGTGGGATGAGGCGGCGCGCTCTTGCCGTCGCCGCCTTGTTCGCCTCCTTCTTCTTTCGGGGCGCATCTGCTGGGTGCAGGAGCGGGCGGCGGCACTTTCGTCTCCGCTCCTTATCCTCTTCCTTTTCCTCTTCCGCCTAACGTCTTGGGCGAGGTCGAGCCACTCCGCCGGGTGGCGCGATTGTTTCCGCAGGCGGGGCGACTTGCGCGACCTGCTCGGGGCTTCTTCATGTTCCTGGCGGTGGGGTTTCGCCTTTCGGGGAGAATCTCGTTGCCTCGGGGTGAGCTGCCCTCGCGACGAAGTTCTGGCAGACCGGCTGCTCGGTCCTGCCACTGGCAGCTTTCGAGCCATCGCTTTGGCACCAAGTCCGTGGCGCCGCTTGTTCTACTTTTGCCTCCAGCCGCCCCACGCGCTTTTGCGCGTCGATCGACTTCGTCTGGAGCCAGCGGCAGCGAGCTCCACGCCGCCGGCTTGTCCTTGAGGCACGCTAGCCTCATCGCCCATGGCGCCGTGCAGTGCTTTCGGGCAGCGGCGACGCCGAGCGCCTCGACGGCGTCGTCATGGCGGTCTCTTCTTGGGCAACTGATGAAAAGAGATGATCGTTAAGTCTAACGCGTCGAAGGTTGGAAGATCTAAAGATCGATTCCTACATACCTGCCGTGGAAGGCTTGATCCTGATCTTCTTCGCCGGAACCTTCCGCCTCTTCCTCGGGGGCTCCTTGGCGGCTTCTCCGCCTTGGCCCTTGGGTGTTCGTGGCGACGAGCTCAGCTCCCTCGTGAGCTGAGCGCTCCTCTCGCGCAGCGCAAGAAGTTTTTCCTTGCATGCGACTTCTTCTTGAGCCTCCTCGCCGGGCGACTGCTGTACCGATCCATGCGGCCAGGGTGAGCTTGCGTGTAACGCTTAAGCCAGATAGCCATGGTCTTTACCTCTTCGTCGCTCTGCTCGGCGAGGAGGGAAGCGCTTGGTCTCTTCCCACTGGGCTGACCGCGCACCCGCTTGGTCTCGCTTTGCGATGCGCTCCGTCCGCCAGGTGTGATCTCTTCGACGGCTGGCGGCCGCCGTGTCGCGGTGAGCTCCGCGTCGGCTCAGCCGCCACCTTGGGCTTCGTGGCTATCTTAGCCTTGCCCTTCTTCGCCTTCTCCTTCTCAGACCCGGAGAGTTCCTCAACGATCCCTCCAAGGATCAGTTGGTCCTCCTGCGCGTTTTGAGAAGCGGACGTTAGCATTTAAACAACGTTGCAAGTCTAGCAACATAGGCTGAGGGTAAGTAATTTACCTCGTCTGTGCGGACAAGCACCTTCTTGCGCTGGCAGGTGTCGCCACCTCCGGTGACCTCCCGTCCTTCTTCGCCGCCTTGAAGATGGCGTCGACCCGCCGGTCACCCATGCGTCGGTTGGCTTCTCCGCCCAATGTAAGGATTGTTAGTTCCTGTTCGGAGGAAAGAATGTATTTAGAGGTTGAGTCTTAAAGGCACTTACCCGTGCTCTCCCTTGTGATGTCTTCCCATCCCTCTATCTTGTAGAAGGGATAGGACCTTCTCCGCAGCGGACGCACCTGTCACGTGAAGTCCCGAATAATCTCCGCCTGCGAGCCCAAGGCTCACGAGGGAGGCGATCTTCCTTGTCATGTACCGCCTCGGCGGTCATCTCCGGCGAGGCATTGGCGCCCTTTGCCGCGCCTTCCGGTGAAGACGAGTTTGATGTCGCCGCTCCGCTTGTCAGAACCACCTCACCCACCACGCCCATTGAATCGGCGAGAGGTGGGCGAGGGTACGGCGCGTCATCGGCGGTGGCCCGGAGCTTGAGGTAGTAGCACCCCAGCGCCGAAGCGGCGGAGCTGCTCCTCGTTACTGTGTAGTAATGGAGGAACAGCCCCACCAGCGGATCGATGCCCAGATAGCCCTCGCACAAAAAGCGAAGACGGCCATATGGAGGATGGAGTTCGGATTGAGGTTCGCCACCTCCAATCCGCTGATGTTCAAGAAGGCCTCGACGAAGTCGCTCTCAGGAGACCTCAACCCGAACAGTGCGAACTGTTCGAAGCTGACGAACTCTCCCTCGAGCGGCTCCGGAGTATCCTCCTCTCCGGGCAGCCTCCAGCTACCGGTGTCGATGTGGCCCTCCTCCTCCCAGATCCTAAGGTCCTCCTCGGTCAAGCTAGTGCCTGTGAATTTGGCCATAGCGATTCCCAGGGCTGGACGAGCAGGGTCGGTGATGGAGTTTGGGTACTTGATGCTGAGCGTGGTTGAAGCTAGGTATTAGAGAGGAAAGGCGCGAGAGCAAAAGTGGCTGGCCGCGGGCTGTTTGGGTACTTTTATAGTCCCGTATAGGCAGCTCTGCAACGGTTTTGTCCCAGAACGGCTAGTTTTTACTACAACGGCTAGGTAAAACGGTCGCCTGTTTTCACCGCGCAGCGACAGGAAGTTTCCGTTGGAGTTCATAACGGCTATTTTTTCCGTGTTTGCACCGAGGGTACTACTACTCGCCGACAGATGTCGTTCCACATTCGGCGACGCAACAAAGTTGCTTTCGGCACCCAAGCGGGTTTATTCGGTCCCGAACAGTATTGTTCGGTTGAACCATAACCTGTTCGATCGCTTTGTTGCACGCCTTTGTAGCAGGAAAAATACCCTCTTCGTGACTTAGAGTCTCAAGAGGAAGACCCCACTCTAGTGAGTCCTTCCACTTGAGTCTCGGGGCTAGCTGTCGGGATTAGATTACGCCCATTGCCATGGCCCACTCCTGACGGCCCAATCGAACAGACCTACCAGGGCCCGGCTCCTGGAAGGTTCTATCCGTCCATGTGTGTCTTGGTTGAACAGCTTCTGGTGGCGAGATGCGTAATGGCCAAGGCTTCTGCTTGAGTCCGACTCGAACGAGTTACTCGCGACTACGTGAAGACCCGGACGTTGGTTTCTGGATTGGATTAGGAGTCGTGATCCCCAAGATTAGGAGGTTACCTTATCTACCTCGGGATGTATTTGGCATGTTTGAGTTCGTTCACGATCTTGTAGTTAGCCTGCCCGATATTCCTTGGTAGGTCGGTTTACTCCGCACTATATAAACAGGCCCCTCACGGCGTTTAGAGGATCCTGGCATTGAGTTTTACATCCTAGCGTCTAGCCTAGACCTTAGCGTATAGATTTTAGATACTACTCGTCGAGACCTCGCCGATCTCGTCGAGTTCCTCCTTGTAATTCTCTTTGATATAAAGAAAGGCCGGACGTAGGGCTATTATCTCTCCCGAGAGGCTGAACCAGATAAAACCCCCGCTCTCTGCTCGTTCTTTGTTAAGTGGTTGTTTGGCGTGTCTCCTATCTCCTCTTTGAAGAACCTTGGTTGACTTGGGTCGACATCCCAACCGTCGACATCGGCTTTCTTATGTTCTAGGGGCAGCACCTTCTGAATGGCCGAAACCACCTGCTCGGGGAGGATTTCCTTGATGGAATTAGCTATTTCCCGGATGGCCGAAGGGTTAGCCAAGAAAGCCGATTCATCGCCGAACAGCTCCCACATCTTTTTGAGTTTGGTGATGGTCTCCAGCGAAAACCGATTCTTTTTAGTGGGTGTTGGAGCTGGTGAATCAATAATGGCAGCTGGCGGTGGTGAAGTCCTGATCGGTGAAGATAAGAAATCGAGCTCGTCGTCGAGCCAGTCCATGCTGGACGGATCGAAGTTGAGCTCGTCGTCTTTTTTCCCATCATAGGTAATGACCTGCGTAGAAACCACGGTTGCCTTGACGGGGCTGCGAGGTTGGAACATGTACTGAAGAAAGGAATCTGATGTTACAAAAGATCGGTAATTTAAAATGAATACTGTCAAGTAAGGCTAAGAAAACCGATTACATCTTTCGGGTCGAAGGCTGGTGGTGTTTGCGAGGCCGGAGGGGGAGCAGGAGTTGCGTCCTTCTTTTTCTGGACGGGAGAAGTATCCTGGAGTACAGATTCCGATGAGCGAAAAAACCGATTGAATGTAGTTAAAGTTTGAAAAAGATCAAGTGCTTACTGTGTCACATACCGATTCGGTGGTATCAGGTGTACGCACCTTTTGAGATTTTGGTCTCTTGACGGACACTTTTTTCTTCAGGCCAGGTTCGCCTGTGGGTTTTCCTGTTGAAGAAGGTTACTGAACGATCCGGTAATTCAGAATTTTATATAAATGCCGATCGTACCTCTTTTCTTCGGCTGAGAGGAACTCTGAGCGAAAGCCGATGCAGACTTCGCAATTGAATGGAGCTGGCCAGCTGCATCACCAATGAGCTTGGCCATTGGGCGCTTATCCCCGCTCTGAAAGAAAGATGTCAGGTTAGTAATCCGAAAAATAAAAGTATTGCAGGTTACTAAACGCATGCAAGTTAATGACCTCGCGGTTAGAAGAAGACGCATGGTTTTGGATTCATTCTTTCGATGTGCGAATCAAGAAGAAGGCCCTGACTCGGAGGAATTTTCCTCTTTCTCATCATTGTTGTCATCGGAATCGGAAGAGCTTGAACTGTCACTATTACTTATTTCCGATTCTGATGGGGGTTCAGCTATACCAGCAATCTTTGGCCAATTGGGTCTGCAAGTTTCTTTCGACCCGTTGATGTGTTCGATTAAGGTTGCATTGACCTTTGGTAGCGATATGTCCTTGGCAATGACTTCCCACCAGTTATTGAACGCTGATGAAGTATTTGCCCACATGACAAATGCCGATGGCATTTCGAAATCCAGGTGGGCAGCAGACAGAATACCATAAGCTGATTGGGAGTTCAAATCCTCTCTGGCATTCAGTTGGCGATATATGAAGAGATCGGGGATTTCCTGCCCGAGATTTAATTGCCGTGCGACCGCAGCCGGGTAGTAGAATTCATAGGAGGGTTTCTTGAGATGAGTTACGTGCTCAAGATAGCGAAGAAAATACTCGGAGATGAATTCTTTGAAAGCTAATAAGGCTTCACCAGAGTGTCTTGGAGAATCGGAAAAATGAGGGATTGGATATCTGTCCAAATCAAGATATGGATTGAACTGCTCGCGCCATATTCGATTCGACATTGTGTAAAGTCTTGCCATCTGATGGGAAAGGTCATATGGGTTGAGACGTTTGGGGTTGCAATTGGTGAGATCATCTCTCCATAAGATCTGCACGGACGCTCTTTGCTATCGGATTTTGTTCATTTGGAAATTCCAAGCTAAAGTCTAGTTCTCTTAGGGAGTTGTATATCCGGAGCTTTAGGAACATTCCGATGAACCAAAAGGGCCCGCTTAGATTACCGATCGAGTAATCGGCTTTCTTGACGAGACCTTCCTAATCTCATGCATCATTCGGTGGCGGCTCCTAGCGTGTATTTGCCGATTGCTAATTTTGGCCGATGCGATTGCTTGACTACACCTTGGTAAACCTTACTAGGGCTCGAGATTGCCCATGAAGAAAAACCGATCCAGCCACATGTTTAGGAAAGCAATATGTTCTTCAACTTCTCAGGGCGCTCGATGAGTACTAATGTATCGTTGCAAGCCGAAGTTCTTCTCGGGAACCAGCTTCAGCGTGGCAGGCAGATCAAAAGCCGATAGCATTTCGCCATCGGGACTTAGGCCGGTTAGCATCGCTACATCTAGAAGTGTAGGGCTAATGGGTCCAGTTGGGAAGAGAAAGGCATTTGCGGTGTCACACCAGAAGTAGGCCGACGCTGCCATAAACGGTTCGTCTGCTGGTGGCGGAAATAAGGAAAGGAGGATTGCATCGATAATCCCTAATTCGTCCCATTGCTCTTGTTTTTGGCTATGAACCCGAATCAGCCAGTCCTTATATCCTTTAATCGGGCTAGGCTAAGACCTAAATGCCGATTTCCAACTGTTGACACTAAACTTATCGGCAAATAAGGGGAGTGCGCCTCACGGAATGGAATATGAAATCGATGGATCCCGATCTCCCATCGCCCCAAAGAATACAAAGCTTGAATCGAGCATTGAATCGATTACGAGACATGATGTCGATGAAAAGTTGAGGCGGTGGTGCATAAGCTGCTGAAGGTTACGGAGATTCGATCGCGAGAGCCGTAAAGTAGTAGGAGAGCGTGAAAATGACGGCGAATGGTGCGCTATTTATAGCCATGGTAAAATTAGGGTTTTACCGCTGCAAGCTAGCTTCGTCCGTATTATGCATTCGGTTGACACGTGTTCTACGAATGGGCTGAAAGCGAGAAGTTACCGAGACAGAAATGTGAAGTGTTCCGGTGTAGAATATCCGATTTTTACTTGGAAGTTCGGCTAATGAAGTATTCATTGCCAAACTTAGGGGCATATGTTGACACCCAAATTTGGCAGAAAATCGGATATTCAGAAAAGGGCCGAATATGTTGAAATATACTGGGCTGAATCGGATTTGGGCCTTGTTGATGAAGGAAAGAGTACATGACGAAGAAGCCGATGAAGACAAGACTTCGGGGGAGATACGATCCGATCGGAGGCATGACCCAGGAACAGTTCGTATCGGTATCGATATTGTAATAGTATAAATAGAGATTTAGAGCCTCGTAGAAAGGGATCCAATCTAAAACCAAAAACACCAAAAACCTTTTCCGAACCCGATCGATTTCGTCGAGAGGCTTCAAACGCAGGTAGAGCTATCTCGATGAGATAATCGATTCTCTCCTTGTACCCCGTATGCATGGCTGCATCATCTTGACCTCATGTATACAAATCATGTTAGACTGTCTCGGGATTTACCGATCTTTAACATGTTCTCGCATATTGCACTGTCTCGGTTTAATCGATCTGTAATGTGTGTTTATCTTGCAATACCGATTATCAAGTATTTTTGTATGCTTTCTACTCAAATCTGATATATGCAACTGCCTCGTTAAATCGATCTTGCGTGTGTCTTGTTTAGGAGCGTGTATGCTTAAATATTTGCCGATTAGTATTGTTTTACCCTATTAGTTTTAAACCTCAGATCAGTTTATCAGTTTATACCTGATCTAGATTTGAATCTTGTCTTGGCCTTGACCAATCTATTCAATCATCCTTGGTTTAGTCTAATATTACGGTTCAAGGCTTATCACTAATATTATTATAAAAATACAAAAAGAAAAGGAACAAGAAATTTATGATTAAGTGATTTATCTTTATTGCTTTATCGGATTTATAACCGATAGATCTTGTAATCGAGCTATTGTATAGGCCGATTACAATAAACCTGATCTGGCTATCTCAAAAGCCGATTAGGTCTATATTACTGACAATTTTCACCTTATTGATTCACAGGTCAAATCAATTGGCACACTTGGTCTGAGTTGCGACGCGATCACTGAATTGACACTTCTGCGCGTGTGTTCACGTTTTTCGTGTCAACAACCAGACAAATGGTGTTGTCCAGTCCGCAGCCTGCTCGATAACGGAGACTGCACCACCTGTCTCTGTTGCCTCGTCCGGAGACGTGATTGAGGGCTTGTAAAAGTGATCGACGAGCACCCCTGCCGGAGCAGGTTCGCGTGAGGATCCGAACTTGGATAGCTGGTTGGCCAGGAAGTTGTCCTTCCTGGGCACGAAGAGCACTTCGAAAAATCGAAAATGCCGCTCCAACTTCCTCACTTCAACCAGGTATCGCGCCATTGAGTCATCGCAAAGACCGATACTCCTTGTTAACTCGATTGATGACTAGCCGTGAATCTCCTTCACGCTTAGCCGTTGGACACCAAGCGACTTGCACGCTCTTAGTCCCGCGAGGAGGGCTCGTACTCTGCAGCGTTGTTAGTCGCCGCAAAGTGTAGTTGGATAGAATACCGGAGTTGTTCTCCTTGAGGAGATGAGAACAAAACCAGCCCCGAGTTTCCAAAGTCGCGAGCCATCAAAAACATGGTCCAAGGGGTTCATCAAAGTTGCTCGAGCTTCACAGGATTTGGGCGGCAAGTCCATTCAATGACAAAGTCAGCTAGGACACGTGACTTAATAGCGATTCGGGCAGCAAATGACAGATCAAACTCGCTAGTTCCATTGCCCACTTAGCTATACGTCCGCTAGATTCCTTGTTCCAGGATTTCTCCCGGAGGGAACGTGGTCGGGACCAGATTTGATCGCTCGAAGTAGTGGCGAAGCTTTACGGAGGACATGAGCAAGGCGAGAGTAGCCACGGACCTCGTGGTAACGCTCCTTTGATCCGTGAAGTACCTCGCTCACGTAATAGATTGGTCGCTGTATGCCTTCCCTTTCGACCGTCAAGACCGCGCTCACCGCTTGTGGCGTGCAACCTAGGTACAACAGGAGCTGCTCGCCATGCCGCGGGGTAGTCAGGACGGGAGGATTGGACAGGTATCGCTTCAGATCTTGGAAGGATCTATCGGCTTCTTCTGTCCACTCGAAACCATTGTGCTTGCGCAGGGCCTTAAAGAAGGGCAGCCCGCGTTCGCCTTGACGGGAAATAAACCTGCTTAGAGCAGCCATCCGCCCAGTGAGGCTCTGTACTTCCTTTACGGTAGTTGGAGCCTGCATATTTTCAATGGCCTCGATTTTTTCAGGGTTGGCAGAAATACCTTGCGAACCAATAACATAACCGAGCAACATTCCAGATCGAACACCAAAGGTACACTTCTCTGGATTTAATTTTATTCGATGCCTGGTGAGATTACGAAAGGTCTCGCGGTGTCTTTTACATGATCCGGAGCATATTTGTTTTTACAACTATGTCATCGACATAGACCTCCGTGTTTTTCCGTCTTGCTCGAGAAGGTCTTCTCCATTAAGCTGCTGAACGTGGCACCAAATTATTGCGCAGACCGAAAGACATGGTCGTGTAGCGAAAGTGCGAAGGGGGTGATGAAGGCAGTCTTCTCTTCATCCTCGGGGGAGATGCTTATTTGGTGGTAACCGGAGTAAGCATCTAAAAAACTCAGGAGCTGGGCATCCGCAGTCGCATCGACCAGCTGGTCAATACGAGGCAGCGGGAAATTGTCCTTAGAACAAGCAGCGTTCAGATCTGTGTGATCGACACACATCCTCCACTTGCCGCCTTTCTTCTTTACAATGACAGGGTTGGCTAACCACTCGGTGTGATCAACCTCGCGGATGAACCCGCGTGAAAGGCTTGCTGTCGATCTTTGATGATCCCCTGTTTGAATTCCGAAAAGCGACGAAGCTTCTGGCGAACAGGCTTTTTGTCCGACCGGACAGCCAGTTTGAGCTCGATGACCTCCCTTGGGACTCCGGGCATGTCAGATGGCTCCCAGGCAAACACATTTGCGTTAGCTCGGAGGAAGGGAATGAGCTCGCTTTCCTATTTGGGGTCCAAATTGGCCCCCAAGTGAACTGTCTTGGAAGTATCATCAAGGGACAATGAACTTCCTTGGTTTCTCCCCGGGTGAAGGGAGACCCTAGGGCGTCTGCACTGGTCTGCGGAACTTCAGACGCTGGCGGAAGCTGGTCGACGAGGCGAGGGATCGCTTCGTCGCAATCCGAGCAGCTTTGTAGTTGCCCTTGACCGTGATCACACCGTTAGGACCGGTATCTTCACGCAATGGTAAGCGTGGTGGGACACGACCATAAACTTACCAAGAGATGGCTCGCCCAAGATCGCGTTATACGCTGGATGGGAAGTCGACCACGCCGAAAGTGATCAACTCGTCCGAAGTTGCTTGGGTTGCGAAGGTAATGGCGGGACAACCTCGCCTAACGGCTTGACGGCTTCTCCGGAACAATCCGTAGAAGGGCATTGCGACTTCCTTCACTTAGAACGAGGAATCGCATCTCGCCCAAGACCTTAGCGAAAAGCAAGTCCAAAGCGCCCCGCCGCCTCTGAGTACACGGCCAACTCTTGCGTTGTCGATGGTCGGGCGACCACCGTGAGGGAGCCGCCGAGGCTTGGTCATCCCAAATGGGCAATCCTCCCGAGAGAAGGAAATGGGGACCTCGGTCCACTTCATTGACTCAGCCGAGGTTTTGCCTTTTCATCGTTAGGACCTCCCGCGGCTTCCTTAAGGCTGCGTCGAGAGGTGTAAGCCGAGGAGCCACCAAGATGACGGCGATATGGTTCACGTGTTCTTGATATTCATCATCATCTTCCCGATCACCATCGCCGGTTTGGCGCTATTTTACCGGCATCACCATGTTCGGCGGGGTGGGCATTGGGCCCTTGCCGTTGTAGAAATCTTCGAGCTTTATGCCCAAGTTCGCAATGGCGATGTCGTGTCCGTAGTGCTAGTGGAACTTGCAAAATCGGTCGCTTGACCTTTCTTGCCTTGTCCGCCTCGAAAGGCGTGCTTTTTGCCCTTGTAGTTATTGTTGGGCTTCTTCGCCCATCCTTGGGAGGAGGTGCGCGATCCATACCAAATGACGGTATTGTTCGTGATCACCTTTACTTTTCTTCTTCGGGACTTCTTGTCACCGTGGTTGCCGCACTCTTCTTTTCTCATCCACACCAGTTGGGCGGCACTCGCCTTGTCAAACGCCTTCTTGTCTCAACGCTTCCTGCCGATTGGCATAGCGATCAGCCGCCTTGAACAGGTCGTTGGCGGTCCAGGTCTCATTGATCTCGAGATCCTGGGTGAGCCGCTCGTCGCGGACTCCGTTTTTAAGGCGCGGACAACAGATTCGTCCGAGATGTTCGGGATTGTGTTGCGGATCTTAATGAAACGCTTCACAAAGTCGCGGAGGGTCTCCCGCTCATCCGGATCATCTGGTGCAGATCATCCTCCTTGCCTGAGACGCACGTAATGCCTCCGGAAATTAGCGATCGAGGCGTCACAAAGCTGGTTCCATGAGCTGATGGAACCTCGTGCAGATTGAACAGCCACGTCCGGCGGCGCCCTCAAGGACGAATGGGAGGTAATTAGCCATAACGAGCTCGTCACCCCCGGCCGCCATGATGGCCGTAGCGTAGATGGAAAGGAATTCCTCTGGGTTCTGAGTCCCATTGTACCTCTCCATGTGACCGGGCTTGAACTTTGAGGGCCACCGGACAGCCCGAAGCTCGTCAGAGAAAGCTCTGCAGCCCAAAGCATACGACCGACCACCTTCCCCGGTAGAACCTAGTCTTGAGAAGACGTTGGTCCTGTTGCGCGGAGGAACTCCTGCTGAACGGGATGATTCGGCCTGGAGAAACTCTCTCCGAGACAACCCACCACGCTCCTTCCTCGTGGTCGCGACGACGCGCTCCTCCCGAGGGGACCGTCCGTGGTCCTCGCGTGCGCGCTTGCCCCTATTGTCGCGATGACTACGAGGACTTGGCGAGCGACGGCGACCACGGGTAGCCTGCTCATGGACAGTGATCCTTCGATGGTGACGAGGGTCACGCGATTGATCGGAGCTGTCCGAACCATTCCGGGCAGTTTGGCTGCGCTGCCTGGAGGAGTTGTTGACTTCTCCTAGAGACTTTAGGCCTTCGGCCAATCGTTCTAGGTTAGAAGCAACAGCGTCGCCCATACGGGCGAGGTCGGCCTGGTTGGTGGATCTAATCACCGAAGCCATGGCCGCGAGTCGTTCCCGACTCTGCTCTAGGGGCTCTGGGACCCCCGAGGCATCCGCATTCTGCCGGGAACTAACCCGGACAGGAGAAACTTCTGCCGGGAGACTTGGCGAGGGCACGCGAGGTGGGTCGCGACGCGGTCGCTTGCACCGATCGCGGAACCGCGCCACGGTCTGATTGATGGAATCGTCGAGGCTGCGGCGAATGACTTCTTGCTCGCGAAAGCAGCCAGTAGCAACCTCGCCTTGATGCCGAAAGAGTTAACTGCGCCTCGACCGCCACCGCCACAGCCCATGCAGGATCCTCAAAGGTTCCTACATCGGCCATGTTAATGCTGCGGGGGCCATGCGATGGTATACTAGACGGTGTCATCGCTGTGTCTCCACAGGTAGAATCTACCAACATAGCCTTGGAATCCGATAGATCTAAACCGTCGTAAAGATCATCGGTTCTGTAGTCATCGTCAATAACGGGAGTGCGATCTGCGGCTATCTCTGCCATATAGGCAGAGACCTCCGTCCCAGATACGGAAAGCGTTCGAGACCGAACAGATCGATCCGAATCGACGAGGATGAGACGTCCGTCCTTTCGAAGTCATAGCCCTCAGGAATTATCTCTGTATCGCTGACGGAGTTCGACATGCTCGATCTGCGTGTCCCCACGGACGGCGCCAGCTATCGACGGTTGGGATATTGACCCAAGTCAACCAAGGTTCTTCAAGGAGGAGATAGGAGACATGCCGAACAACCACGAACAAAGAACGAACAGAGATGTGGGTTTTATCCTGGTTCAGGCCTCTCGGGGGAGATAATAGCCCTACGTCCAGCCTTTCTTTATATCAAAGAGAATTACAAGGTGGAACTCGGCGAGATCAGCAGGTCTCGGCGAGTAGTATGCGAAAATCTATCTGCCAGGGGATCCCCTAAACGCTATAAGGGCCCTGCTTATATAGTACAGAACAAACCGACCTACCGAGGAATATCGGGCCGGGCTAACTACGAGATCGTAATGAACTCAGTACATGCCAAATATAACCTACGGTAGATAAGGTAATCTCCTAATCTTGGGGATCACGACTCCAAATCCAATCCGGGGAACCAACGTCCGGGTCTTCACGTAGTCGTGCACAACTCCTGTTCGAGACGGACTCAAACACGATTCCTCATTACCACTCACGCACCATGCCACCAGAAGTCGTTCGCAGATGCATATGGGCCAGATAGAACCTTCTAAGGAGCTAGGCCTTGGTAGGCTGTCCGATTGGGCCGTCAGGGAGTGGGCCATGGCAATGGGCCATAATTTTATCCCCGACACTTTTCATATCTGGTAACGCTGAAATTCCACCTCGGAATTAAGCATACATCTTTGCCAGATATTCCACCCTGAAACATTTAGCCAATCATATTTTCTGGTGCCACCATACCTACCTATATGATGGTCCTCCAAAATAAATGATCCATTTGCCAAAACTTTTCATAAAGTCCCAAATTTGACAGAGGCATAAAAGAGAAAAAAAGAGAAGAGAAACTACTGATTCTAAGTCTCCCTTCTATATTGAAAGAAAGACAAAAAAAGAGAGAGACAAAATCTCTTTAGGCCTCCTTTATCTCTTTTGAAAAAGGGACGAAAATTTAAAAAGTGGATTTTAAGAAGGCGACCATTATTCCCAAAATACAAGATCTATGTGTTGGACTCATTAGTACCACACATCCTTGTACTTGTATTTCTTCTTATTCCTTTGGCGTGAGTTCATTCTCTCCCTCAACCCTGGATATTATTTCTTATATGATTGGAAATTAGATTAACATTATCTTAATTAGGATCTAGTTTTAACCTGATAAAAGTGTGTATCATAACTACCCCAGTATCCTACCTTGAGCTCCACATAAACCTTAGATGTAGGATAAAGGCTGCACCGGCCTTGGTGAGGAATATACACACCTCTTGAGTGAATTGAGAGTATCACTATAGGAATAATAATAAGCTGGGCATTTATTTTCTAAAATGGATAAAAACTCTGAGTAGGCCTATTAATGAGATTTTCCCTCTCGTCAAGCTGTTCCATTTGTCAACTACTAAAGGTAAGACCAGTAGACACATCAAAAACTCACAAGTCTTGAAGAACATTTTAGAATAGTATTCATGCCGGTTAAATATATTCATAAGTTGTCGTTCAAACTCTCCTGACTTTGGACTTGTACCCGTTGTTCGAAATTCTAACATTTTCTCCCGACGAGCAAAGTTCTAGCACGCAGGTGTGTTGGCGGTCGTTAAACCCTAAATTTACCCGCCAACTATCCAACGATTTCGGATCATATCAAAGGAACATGCAACAAATTTTCTTATTTTAACGTGGCTCCATAAGTTTTGGTAAGTTTGTGCCTACAGGGACCCACTGGGCGAAAACGGACCCGAACCGGTGAAAAGAGCGGGTCGGCCGACCCACTAGGCCGGCCGACCCATACTTGGCGTCAAATCAAGTCGGTTTTTCTCCAGGGCTTCTACAAGGGATCCTAGAGCACAACCAAGAAATTGATTTCAGTCGGTTTGATCCAGAAACAGGAGTGCTTCACAAGTCATGCATAGGATTCTAAAGGAACCCAATGCTACCGGTCTCCAACTGCCAAACCGACCTGGGGAGACGATCTACACCATCAAAGAGGGATCCAAGGCGATTTGGAGGGCCAGGATCAATCAAAGCCGGGTCGGCCGACCCACTAGGCCGGCCGACCTACCCCTGGGCCTGCCTTGGATTCTCCTTTGGAGCGGGGTTGTGTGACACATGTCCCAACATGTGGAACTCGCTCACTCGCTCCAGCACACTATAAATGGAGGTCCTCTCCCTCATTTGTGATCATGGTAAAGAGAAGGATGTAGTTCCACATTATAATTAGAGTAGGAAGATAGGTGAGGTGAGAGTGCTGGAGATGAGCCAGAGGCCCCGGCTCTCTCCTACTTGTACCTCATGAATAAAGCTCATCTTCGTGTAAAGTTCTCCTGTTCAGTCTGGTAACACTGTAGCCATGCTCTTTTATTTATAAAGTATTTCCAGTTCAATGCTAGTTTATTTACTGAGAACCCCGTTTGCAACTGGTGAGATGTACTTTGCATTTTGTGAATACTTTACTCGGTGCACTAGTAAAGTAGTAATTGTTAGTGTAGACGCGGTGTCTAGACTTGTAATTACCTTGGTTGACGCCCAGACCCAACGGACTGTCGTGGATGGTAGCAGGTGGTGACAGCCCTGTCTATCCTTAGTAATGTTGCACCACGTTAGGGTTGGCTCCGTAGGGCCCTTCGGGGGTGACCGTAACTCTCCAGGCTTCTTAAGTGAAGGTGGGCGGGTCGCGGGCCTGCCGTGCTCCGACGTAAATAAAGCCAGCATAGAACTGAGTGCTCACTCTTAGGGCAGTGTGACCTAAACCAGAAGACCCTCTCGACCTCCTTAATTGTTCTCTCTCCCATCTAGATACGATTAATTCAAGGCTGGTAGCTTCTTGTTCCCTGTGGATTCAATACCCCAGAATACTCTAGGGTGAAAGGCTACAACAATATCTGTGCGCTTGTGGATTTATTCTGTTAGGCATATCTATCGCCAACAGTATGACATCATCGAAGTCATGCAACTAAAGATAATAATGCATGAAATGCTTTGGACTAAAATGTGTCGTATTCCCGCTTAAGTTCCCTTACCGAGATTTAATCTTGCGTTTGAAAAATAGGCATTATGCGTTGTATTTTGGATTCAAGTGAGAGCTATGATAATCCAATGTACCTAGGTTATTCACTTTCATTAGTTAGGATACCCAACTTAGATAACTAGGGAGGCTTTGTTGAACTAGGCTAGATATAGCCTGATCCCCTTAAGGTAGGCTGGTTGGCAAGTTAAGTGTGTGCATTTGTATAACTAAGTCGACTTGTAAACGACACCGTGTCAAATTTACATTTTTTTTGGGTCAAAGATAATCTCTCTACTCTTCCTCTCATATAGACGAGCACTATTACAAGTGTTTAGCGTATTGATAGATTTCTTATTTAAACACATAGAAAGCCTTATTTGGATTATATTACATAAGCTCGATATCAGCCTTCATATTAATTGTCATGAACTATCAAAGGACAAGGTATATTGTACCTTAGCTACGCTCTTATCGATGGAGAATAGTTTCTAGCTACGAATGAATTCTGGGTGCATGATATTTTATACGCTGGGTAACTAACCCTGTGGGTTCTATCAATCTTCAAAGACAAATTTCTACTTCAGAGATCTACCTCATATATTCCTAGGTCCAAGGACTTATCCTGAGTCCAAAAGGTTATTTCATGTCTAAAGATGTTTCCTTGAGTTTTTAATAAACCACACACGATCTTAATTAACTGGTCTCTCGTCTAGTACTAGCATAATCGGTACTATTTAATCTTTCTAGGGTTGTAATATTCCTTTTTGGTTTATAAGGGTGTATTATGTGTTATATAATTTTCCAACCTTTTTCCAAACTTAATTCTAGTTTTTTATTAACAAGCAAATTATTTCAACCTATTATCTATATAGAAAAAAATACTCCGGAGGTTCACTACTTACGTAATCAGGGAAAACCTATGAACAATGCATAGGCTAATAATCTTATAATGTCTCCAATATTTCTTAATATTAATCATAAACTTTCTAGGAATCTAGGAGGCATCTACATGTCTTTAAATTATGAAACCCTATTGGAAAATAAGAAAAGGTTCCCATTGGGTTTAATACAATTTTATTATTCCAAATTTTTCACTACACTATTTATTGTGATATTTTTCCAGATAGTAATTCCTCTGCAATATTTGTGTAATTAGGTTTGTTCATAATGACATATAATACTACCAATTTGCCAAATTACTCTCCTAATACTTTATTGGTCTAGACATGGCATTTCGCTAATTTTTCCTAATTACAAGGTATATCTTGGGTCTTATGGTATTTTGTTATAAATTTCCTGGGTCAGCACCTATTCCTAATAAGAAAAGATTTTATTTAACCTTTTAGTGGGTTTTTCTATATACTAGAAATGTGCTACCCGAAATATTATCGTGGCTATAACAGTGGAATTTGTTGATCTTATATTTTTATAACAGCCTACTCAGTCTCTAGCATTTACCCAAATTTTTATGGAATTTTTGGAGATCTCCAGATATTTTTAGTAATTCGAAAGCATTTTCTGGAATTATTAAGCTCATTACATTGCAGGAAAACTACAAACACTAACGGGCTGGGACAATGAACGCATTTGGCCCAGAACCGAATCAGCCCACCAAGCGCTCGCGCGCACCGCGCCCACCTCAGACGCGATACGCCGAAAGCATATTCCTCTATGGCCCCTTTATGCACAACCAGTGCCCCCCAGCAAAGGCCCACTGCCAGTAACCCAACAGTCCCCGGACTGCAGCGTGTGCGCAAAACGATATCTGGCAAACGAGGCCCGCATGTCAGCGACAGCGATCTCAGCTCCACATGAATCTTGGCGCGCATTGAACGATGTGGGGTCATCGTCTACCTCCAGACGGGCGACATGGCCGGCGACAACGACTTGCACCGCTGCGGCGCTATGGCCATGCTCTGGCCAAGTGCGTTTAAGCACAAGCATCTACGGGTCGTAGTGGTTCTAGCGACTCTCGCGCCAAGGCCGGAGATGGCCGGACACGGCGGTGACGCCGAAAGTTCACCGGCGTTGCCATTCTCAGCTACGAACCTAAAGGCCGCCGAAAGTTCATCGCCGAAAGGTCATTTTGTAAAGGAAAAGGTACATTTTACATATATAAAATGTCAACAAAGTTCGCTTAATGCTCCAAATTATAAAATGGTAGATTTCATGTGACATCCTAATAAATATTAGAATGTCCCAAGTTTTATCAAAACGACAAAATCAATTTTTAAAATTTATTAATGGTGATTCTTATATGAAAAACCCTAAATTTTCAAACAATTATTTACATATAAGAATTTATCTTACTAATTATTTTCATTTCAATTTACAAAATTATAAATTTAAATGCAAAAGCTCACTCCTCGCTTTTATTCGTTCCTCGGTCGGAACCCTGACTTTATCTCTCAATTGAAACCAAGCTCGACCGAAACCCTGATCTCCTAATCGAGCCAACCTTTGTCTCTCTCTCTCGGTTGAGTCGACCAAGTCCCTAAACCCTGATCGACATTCCTTGTAAACTGGGCCGACCAAACATAAATCCTCTCGGTCGAGCCAAAACCCTAGTCGAGTCTCCTTTGAAAACTTTCTCTCTCAGTTGAAACCCTAGCTCGACTCTCGGCCAAAACCCTAACTCTGTTCGAATGTCCGCTCCTCTCGACAGACAAACCCCGAAACCCTAATCTTCCTCGGCCACACCCGATCGTCCATCCCTTCCTTGATCAAAACCCTAATTCGTCTGGTGGAGCGGTCCATCGTCTCTTGACCAAACCCTAATCGACCGACATCCCTTGAAAACTCCCTCGACTAGATTTTTAACTTCGGTTGACCTCCATCGCAACCTTCGGCGTCGAACGACCGTCCCCTCGGCTGACGAACCTCGGAATCCTGTCTTTCTTTCTCGACCGAAACCCTAAAATCCTTTGGCTATGTCGGTCGCTCGTTTCCTTTCTTGGCTAAAACCCTGAACTCTCTCGGTCAAGCCCAGGTTGGCGTTCCAATCAAAACCCTAGCATCGTCCAAGCCATATTCCTCTCCTCGACTTTAACCCGAATCGATCCACCTTTCCCTGCTGCTTGGTCGAGCTATACCCTTCGTTTTCCAACCATTATCTATCGACCCAAAACCCTATTTTCGACTAACCTCCGTCGAAACCCTAGTGAGTCAAATGTCGTTTCACTCGGCCGAGACCAGTCCATGGTCGAACCTCTTTCCTTGCACCTAGGTCAATCGCAAGCAAACCACTCCTCCATCTTTCCACTACCTTTTCCCTTTATCCCCATTAATCGAAAACTTAAACCCGATCGATCTCCCTGGCAACCCTGACCAGTCGGACATCCACCCCTCTTTGGTCGACATCCTTCGAAACCCCGCCTCCTCCTTTGGTCGAGGCAGTGCCACCATCCAACCCGTAGCTCACCAAAGACCACCTCTGATCTGCATCGTGCACCGCTGATGTCATCGATCCCTTGACGCATTGCATCATCTCCTGCACCCGACCTTCATCCTAGAAAACACAATCCAACACGAATCCCACCCCAAAGCAACCAGATTCGCCGATTAGCCCAATCAGGCTCTATCTCTAACTTCCAATCAATTTAGGCCCTAAACCTAATCCCATGTCCACAACCTGACCCCCATATGAATATCGTGCAAAACCCTACCCCAATCAGATCACATCCACAGACCAAGCCGTGGCCGTCATCACCTCCACGCCGCCCTTCACCGGTGTCCACCCAAGGCCATGCCGCCCACATCTCACCCAATCTGCGCCCTGCCCTTGCCGTCTTGCCCGCCGACCAAAGCGCTGCGTCGTGGGAGGCCAAATCGCCGTCATTGCCGCCCTACTCTTCAAGCCGCCCACCGCCGCCCATGGAGCGCCGCCCACCACCGCCCCCCATGGGCGCCGCCACCCAACAAGCCGCCATGCACGAGCCGTCCCCGCTGCTCCCTAGCCGAGCCGCCGCCCGAGATGCCACTGCCGCCAAGTGTTGCCGTGCCGCCCCAAAGATCAACCAGCGCCGCCAGAGGTCGAGCCGCCGCCTCAGAGCCATGCCGCCGCAGCTTCCAAGCCGAGCTGCGCCGCCGCTCTGCCCTCCGCGAAGACGCGGTGAGCCGCCGCCATCGAGCGCCGCCACGCTCGAAAGCACGCCGCGCCGAGCCGCCTCACCAGCAACCGCCGTGGTCTTTATGCAAAATAGCCACCCTATTCTTGTTTATATCCTTGCATCATTTATAAGGACTCTTGCTGGGTAGCCGTGTACTCATTATACAAACCACGGATAAATTTGTATTCAGGAGAAGGATTAGGTCCGGTCTATCTTCAGGATCAGGAGGATCTTGTCCCGGATTTCGATGAGGATTAGCTGGCGCTCAAGGGTCGGATTAGAGCATCATCATACTTTTTTCTGCTGCATATTTGAATTTCCGCACTCTGATAAATTATGGACAATATTATGTCATCTTTAATTAAACAATTGTAATAAGTAGTTGTGTAACAATTACTTTTGCATAATATATAATTTCTCTTAGTTATTTGTGATTGTGTGATGATGTTCAACAAACTGTTGCTCACAAGTTGCTAGCATTGATCTCTAGGACTAGCAATGGATTGTGAGTGGATCCCGGTGAAGCCGGGGTTGCGACATTTCACATATCTCAACTGTTAAAATCAGAATAAATATCAACATATGATGGTTTTCAAGATAATTTTGCTATTTTCTAATTTAATTAAAACTATTTTACAGCCTCAAATTATTAGTAAAATTCAAAATTAGTCCAATGAACCTCCTAAACATTAAAAAAATATAAACAAATGGATATTTTTCAATTATATTTTTAACAGTTAACTCAGAAGTGGATTGAATTGTGGTATGTTTTTGTTGTTGCTTAAAAAAAATTAATACACAAGTGTACAATGAAGTTATTCAAATTATATATGACAAAACCATCTTTAAAACTATCAAATGTTGTTGTTTGCTCCGGTTTTCATAATTGAGGTATCTGAAATATACCATTTTATAGTTTGGAGGTTAAGTGGACTTTGTCGATAGTTCAACTATAAAAAATGGACTTACTCCTTTCGTAAAAAAACCACCACATGTGCAATGATGTGGCAGGGGAAAACCGGTTTTGAACCTGCTATAGAACAAAAACAAAATTTTATATACTAAAATTATATGGTTTTAGAAGCTACATATCTAGACGAAACGTTCTAACAACTTTATATAGCTACGGTATCATTTACTCTATCTCTAAACACTAATTAGTACTTTATACCTCTCCATTTGTGTTTACTTGGTAACTTGAATCATGACACAAAGATTTAGCCAGCCCACTTTTCTTATTTTAGTTGGACATTACCCTTCGTAGTACCCTTTGTGTTCTAAATATTTCTCCACTCCACCAATGTAGACGGGCATCCCATTTTTGCCCAGCGAGAAACCCATTTGCACCATGAGTTCTAGGTGCTTCTGCACTCCATCTATGCTTCAATATTATAACTGCACATATAACGAGGAAGGGCACAATGGGAAGTTTGTCTTGAAATTAATAAAGAATAAAGCCTGAGACGTGGATAATCACGCTAGATAAGGGTATAGAATAAAAAAGAAATTGAGCTTGGAATGTTAGAAAGAGTGTTTGCGGAGTTGGTGATGTATTGTATTCCAAAAATCACCAAAAACTTGTGAACCTTCTAAATTTGCACAAATTATGTCCATGTTCCTTATTTTAGATGTATGTTGACGGTCCGAATCATGTGAAATGTTGGAAATAAAGACCGTCAACAACATACCCGCAAGGCACTCATGACAAAGGCTGTGGCCATAGTGGAGGAGTGCGCGCCCATGGTTGTCATAGCGGAGGAGGCACCGGGAGCAGCACGACACCTGCGTCGCGGGGGACATGAAGCGAGTGGATGTGGAAAGACGGCTGCTAGGGCAGTGGTACGAGGAGCGAAGGAGTCTGCTGGGACAGCGACGAAGCCAGTGCTGTAAGGGAGAGTGAAGTGGGATCCACCGTCCCCAATACCCCAACCATGGGTCAAGCCAAAACTAGTACCAGGATAACCAAAATTGGCACCGGGGGAGACCTAAACCAGCCAAGTCTAGGAGGCCATTTTTTGGGCAATCCGACCATGTGTTGGGCCATTGGCTTGCAACCGCCCTGGGAGGCTAGGGTTCCCACTACTAGCCCCTACCGCCGTTGCTTCAAACCGCCGTCAGTCGGAGGACCGCCAACCGTTCCTGGCTATGGATCTGGCTTTGCCGTGTGGTGAGGCCTTGCCACCCCATGGCTTACTGCGCCGGGTGCCGCCACCACCATCCTGTGGCTAGCTGTGCCGGAAGCGGGCGCCGTCGGCCCGACGTGCCCCTCGCCGGGAGCCGCTATGGCTCGCCCGATGGGGCCGGGAAAGGCCATGCCACACAGCAGGGGAAGGCTGCGCCAGGGAAGGGAGCGCCGGGAGCCGCCAAGGCTGTGCCAAGGGAGCCGGGGAAGGCCATGCTGTGGCAGAGGAAGCCAGTGCCATGGTCGGGGAAGGTCTCGTCGCCTGCGCGGGGGAAGGGAGCTCCATGGTCAGCTGAGGAAGGTCGCGCCGTCAGGGCCGGTAATCGCACTGGGGTAGGGAGTAGCGAGCCCACCAATGACAGGAAAAGTCACAATGCCAAGGGGGCGATGCAGTCAAAGGAAGGGGTGGCAGGAGTGCCAGAGCCAGTGTGGAATCCGTCGGGGCAACCTGCGCCGGCGTTATGGAGGTGGCTGGGCGCACCACCGAGTGCCATGGTGATACCGCTAGCGTTGGGGGAGACACTGGGACACAAATCCATGGGTGTCGGGTGCAATGACGCCGTCACTGTTGTTGGGGATGGCAGAAAAGCCAGGAGGAGAGACGTCGGCTTTCATCTCGCTGGAGATGGAGGGAATTCTTCACCAGAGGAGGCCACACCGACGGCTAGGGTTTATAGAAGGGTGTGGCAGGAAAGACTTGCTCTGATACTGAAGGATCGAGATGTAGCCTAGAGGGGGGTGAATAGGCTTCACAAAATTTAGCAAATAAACAGCACAAGTGCACAACAAAAAACAATGTCGGATGTTTCGATGTTTATATCGGATAGTCCGATATGAATCGTACTATCTAATATGGAATCAGACTATCTGATATTGTTGAAACTAGGATTTGATGCCCTTTAGCAAATACAAGGATACCACCTACACCTCATAGAGTTAGAGAGCAATAAACAAGTAAATCAAGAGAGGTAGACCCAAAACATAAAAAGACTCAAATAAGCTGTTCCTGAAGTTCAGATCTTTGAGAAGATTCTATGTCTCCGTTGAAGCGGCTCGGTCACACTTAAGCTGGGGTCCCTCTTAACATTTTTCCTCCTATGTTGCACCAAGCACTCCCGGTTTCACTCTTTAGACCGTTTCCTTTCATAGGCAAATCCGGCCTTCACAAACGGTCCCTGGCCACCACAACAAGTCCCGGTGGCTCTAGGGCGACTCCTAGCCGTCTAGGAGCCCTCAAACTCCAAGAATAACAAATCCGATGGAAAATCAACTTGAAGATTAGACCAAGTGCTCAAAGATGAAGCTTGATCAACACAAAGCACTCAGATCTAGATTCTTCACTCTCACAAGGATTCAATCAAAGAGGTTTGAAGTGAGAAAGAGGGGGAAGATGAGGAACTAGGGTTGCAATAAGTGCTCAGTTGGAGTAAATATGAAAGGCAACCCTAGCCCGCAGGGGGGGATGGGAATAAATACTCCCACTCACCAATTAGTCATTTGAAGTGGAGAGATATCGGATAATCCAATGTGACATTGGATCGTCCAATATAAAAGTGAGTGAAATTCGAGGCGCAAGCTATTTTTGTGGTCATGGAATGATTCTAAAGATATTGAAATAAGAATCAATCAATTTGGAGTCAATTCATATCGGATAGTCCGATAATATTATCTGATAGTCCAATAATTTTGTATCTGGAGGCACAGAGGGGTCGATCAGACCAAACATCGCAACATTTCAGGCAAAATATCAGATAGTCCGATATTTGTGCGACTTCGAGACAGAGAGGGCTCGATCGGACCAAGCATCGGATAGTCTGATCCACATCGGAACATTCTGAGGAAAATATCGGATAGTCTGATATTTTTGCTACTTCGAGATAGAGAGGGGTCGATAGAACCAAGCATCGGAACATTCAGATATACATCGGATATTCTGGTTCAACATCGGACAGTCCGATATATTTTTAAACAAAACACTCTTAAGTTTGATTGGTGGATAGAATAAGTCATGATTCATCTATCATGAGCATTTAAACCATGTAGAAATGGTTTTCCGTCGCATCCCTCTTAATAGTACGGCGTGTCCTTATATGCAAGTTAAAATAAAAGATCTAGGTGTATATATAATCTACACACCATATTCTTCTTTTGTCTTTCAAGACTCATGACTCCGTTTGCATCCCATATTTTTTTCATAAGATTAAAATCTGTATATAAACTTATTAAACACATTAGTTCTTTAATTTTGCATCATGTATCTCCAAAACCCACGTATGGCCTAGATGCACTTTCAAATATTCTCTCCATCCCAAAAAATAAGGCGTGCATGTATTTCAAAACGTCAACAATCGTAACTTTTGACCGATATTTAAGCTAAAAACTTATATTTTTCGTGTTATGCATGTAATATGATTGGATTGGTATTTGAAAGTTCTTTATATGATGTTAATTCTGTATTTTTTAATAATATATTTTGAAAGAAATTGATAGTCAAAGCTCTGTTTTAAAGACCGCACCAAAAAATTATATGCCTTATTTTTTTAGATGGAGAGTACCATGTTAAAAAGTGTTTGCAGAGTTGGTGACGCATTGTATTCCACCGTGATAGGTATAAGTAGTACAGTGGGAATACGAAGATCTCGGAGCCCAATGGAGCCTATAGGTGTCTACATGGAATGATATAGGTAAACTACATGCCGCACATTCCATCGTGTTTCATCAGGCGTCTGCAGGCACGTGTTTAAACCGCATGTCTCGCTAGCGTCTTTGCTCGCGTGCATTCTGCCTAGATGAATCTAACTATTACCGTCAAAAAAATTTTCCGTTGTTTTTTAACTTCACGATTCTGTTTCATTTCATGCAAATTCCTTTTAATGCAAAATGAAATTTATAATTCAACTAGAATAAAGGTCTAGCGAGTGCAAAACTCAGCTTTGCCATTATGTCCCTTTCACATATAATACAACTTATTGGAAACACGAGCGCGCGGCCCAAAGTGTGCGCACACTACTACGGAACGGCCCTTCCATCCCAGCACATCAGTCCAGGTTACCATCAAACCGGGACTGAGATTAACTTCAATCCCGGTTCAATGGTAGCGAGGCAGCAGGCCAGTATTCAGGTCCGGTTGGTGCCACCAACCGGGACCGATAGGTCGCCTCGTGTGACACATGGCAGCTAAGGAGTATTAGTCCCGGTTGGTATCACCAACCGGGACTAACACTAGGCTCCGATTATTGACGCCATTTCTTCTGTCACAAAAGGCCCGGTTGGTGTTACAAACCGGGACTGATATTTGGCTATTAGTCCCGGTTGGTTTTACAAACCGGGACTAATACCCATTTCTCCTCCGGTAATAAAAAGTCACTGCGTCGTCTTCTCGTCGCCGCACTTGCTGAGGGAGCTCGCACGCGCTTGTGAGGAAGGAGCGGAGACTGGAGAGCTGCTGAGAAAGGAGCTGCTGAGGCGAGAGCAAGGAGCTACTGAGGAGTGGGGGGAGCCTCTCTTCGCCGTACTGAGGGAGCGGTGAAAGGGGATCGGATCATCATCGGAGCAACGCTCGTGTCGCCGCGCCGGCCGCGTCATCACCACCACCCCAGCCTCGCCGCTCTCGTTGCGCCGCCGCCGCCCATTCGTCGGCGCCTCCCGCCACGCACCGAGGTACATTTATCCACCGCATCGCATCCTCGTTTCGATCCCACACATCACACGCCGCCGCAATGCCGCCGCCATCGCCCGCTACCGGCACAACCACAAATACCGACCTTTGTTTGTGTTTTTACCATTAAATTTTCGTCCAGATTTAGGATGTCATGTTGGACCGGTGACAGCGCAACTAACATCGAAACCACGCTCTCTCCAACTAGGTCCAAAATATGCTGTTTTTTAAAGTGTCTATGCCCCTCCACTATTGCTTGTTGTGGGGGGACGAATACCCACAGAAGTAGCACAAAAGACAAAAAATACGTGGCGACCAATGATGTGGCACGTCGCGGCGACGATGGCGGTGGTGGGAATGGTGGTGATGAGGAGGGCGAGGGCGAGAGCGAGAGCAAGGGCGAGGGCGATGGCGACGGCGGCGGGAATGGTGGTAATGAGGGCGAGGGCGAGGGCGAGGGCGAGGGCGAGGGCGAGGGCAGCGAGGGAAAGGGGAAGTCATGTTCCCGTAGAGTGTGATTGAGACATCGAGATCGCACTCTGTGTTATACTTTTTAATTCAAGTTTTATGCATTTAAGAATTGCTGTTGTCCGAACAACTTATGTACAATTGTACGTGCTGCAGACTTTGTATGTTCATTGATGTTTTTTAATGTGTACTATCATTGGGTACTTGTATGTGAGGTATTGGATCATGTTTGTATGTGTACTAGCATTGATTAATGGAGGGAACGAGGATTGGGAAGGGTATTTCATGAATGATGGATGTTAAAAAATATTATTATGGTATCGATGATGGATGATCCTTACTGATTCACCTAGGAGTATTTAGCCTTGCAAGATGTTTGTTTGTATAGTATCAATATGTGTATTTGATACACAAGCTACTGTCATACTCAATGTTATGAATATGTATAATGCAGATGGATCGGCGATGGTTGTACATGGACCGATGTTCCTCGCAGTTCGTGGAGGGTTTAGAAACTTTTATTCGTCATGTCGAAACCAATATTACCTTAGACTATATATGTTGCCCATGTATTGATTGCAAGAATCAAAAGGAGTGGGCAAACTGTGAGCAAATTCATTTTCATTTGATCTCAAGAGGTTTTATGGAAAATTATACCTGTTGGACCAAGCACGGTGAAGTAGAGATTACACGGGCTGAAGAAGAACAGGTGGACGATAATATCTGGGACACTGGTCAACACAGTTATTTCGAACATATGCAGGGGGAGTTTGGCGACGATGATCTAGACCAGATGCTGCTTGATGGAGAGGAAGAATACGTTGATAAAAGGCATTACGAAAAGTTTCAGCGCCTTTGGGAGGACTATGACACACTGTTGTATCCAAACTGCGGACAGGGGCATAGAAAGTTGCGTACCACACTAGAACTAATGCAATGGAAGGCGGTAAATGGATTGTCTGATAAGGGATTCAACGAGTTGTTAGGCCTCATGAAGAAGTTGCTTTCAGAGGGTAACACGTTGCCTGAAACTACGTACGAAGCCAAGCAAGCTCTCTGTCCTTTGGGCGTGGAGGTACAGAAGATACATGCATGCCGTAACGATTGCATCCTCTATCGCAATGAGTGTGAGAATTTGAAGCTTTGTCCGGTCGTAAAACATCGCGGTATAAGACCAAGCGTGATGACGCAGGTGAGGTAGAGGGAGCACATAAGGTGAAGAGACCCCGCTAAGGTGGTGTGGTACTTTCCTATAATTCCTCGGTTGAAGCGTCTGTTTGCGAACAAAGAGCATGCGAAGATGATGCGTTGGCACAGCGATGCTCGTAACGTTGATGGAAAGCTAAAACACCCCGCAGATGGGTCGCAGTGTCGAAAACATGATAGAAAATACCCGGAGTTCTAAGCGATGCGAGGAACATACGGTTTGCGTTAAGTACAGATGTGATGAACCCCTAATGCGAGTTGAGCACCAATCACAGTACCTGGCCAGTGACTATGTATCTACAATCTTCCGCCTTGGTTATGTCAGAAGCGGAAGTATATTATGATGCCATTACTCATCCAAGGCCCCAAGCAACTAGGGAACGACATTACTTAAAACCGTTGATCGAAGATCTACTAACATTGTGTAACGATGGTGTACGTGCATGGGATGAGTACAAAAGAGAGTACTTCACCCTGCGTGCATTATTATTCGTAACCATCAATGACTGGCCAGCACTTGGTAACCTGTCGGGCCTATCTATCAAGGGATATAAAGCCTGCATCGAGTGTTTGGACGATACGGAAGACAAGTATCTAACAAACTCTCGGAAGGTTATATACATGGGCCATCGTAGATTCCTAAACCTGAAGCACCCGTTACGGAGTAACTTAGTTAATTTTGATGAGACGGAAGAGAACCGCAAGAAGCCTAAGCATCACAGTGGGGCAGATTTATTTTCTTTGGTGAAGAATCTGAAAATCGTATTTGGAAAGGGTCATGGTAGCAAACCTTTCCCACCACTCCCTCCTGAAGAAGCTAAGAAGAAGGCTAGTTAGAAGAAGCAATCAATTTTTTGGAATTTGCCTTACTGGAAAGACTTAGAGGTTCGTCACACATTAGACTTTATGCATATAACGAAGAATGTCTGCGTGAACTTGCTAGGATTCCTAGATATGTACGGTAAATCAAAAGATACTACTCAAACACGGAAGGACCTACAACTATTAGGACTCAGGCAGGAATTACATCCGCAAGAAAGAGACAAAGGGCATTACCTCCATCCTGCGAGCTACACTCCAAGTAAAGAAGAGAAAAAGAACATGATTAAGTTGTTAAACATTGTTAAGGTCCCTTCCGGATACTCGTCGAACATAAGAAGACTTATAAACACAAAAGAGAATAAAATCGTAAACGTGAAATCGTATGATTGTTACGTGTTGATGACCCAGTTGTTGCCAGTGATGTTGAGAGGTGTTCTGCCTGACAAGGTACGAGGGACAATAGTGAAGGTGTGCTCGTTCTTCAACGCCATATCACAAAAGGTCATAGATCCAGATAAGTTATGTAATCTACAGGATGATATTGTCGCTGCTTTGGTCAACCTTGAGATGAACTTCCCTCCGTCCTTCTTTGATATGATGGTCCATCTCATGGTTCACATGGTGAAACAGTTAGAAATTCTCGGACCCGTTTTCTTACACAGCATGTTCCCTTTCGAGAGGTACATAGGTGTCCCAAAAAATATGTTCGTAACCGGTCTCGCCCAGAAGGATGCATTGCTCAGGGTGTTGGCACAGAAGAGGTGATTAAGTTTTGCATCGACTACATTAATGTACCACGCTATGAGGGGAGGCTACAGGAAAAAGGCACTCTAGGGAGAAAAGAATCGTCTTGCAAAGATATATTGTCATTTAGACAAGCATATTTCACAGTATTGAAGCAAGCAGCTTTAGTGTCTCCATATGTCAATGACCACGAGAAGATTCTACGAGACGAATACCTAGGGAGGTCAGAAAAGTGGATCGCAAACAAGTAAGTAGAGAGTTTTAGCGGTTGGCTACAAAAGCAGCTGTTGGGCAAGGAGGGTGTCCACGAACAATTACAACTCTTAGCTCGGGGACCATCAATGATAATCGTATCATGACAAGGGTATGAGATAAATGAATACACATTTTACACTGCATCCTAAAATAGCAAGAGCACGAACCAAAATAGCGGTGTTCGAATTGATGCATTGGACAAAAATGAAAACATGGACACCTATTATGGTTTTATAGAGGAAATCTGGGAGCTCGAGTACGGACCTTTGAAAGTCCCTCTATTTCGATGCCAATGGGTCAAACCGACAATGTTCAGATTGATTTAGTGCGGATGGCAACCGTGGACTTTAAGCAAGTGGCCTACAGGGACGAACCGTTCGTGCTCGCCAATGATGTCACACACATTTTCTATCTGATTGACATGGATAGCAAACCGAAAATGCAAAAGGAACGGAGTACCAAAGGCAGAAGGATAATACTTGTAATACTGATAAGGCAAGACACCATGTTGTTCTTCCTGGTAAAAGAAGGATTGTCGGAGTTGAGGGCGTAATGGATGAAGAAGAGTATAATCAGTTCAACGAGTTGCTGCCTTTCTCGGTGGATGTAGACATTACTATCCTCAATGGTGATGACGATGCCCCTTACGTACGCCATGACCACAACGAAGGATCACTTGTAAAAACAAAGTAGTTGCATATATGTACTATTTATCATTATTTTTCTGATAATCACATATGACAAGTACTTGAATGCTAAATTATTTTTTCAATAAAAATATAACATTTACTGGAATTGTATACTATTTACTGGAATTTTTACCGCTGACCGGAATTTATACTATTTACTGAAATGTTAAAATATTTCATAACTTTTCGTATGTTATAGTGAATATTTACTATTTATAAACAAAATTTAGAATTTTAGAAGACACCTCATTTTGGAAATTTTCTTAACAGAAATTTGCTATCCATAAAAACAATGCGCCCCCTACAGATCGACAAGCGTATTGCGTCCGACTGGTTAGTAGCGCGCGGCGAAAGCGAGGGCCCACTGTGCCGCCGCGGTTCGAGCCCCGCTTCTGCCCCCTACAATCAAAATTTTTTAGAAAAATAGTACCATTACTTCCGATTTAAACCTCCAACCGGGAGTGAAGAAACCCCATCGCACATCAGTTAAATTGGGCCGCGCGTCAGTAAAACTTGAATCCCGGTTGTAATTTTTAATCGGGATTGATGGTATTCCCTACGCCCAGTTTAAACCTCCAACCGGGACTGATAGGCATCCCTACGATTTTGTGACCAGTAGCTGTCTGGCCCCACAGGTCAGTTGCCTCCATCAGTCTCGGTAGGTGTTTTAAACCGGGATTGAAAGGCTTTGTGGCCCCACGCGTCAGTTCTTTCCCCTTCCTCCGGTTCGCTAAGCGTCGCTCCTGTTCGCCTCCCCGATGTAATTAATCGGGGAGGCGAGCCGCGCGTGCAGCTACATTTTCCAACACACGAGGAAAAATAGAATGCCAAAGATCAGTCAGGCCCCTATAAATTTGGACAGAATCAACATCACACACACAGAGCTTAATTTCCCTCGCTTATACCTACGCTGCCATGTCTTCTAGCTCTGATTCATCGTCGCCTGCGTCGCCACCACCGAAGAGGTGGAGGCTCTCTGAGTTTTGCCACTCCCCTGGGTAGCATCTCTCAGAGGGTACCAGCTCGGAAGAGGATGAGGCGCCATGGTGGTCCGACAACGACATATACGACGATCTCTCCGACGATCCGGAGGGCGCTGACGACTCCGACCCCGAACTCGACGGTGAAGACGAAGCCGACGGCAATGGCTCGTCGTCAGACCCTGACAGCGGGGACGAGGGTGACAGCGACGACGAGGAGGAGGAGGAGGATAGCAGTGACGGCAAGGGCGGCGCCAATTAGACATTATGTAGTAGTTTTAGTTTTTCCTAATTTCATGTGAATTTTCTTTTTTTAAGTCCAAAAATGTATCCTGTGAGAATATTAATGGAATTTACTGATATTTATTCTATTAAACAGAATTAACTAGAATTTTATACTACTTAATGTAATTTCTAGTGCCGACAGGAATTTAAACATTACGGTGAATATTTCAAAATATTTCGTATGTTATAGTGATAATAAACTATTGATGAACAATATTTACAATATTACAAGAAACCTTATTTTCTGGAAATTCTCATAATAGATATTTTCAATCCATTTAAACAATACGCCCCCCTACAAATCGACAAGCGTATAGCGTCCAACTGGTTAGTAGCGCGAGGCGAAAAGCGCGGGCTCACAGTGCCACCGCGGTTCGAGCCCCGCTTCTGCCCCTTACAACCATAATTTTTTTGAAAAAATAGGACCATGACTCCCGGTTTAACCCTCCAACCGGGACTGAAGGCCTGCAGACACAATGCAGTTTTGCAAGGCCCGCACGTCAGTAACCTTTTACTCCCGGTTGGGGGTTTCAACCGGGATTGATGGTAGAAATAATTCCGGTTGTTGGGATCAACCGGGATTGACGCCCCTATATGTCCGTTTCCCCCAATTCTTCAAAAACACTCACACTAAACCGCGCCAAATTAACCCTAGGTCGACACCGCCGCCACCGGATTCGCCGCCGCCTACAACCCCTCCGACGCCACCGTCCCTGTCACCGCCGCCTACAAACCCTCGGACGACGCGCCATGACGTCGCCGCCCACTACGACCCACCGACGTCGCAGCCGCTAGTGTCGCCCCCGCCGACAACCCCTCCAACGACGCCGCCGCCCGTGTCGCCACCCCCTACAACCTCTCCGACACCTCCGTCCGTGTCGCCACCGCCTACATCCTCCAACGATGCTCCCGTGAAGTCGCCGCCGCCCACGACAACCCCCTCCGGCATCGCCGCCGTTACAACTCCCGACGACGACTCCGCCGCCCGTGTCGCCTGTTAATTCCTGACCTATTTTACATACAGCATTGCTCTAGCCTTTATTTGCCTGCAGCATTGCTTATCTTTGTTAATATAATGTCAGTAACTAAAGCATTGCTCTAATTCTGTAATGAATTATGTATACATTGTTCAGATTCTCAAGACAAGTATCATGCATATTTACAAATAAGATGATTTATTGAATTGTTTGTTCTGTGACCTAAAGCATTGCAATGCTTATTTGATTTCCTCAAAATGATCATTAAGCATCTCTGCTTATATAATGTTTGTAGGGTCATTAGTTTCACTATCCGATTCAGCTTCACAAGTTAGTTAAAACTTGCAATCAATTTATCATATCCTTCAACACGATTCTGCTAGACCTTATGTGAGGATGCACTTGTATTTTCAGTGCCTTTATTTGTTACAACGGCGAGCGGAGGGATTGGTGATGAAGAATTTTTGATGGAGATGTTTGGGACTGGTCCGGATGACAGAGTTGAACCTGCGGCAGCCGGTGAGGCCGTAGAAGCTACCGAGGCCGATGAGGAAGCCGGTGAGGTCGTAGAAGCCACCGAGGCCGATGAAGTCACCTGGTCCGATCAAACCAGTAGCCAGTCACGTCAGCGAGGCCAAAGTAAGAGGCCGAAGTCAAGGCACATAATCACCGAAGTCAGCGAGGAAGGCGAGCCTCTGAAACCAGCATCGGCGATTGGGCCGTTTAGATCGACTTTCGGAACGATTGTTAGGGACCACGTGCCCATTAGCATTGTCAAATGGGACGACGTACCTGCAGACCTCAAGAACACCTTATGGACCGATATGAAACAAGTTTTTACCTTTTCCGAAGGGACCGAACAGAAGGTGAAGAGTTACACATTGAAGAAGATGGCAATGGCATTCCAGACGTTCAAGAAGAAGTTGAACAACGAGTACGTTAAGAATAATGTACTCCCTGACTTCAATAAATACCAAAACTGCAAAATCACTGGGATGAATTTGTAGGGTACAAAACTTCTCAACAAGGTCAGAGTATGAGTGAAAAGAATAAGCAAAATGCGGCGAAAAAGCAATACTACCATCGTCTCAGCCCTGGTGGTTACCGCAAGGCGATACCCAAATGGGAGAAGAGGGAACATGACCTGCTTATGAAAGGTGTCGAGCCCGTAACAATGAGATGGTCCGACAAATCGAGGAATTGATTCTTTGGTCATGATGGCGGCCTTGACGACAACGGTAGGCCAGTTTTTGGTGAAAGGATCAGAGATGTTGCAAGAAGGCTTCAAGAGGCGCACGAAGAGTCGGCCCAAGGCATCTTCGTGCCCAATAGGGAGAACGATGAGCTAACCAGGCCCTCTGAGAACCTCGAGCACCTGGGACGTACACGAGGCGTTGGCGTCGTCCCGTGGAAGATTGTTTCCCGCAGGATGCAGAGACTTACAGGAGTCGGTCGAGGAGTAAGGGCCGACAGGCACAACACCTCCTCGACCTTGAAGAGCAATCTGCAACAACACAAAGCGAGCATACAAGAAACAGTCCGAAGAGAGGTGCAGCTAGCCTTGAGCCAGGCGCGGGAGGCAGGTCAGCAGGAACCGCCTAGTAATCCCAACGTCATTAGCCCCTCCATGCGGCGGAGCAGCTGTGCTTCCTGTGGGCTGCCCGAAGAAGACTTGGCCCGCTATCCCGTGGACGACATCAGGCAGCCGACACCTTGTGAGCTGCACTTCGAAGCGCGGAACCTCTACATCAAGGCAGCTGTAGGCATGGCTTTTTCAATGGAGGCAGGGCAGGTCATCCATGGCCAACAGATACCCCCGAACTACACCAAGGTCTCAGTGGACGAGGTATGGCAGGGTACGAGGACCTTGACCTCGACATTGAAGGAGGTGATTGAACCACGAAGCTAGGAGAAGCAGTACACAATTTCGTCATGTGGCGCAAACGGTTCATAATTTTTAAAGGTAACATGTCCGTGTCCTCTCCACGGTCGCCTGTATCAACTCCTGAACGAGTCCTCTCACACGAAACTCCAACTAACATACCGGCCAAGACAGACCACCCTACTCAGCAAATAGCTCCCAAGAAGGTGTCGGTTAGGTCAAGCCGGCGTGATGGGGGGCCTTCACCTCTCAAGAAGACAGGGCCTAGGTCATCCAGAAAAAAAAAAACACCTCCAAAGCTGCCGTATGATATGACCGAAGAGGAAACTGAGCGGATAGTAAGAGGCGAGGTCACCGCATATTTTGCGAAGAAACCAACTCCACCGAGGGTCCAGCCCGGTACTGATGAATGGCACAAAGGCAAGAGGTGTATCTTATCGTTGAAGGATAAGATCGACATACAAGAAAAACCAACCATATCAGACTACGAGCGCATCTTGCGTAAGCAATCTGAGAAGGGAACATCAGAGGAGCAGATTCCAGAAGAGGAAGCGCAAAGGAATTTCTACATTGAAGCTGGGCTTGATCTAGAAATGGTCTTGGGCCTTAAGGACATCCCCATTGCAAAGGTACAATGGAAATATGTGAAAGGTGCATCGCTCGTAAGGCGTGAGGAGCTTCCCCGCCTAACAACGAAGATGCGGCAACTTCATGATTGGTATTTGCGCGCAGCCGAAAATGGTATGGAAATGTTCGCCGTCGTGTTCAAGCAACACCATTTCTACCGCGGGGACTTTGACTTCTGGATTCAATTTGAGGTTCTGTATTACCTATATCAGGGATTGGCAGTCGACGTCGCCATGGTGGTCTGTTGGGAGCTGTAAGTGTATTCTTTGTAAATTTCGATCGTGCCAGTCGGTATACTATACTAACTTCGAGGCCTAAATCAATTTTCCTTATGTAGAATGGAGATAAAAAGATGCGCAATGGAGGGAATCCATGAATTTGGCTTTCTTGACCCATTGGTCATTAACGAGTACGTAGCTAACCTAAGCCCACAAGCAACAGAGACCACCATTTACGAAGGGCTAATGGCACAACGACACAAAAGATATATACTTCTACCCTACAAATTTAGGTACGTGTTTTCGTACTGCCTTATTTTAATTCCTTTTGTTAACACTGTTGGAACTAATTAGTAAACCGCGTGAACATATATATGTGCAGCTTTCACTGGATCCTTTTTATTATAGAGCTAAATCATAGCAAGATCATGGTCATGAACTCGAAAAGGGGATCAGTTGAAAATTACAAAGACTTCATCGCCATGCTCAACCGGTATTTTGCTCTTCTATTCATATCTTACTATTTATGTTTCTCCATATCAAACAAACTTAATTATATACAACTTGTAATCAAATGTGCAGTGCCTTCGCAACGTTCCGCAAGAATACCGTGGGAACATTCAAGACACGTTTCGACTTGTACAACGCTAAATATGTATGTATATCATATTACGAGTATTTTGTTAGTTAACGTAATTTTCATGATCTATTTCACAATTTTAACTCTTCGACCACAGGTCTTGCATCAACCACCTGCAAACAATTTATGCGGATACTATGTGTGCGAGATGATGCACAACTTCATCGGGGGCACCGCTGAGTACACAAGAAAAAATGCAGAGTTTGGGGTGAGTAATATATAATTACTACCTTAATAACGCCTAGGTAGCTACTGCAAACATTTTCTATAGTTTGAAAGATTGATAAGTTAATTCCCTATTTAATGATAGATTCTTCTAAAGTTGGTAAAAAAAAAAGGTATGGAAAAAGGTCCGGTACTATCGCTGGTGCGTGTCAAAGCAATTCAAGAGCAAATCGCCGGTTTTCTTTTAGATGAGGTCATAAATCCGATGGACGAGCATCACCACCCTATACTTAATAAGATTCCGGAGCCTTCAAAAAATACTAGCCAACCGTCGAGGAGCAATGCAAGTAAAAGATCCCGATAAAAAGTGTATGTGCACTGTGTATATTGTATGATACTTATGTCTAGCTAGCTACCTAATACATATTTGTTGTTTAACACAGAAGCAGATTGAAGATTTCATGGTGTGGAGTCCTGAAGTCTTTGGGCCTGGAAGGTTATCTTTTGAGAACTGCCCTTCCCCTGTTTATGTTCTTGACGAAATCTGAAAGATAGAAGGTAAAGATCAAATTTATATATCCGTCCTATTGTGGGCTTGGTGGTGTTATTCATGTGGCGCTGCAAATTTTAAATACTAGCATGTTGCTATTTCTACTGTTTTTGATAAATGATAGTGTTTAATTTGGATTGTAGGAGGAGGCTGCTAGGGTCAACGCTCAACTGGGGAGACGATCAATGTGGCGGGCCTCGACGCCGAGAACGTAGCATGAGCTCTGACTGTTCCCTGTGCAGATTGCTCTGGCGATGCTCATCTTGTATTCTACTCTTGGTCTCGCAGCATTTGCTGCCCTTGCTGCCACTGTCTTGACAATACTGTTCAATATACCTTTGGTGAGGATTGAGCTTAAGTACAAAGAGAAGACGATGGGTGCCAAGGATGCTAGAATGAGGGCCATATCAGAGGTCTTACAAAACATGCGTGTTCTCAAGCTTCAAGGGTGGGAAATGGCCTTCTTGTCGAAGATCAAGGAGCTTAGGAAAGAGGAAATGAACTGGCTCAAGAAGAATGTATACATCTCTGCTATGCTCATATCTGTCTTCTTAATTTGCTGACCCTGCTTTTGTTGCCATGGTCACGTTTGGGACCTGTTTGCTTCTAGCCATTTTAGGAAGGGAAACACTAGCTGATCTTGCCAAATTGGGAGAAAGTGTAATATTTGTAAAATATGTTTATAAACTCTGAATATTTGTAATTGCACAGTATGGCTGGATGATTTCCTTACCATGTCCAGAGCCGGTCTGACGTAATACATATTTAAAATATTTAATGCTATTTCGATTTTAGTTATCAACCAGCTGTGCATCTGCTAATTGTGTTAAATGTGGTTTAATTAGTGACTAAATAAGCATAACATTCAAAAAATACCACTCAGTCCCGGTTGGAACAACCAACCGGGACCAATAGTGTTCCCGCTGGGCACTCATGGCGGCCACGTGTGAGCACCTCAGTCCCGGTTGGTAAGTAAAACCGGGACTAATACATATAACTCAGTTCCGGTTGGAGCAACTAACCGGGACCAATAGTGTCCCCAGCAGTAACTCCTGATCGCCACGTGCGCACATTTTAATCCCGGTTGGTAGTTAAAACCGGGACTAATAGTGCAACTGTCGCTCCACGTGTACTCGGACCGGCCTATCGAGGAGAGATTTAGTTCGATTCTCAGAACTGGATGATGCCCAGCAGACATCGATCTTCAAGCTGTCGGTTCAAAACCGGATCAAGCTCGCTTCAACCGGGACTGAACGCCCGTTCCATAGTAGTGGCACGCGAGGGCATGGAGCGGGGAGCCATGCGTACAAAACCGGTGACGCGTGATGCCGCTTTTTTATCCGATAGCTACAGAGCAATACTTCTTCGTGAATCTCCGCTATTTGAATATTGAACATCATAACCACGAATAGGAATGAAACGGCAATAGCTCCTATATGAACTACTGGGGAGATCATAGCGGAGAAGTCGAGACCTAACAAAATAAGTAAACCTGAAGTGTCGCAAAAGACTAGGATGGGAAACAAAACGGAATGTACCGGATTTTTAGCACGTACAACCATCAAACCTGAGACCAAAGTAGCTGTGAACGGTGTCCTGTTCTATAGTCTTAGTCCAAAGAAAATGTCACGCTCTTCTCGATAGATGACTCCTTCCAGAAGACCAGAATATGTAGGAGAGACATAAAAATTTTGATTTTACAACTGAGGCACGATTGTCGATTGTGTACCAACAATGAAGACAACTTAATTTTACTATGGGCTAAACATAAACTTGATATACATTTGGGACATCTACGTTTGGTGCATACACGATTCAAACTCAAATTGGCGCCGTTGCTCCAGGTGAAAGGAGAGATTCTTGACATTGAACCATGTTGTTTAAGATCCTTACGAACTTAACTGGTCCTAATGAACTTAATTGGCCCTAACATTGAAACTGATAGGTGCTGAAGCTACACAAGATCCAGCACGTCTGTATTGGTTTTGCCCAAAATTCAATTTTTACCGATTACTACTGTAGCCGATCAGCAACACCGCTATAGCTGAGCTAGCAAATCACTAGTCATCTGTTCACAAACGTACGTGATGAACTTGACGAAAGAAATCTTCTTCTAACGTCTTGATTCCGATGAGATAAATCTGTGTTGGCGATGAAGACAAATAGTAAAACTTTTGTGTCGTGACTGGGATAGCCAAACCGGCGAGGTTTTCATGTATATTTATACTAAGAAAAAGTAAAAAATCCTACTCAAATACAGATACCAATTGCGTCTCCAACACAATTACATCATTGGCTTTGTTGTTTTCTTCCAATATCTCATCTACAAATCAATGTAACCCATTTGTGCCATAGCTAAACTAATATAATCATGGATATAAACTAATATTAAAGATTTTCATGCTATGTATATAAAGCGATCGAGTAAGTGGCCATGTTACGTTCACTACCAGAGAACGGGCCTTCTATCCCGGCACATCAGTCCCGGTTAGCCACAAACCCAGACGGATAGTGGCATCAGTCCCGGTTCATGGCTACTAGGATAAAAGCACGATTTTTCGCCCATATTAGTCCTGGTTCGTTTCACGAACCGAGACAGATCGAAGAGCGCTTTAGGAGACAAATACATGGCAGCTGACGCGGGCACACATTAGTCTCGGTTCGTAACACGAATGGGGACTGAAGGTAAGCTAATCGGGACTAAAGACTCGTTATAGCATACTTCAAAAGGAATGCATATCCTAGTCTGGTATATGCACGTGGCTGGATGGGTTGGTTAGAAGGGTGACTAGGGAGTCTTATGGTTGCAGGAGGTTCGAGTCTTAAGTTAGCCATATTTTTTTAGATATTTTCTACACCGTGGTAAGGTTTGTGTTCCGGTTGGGTAAACCGGGACTAAAGGCATGTGACCTTCGGTCCCTAAGAGCTATCCCGGTTTGGCAACCAGGACTAAAGTCGGTTGCCAACCGGGAGTAAAGATCGTTTCCCTGGTTGTGATTATCATGTGTTTTTTACACACATGAAGTATATACAATATTGCGATGTTGCTTTCCTACATGAGTGTAGAGCAAGATAAAAAGAGAGCGGTTTCAATTGGTTCATGTAATATAAATTTTACTCATGCGAAAATAATGGGTGTGGCCGTGATCGGGCGGAGAAAAATCAGCGCAAGATTGAGAAAATAAAAATGCATTGATCATGAGTATGCAATCACAGTGTATTCGATTTGTCCCGGCCGCTAGCTAATCTGCAATAGTACTTCATGCGTCAAAGGCTGTATTCTGCGGGCACTCTTTCCATGTTACTTTTCAAGTAATTCTATTGCCAGCCCACTGCAATACGACCAACGGTGATTGAATGCTCAGTTTTGGGTTAGGCTGAATTCTGCAGGCACTCTTTCCAAGTTTCCAGACTGTTGTTTACCTTGTGCGGTAAGTAAAAGATAAAGACAAAAAGTTTATTTCGAAGGAAGATATGATTGTAATCCTTGATATCAACATATTCGGTAAGAAAGATAGAAATAGAAGTCTTATCTTGTAATTGACTAGGATTCTCTTTTATAACCCTAACACCCTCACTATATAAGGTGGGTAGGGCCCTTGGTTCGATGCATACTATGACATACATTTGAACTCATCATAATTTAAAAGGGACTAGGCTATTACCTCCAACTTGAGGAACTATAATCCCTCTTGTCTTTCTTGGTAGATCCACTTGTCAAGGCGCGGAAAGCCGTGTTCCTTCTCAGCTCACGCTTTCCTGATTGATTTGAAAGACCCTACACACCACCGTATCCTTGGCTTTCTTCCCACTTTCAAATAATTGTGTTACTATTGACCTTCATAACCATTTTTGCCGACAACAACCGTCAACAGTCCATTAATTGTAGCACCCGGACCGAACTAGATAGGTGACGCCATTCCTCTTTAGTTCTAGTAGGTGCTTCCTTCTCTTTCCATCGTTTTTCTTGTTTCCTTTCTTTCACCTTTTCTTTTCTTTCACCTGTTTATCTAATTCCTCTGTCATTTTCTCCACCATAATCCTTCCTCTTTTTTTCTTAATTGTCTTGTTTGGTCTATAAGGACTACAACAAGTGGTGGATTTACATCCGAAGAGCCCAGAACATCAATGATCAAGGTTAACATGAATTAGCGAGAGGCGTAAGCTCAAGTGAGTGCTCGACGCTGACAAGTTTAAGCCGATCAATGATTACAAGGTGAACATTAGCGAGAGTCCTTAACTCAAGTAAGCGTTAAACAAGCTGATGACCACTGCGCTAAAAAATGAAGTAGCTCGATGGGTATACACTAATTGCCTCTACAAAACAATTATATGATTGGTTTTGTTGTTTTGTTCCAATATCTCATCCACAAATCAAAGTAACCCATTTGTGCCATAGCTAAATTAACATAATTATGGATATGATAATAACAAAGATGTTCATATATATAAGGCGAGTAAGAGGCCATGTTATGTTATCATGTGTTTTTTACACACATTGAGTATATACAATGTTGCGCTGTTGCTTTTTCTTGCATGAGTGTAGAGAAAGAAGCAAAGAGGGTAGTTTCGATTGGTTCATGCAGTATAAATTTTACTCATGCGAAAATAATGGGTATGGCCGTGATCGGGCGAAGAAAAATCAGAGAAGATTGAAAAAAAATGCATTGCTCATGAGTATACAATCACAGTGTATTCGATTAATTTGTCCCGGCCGCTAGCTATTAGGCAGCTAACCTGCAGTGGTACTTCATGCGTCAAAGACTGAATTCTGCAGGCACTCTTTCATGTTACTACCTCCATTCTATTTTGTTTGACGTCTTTGCTAAACATGTCCTTAACCATTTCTCTTATTCAAAAAAATTATAAATGTCATTTATCTTGTTGTGATTTTTTGATCAATAAAGATATTTTGAACATAACTTTTTTTTTTTGCATCTTTACACTAAATGTTTTAATAAGACGAATGGTTAAAAATGTATCCAAAAGTTAAAGGCGAAAAAAAAGGAGAGAGTACTTTCCTAGTAATTTTATTAGACAGCCCACGCAATACGACCAACGGTGATTGAATGCTCAGCTTTGGGACAACCGTGAATCAATAATTAATAATTAAAAAATATTGTCTTCCGTTTCATCACATCCTAGCTAGCCTTAGCTGATTCCATGGCACCATCAGAAAACCCAAAATGGGATCATATATCACACAGTGAAGGCGACATTAGCATGATACTTATTCAAAAAACTATTTAAGTATCAATTATTTTGTTATGCTTTATTTTATAATTAAAGATACTTTAAGCATGACTTATATTTTTTGCATATTTACACTAAATTTTAAAATAAGACGAATGGTCAAAGGACATATTTAAAAGTCAATGGCGACAAATAAAAAAGAACGGAGGAAGTATTATTTAAGTAATCACTGCTTTTTGCTTTAATTGTGAAAATGCCATTACTTTCTCAGCTCTCTTGACAAAATGCAACCCAAATTGCTTCCATGTTACTTTTCTCTCGTTGCATTCAAATAAAAAAGATAATGCCCTTAGGCAATTTTGTTGCGGTTTCAAATGAATCATGTGCTTAAGCCAAAAGCACATCTTGCAACAGAAAATACACCATTTTCATCACAAAATACAACCAGTTTCCTTGAAGCAGCTCCATTTTCATAAAAAAAAAATCATAGCAGTTTCCTTCAAAAATACCTTTTTTCACAAAACACACCACAAAAGGTATTGTTTGAGCAGCAGAGTTCAAGCAGCAGATCTTACATAACAAAGCTCACTGTCATCACAAAATACATCATTTTAACACAAAGTTGCCTATGATATAAAGAGGTAAGTTTAATCCCTAAGGGCATTATTGTCTTTTACTTAAGCATAACTCTAGAAATGTAACGGGAAAGCAGTTTGGCTGGTATTTTGTTAAGAGAGGTGAAAAAGCAAAAACATTTTACGATCAAGCCAAAATCAATGGTATTTTCCCAAATAGTGGTTTGACTAATCACTACAGGAAACGCTCTAAGTGTGGGCGGCCAGAAAATTCAGTGTTGGCGGCCAAATGCCGCCGACAAATCAATGTCGAGGACCCAAACAAGGCTGCCGACACAGACAGCATCAGTATCGGCGGTTATATTTAAGCCGCCAACAATTCTCAGCCACCTCTCGCCCGCCGGATGAATTTTAAAATTTTGCTCCCGCCAATTATGCAGTGTCGGCGGCAGTATCTTAGCCGCCGACATTGTTCCCTCTAGAGACGGACGGATAACGGGTGGACGTTTATATGGACCCACGTGTCAGTCAGGCGAGGTCGCTAACAAGCGGGCCCAAACCGTAGCCTGGGGAGACATCTTTGTCGGCGGCATAAACGTAGCCGCCGACATAGATAAAATAAAAAATCAGGGGGCGCGGCGGTGCTCGAACCCACGACCTGCAGGGAGCACACGCCGCGCCGCGCGCTGATAACCAAGTGAGCAACTTTGTTTATTCACCACGTATAGGCTCCACAGTCTTGTGTATGTTTCTGATACAGTCTGTATCAGCGGCCAGTTGCTCTGCCGTCGACATAGGTCCATCTGGGTCGGCGGTATTTATTTTGGCCACCGACAAATACCCTCCCACTCAAGCCGGCCTTCTCTTTCGCCCTCACCCGGGCCCACGGGTCTAGACTAGGTGCCTAGTGGCTTCCTAGGTCATGCTGTTGGTATGAGGCCTCCTTGGCCCGGGGATTGCCGTGTTGGGTCGACCTCTATATGGCGAGTTCCTTTGGGACCGTAAACCGCTCTAGCACGAAAGCCATCACGTCATGATGGTTTGAAAGGAATGCGCCGTAGAGCTCGAGCCGAGACGGCACTCCCTAGGGCAACGAGGCCTCATTCCAATTCCATGACTTAGGAAGGCATCTTGCCGCTAGCAAAGACCGCCGTGGGCCCGAGGGAGGGGCATGGAGAGTATGGGCTGGAGGGTGGAGGGGCTGTGTCGGCGGCCATATCGTGAGCGGCTGACCTTGACGAATCCAATATAGGCGGCTATAGATAATACCGCCGACATTTATTTTTCTATCACTGCGGCAAAAGAGGATGCCGCCGATACAGATCACTCTTTATCGTCGGCCTTTCTCTAGACCGTTGATACTTCCCTGCCCCCAAGCCCGCCCTCTCGCCTTAGCTCCCTCGGGCCCACGAGGCCTTCGCTAGGTCCTCGAGGAGTTCCTAGGACCATGCCATGGCCATTAGGCCACATTGGACTGAAGAGCAACGTCTCGTCTGGAACCCTAAGGCAACTTCCTCTTGAACGGTACCCTCGAACTCGCTCGAAACCCGATACGACGTTAGGGTTGTGAGGGAAGCTGCCTTAGGGTTCCTGCCGAGACGTCGCTTCCCGATCTAATGTGGCCTAATGGCCATGGCATGGTCCTAGGAACTCTCCGGGGACCTAGCGAAGTCCTCGTGGGCCCGAGGGAGCTAAGGCGAGAGGGCGGGCTTGGGGGCTGGGTAGTGTCGGCGACCTACATAAATACCACCGATACAGATTCACCTATGTCGGAGGTGTAACATTAAACCGCCGACATAGGACTATCTTTATCGTCGACCTTAATAAAGGCCGCCGATAATACCCTGCACCCAAGCCCTCCCTTTCGCCTTAGATCCCCCGGCCCACGAGGCCTTCGCTAGGTCCTCGAGGAGTTCCAAGGACCATGCCATGGCCATTAGGCCACATTGGACCGGAGAGCGACGTCTCGTCTGGAACCCTAAGGCAACTTCCTCTTGAACGGTACCCTCGAACTTGCTCGAAACCCGATACGACGTCAGGGTTGTGAGGGAAGCTGCCTTAGGGTTCCAGCCGAGATGTCACTCCCCGATCCAATGTGGCCTAATGGCCATGGCATGGTCCTAGGAACTCTCCGGGGACCTAGCGAAGCCCTCGTGGGCCCGGGGGAGCTAACGCGAAAGGGCGGGCTTGGGGACAGGGATGTGTCAGCGGTTTTAACTGAGGCCGCTGAGATAGGACCATCTATGTCGTCGGCATTAATATATACCGCCGACACTGACCTTCCACCCTAGCCGGCCGACTGCTCTATGTCGGCGGCTTCTGTTAGCCGCCGACATTGCTTGTGCACTTACAAAATAAGAGAGCTCGTGCGCTAAGTGGCTACCACACTTAGCGCCGAGCCAAACCTTTCGCCCAGCCACCGCCACCCACGCCATCGCGCCGCCTCTTCCCACGTAGCCGCGCCTCTCCCAGCGCCGCCCTTTGCCCAAGCCGCCGCCTCTCTCCCAGCGCCGCCCTGCCCAAGCCCGCCTCTCTCCTCTCCAGCCCTCTTGCCGCCTCCTCGCCCACCTAACCTCCTCCTCCTGCCCCTCCTCCTCCTGCCGGCCCCTCCTCCCCCCTCCTCCTCCTCCTGCCCCCTCCTCCATGCCCCCTCCTCCTCCACCCATCGGCATCCGAGGTACTCCCGCACCATGTACTTTTTTTTGTGTGTAGTAGCTATGTCGTTGGCATTTTGTGTACCGACGACATTAGTGCATGTTAATTACTGTTGTTAATTAGGATTGTTAATTAGAAATGAAAATTAGTACGGCTACTTGGTGATTCATTGCTAATTACAGATTGTTAGTGTGCTATTGTTAATTAGTCATTTCTAATTTATTAATGTTAATTAGTTAGTGTTAATTAAACATTGTTTACTATTTTGTGTTATTTAAACATTGTTAATTATTTTTTTAGTGAGTTATTGTTAAATATGGCATGTATGATAGTTAGGCTTATGAAATTAGTTAAAAATTAATTTTGACGTTGTATCATGTACGAAGCCATAGTCAAACCCGTTCGGGGGTGCAACACATTTTCGTAAGGAACACGAACGGTGATTCGTTGTGTTCCATCTACGAAATACGTTGTGCTCCCGAGCCGTCCATGTTTTGGACAGCTCACGGATGTTCGTATGAGTACGGGCTTGTGGCCATGGGAGGTGCACGGGTCGGAATTCTGGTGGCATAACTCTATCGTCCTCCTAGTGCATAATATAAGCGATGCGCCCGTACATCGTTGCCTTTCGGGAGATGCGGGTTATCTGCCGAATTCCGACCCGTGCACCTACCGTGGTCACGAGCCCGTACTCATACCAACATTCGTGGGTGGGTAAGCCCTCCTATTTAGCTAGAAATGGACCTATAGATAGTAACGTCGATATATGACCTAGAATTTAAAAACATGTTTGATTGTACATATAGTAATTATGCGATGGAAGATCGGCGGTGGATGTACGATGGATGGAAGAGGTTTGGGCAGCACACAGACGAGTGGTTTGACAATGCGGAAGCATTCGTCGAAGAAAATTTTCGAAGATTCCCCAACCCTAGCGTAGCAAAGGTGCCTTGTCCTTGCGCGGTGTGTTCGAACACGCTGAAGAGGTCGAAGAGGGAAATCAGCGAGCACATCTGTAGGCATGGTTTCAAGGCAAACTATTTTGTATGGGTATATCATGGCGAGAGGAAGCGTCCGGCGACGGAGCCTAGCCCTGTGGATTTTGGGGAGGGCTACGATGAGGTTGAGGTCGACAGGTTCGACGAGCTAAGGGATGATGTGGAACAGGCTTTCGATCTCTCCCCGAAGAAGAGTCCGAACCACTTGCACAGAAATTTGAGAAACTCCTTAATTCTGCGAAAGAGCCGCTCCATGAGCGAACTGACGTGACTGTGCTCTCGGCGGTGTCGCGTCTAATGGCGGTTAAAACGAAATACAACATCTCAACCAATTGCTTTAACGACATGTGCAAACTGTTGGACAGCTTACTTTCGGCTGGACACAAGATGACTCCAAATCTATACGAGTCGAAGAAGCTTCTAAGCGTGTTAGGCATGCCATGCGAGAGGATACACTACTGTCCAAAGTTTTGTATACTTTACCGGAAGGCCGATTCTGAGCTGACTCACTGCAAGCATTGTGGGGAGAGTCGGTACGTGCTAGTTAAAGGACGAGATGGTGTAGAGAGACAGTCGACGGTTGCTCAGAAAACTTTCCGTTTCTTTCCCATCTCGCAGCGGCTGCAAAGTCTGTACATGTCAAAGTCCACGGCTAGGCAAATGAGGTGGCATAAAGAGGAAAAACGTAGAAAGGAGGGTGTGATGATTCATCCGTCAAATGGAGAAGCATGGAAGCATTTTGACCGGCAGCACCCTGAATTTGCAGCCGAACCCAGGAATGTGCGCATTGGTCTATCCACCGATGGGTTTACAACATTCAATATGACCTCACACCCGTACTCATGCTGGCCAGTATTTGCTATCCCGTACAACCTTCCACCAGGACTTTGTCTGAAGGAAGAGTACATGTTTCTGTCTGTTATCATACCTGGGCCTATGTCTCCTGTAAAAAATTTGGACTTATTCATACGACCACATGTAGAAGAGCTGAGTGACCTATGGACCAATGGTATCTTAACATATGATAGCTATAAGGGCCAGAATTTTAGGATGCGTGCCGCCTACCTTTGGTCAATTCATGACTTTTCGGTCTATGGTATGTTTTCCGGCTGGAGCACACATGGACCTTTGTCGTGCCCTAAATGCTATGTTGACACTGATTCATTCAAATTGAAAAATGGGGGCAAGTTTTCTTGGTTTGACTGTCACCGTCGATTTCTTCCGCCCAATCATCCATTTAGGAGGGAAAAAAAACGTTTCGTAAAGGAAAGACTATTAGAACCAAACAACCACCAAAACATTTAGAAGTGGAGGACATCATCAAATGGCATGAACGTTTGGCGAAAAAGGGTTACAATGACGAAGACTATGGGAAGGTGCACCATTGGACTCATAAGTGCAGCATATATAACATTCCCTACGCAACAGACCTCAAGCAGCCTCACAACCTCGACCTGATGCACCAGGAGAAGAATATGTGTGAGACTTTAGTCAACACGAACTGGGACATCCAACATAGGACTAAAGATAACACAAAAGCTCGGTTGGATTGCGCTGTGATATGCAATCGACCAGAGATGAACCTCCTAGAAAATGGGATGAAACCTAGGGCAAAATACTGCCTGACACGTACCGAAGTAAGGGAGATCCTAGTCTAGATGAAGGAGAGGGTGAAATTTCCATATGGTTATGATACGAGCCTTCGTCATGCCGTTAGTATGGACCAATGCAAGTTAAATGGAACGAAGGCCCACAACTACAAAGTATTTATAGAGCGTTTATTCCCCGTTGTATGGCGTGGATATGCTGACGACTCTATTTGGAGAACTTTGTCGGAGCTCAGTTTCTTCTATAGAGAGTTGTGCGCTAAAGAGATATCCGTCTCGAGGATGGAGGAATTGGAGAAGGAGGTCGTTGTTATTGTCGCAAAGCTGGAGAAGATATATGTCCCTGGTTTTTTCAATTGCATGCAACATCTATTGGTGCACTTGCCATACGAAGCAAAACTAGGGGGCCCTGCACAGTATAGATGGATGTATCCTGTTGAACGGATGATGAAAAATCTCCGTTTGAAAGTGAAGAACAAAGCACAAGTCGAAGGAAGTATTGTCGAAGGTTGGTTAACCCAGGAGATCGCATATTTCACGGATAAATACTTTGCGACAAAGAACAAGGTCCATGTGCCGCAACCGAGGTATAAGAAGGCACGTCGTATTAGTACTTCCGACCTTGACGTGTTCAACGACCAAGCTGGACGTAGCGTTGGCAAAAGCTCAACACGTCATTTGGGTGAAGATGAAAAACTTATGATCCAGCTATATGTGTACGACAGCATGAATGAAATGACTGTGTATATCGAGTAAGTGAAGACATTTCTCACTTAAGTCATAAACTTATAATTATATTTCAAATGAACTAATGAAACACGTACTCTTGTAGTCAATTTATTCAAGAAGAGTGCAAGAAACCAGGCGAACCCTCGTCGAAACAAATTGACAATCTCAAACGACGAGGGTGTGGACAAGACCATCCTAACTTTCTTACATAGTTCTTTTACCACGTAAGTTGTGTATCTAACATAACACCATACAATTACCTTACCCAACAGTACATTTTATATTGAATCTTTTTATGCATGCTTGTCCTGCAGTGTCAAAGACATTCTAGCGTGCACAATGATCTCCGTCAAATGTCATGTGGATGCAATCGTACAATCAAGGTTCATAGATGCTATGATTGCCATGGGTATCAATATCGGTCTGAAGCGGCGGAGTCAGCCCGCCCAAATGCAACCACGGTGAATAGCGGCATCGTCAGTTATGTCACAAACCCCTTAGGTGGTCCAGACGTTGAGTACTATGGTGTCATCGAGGAGATCCTCGAAATATGTTATGAAGGCGGTAGAACCAACTTTCGATCGTCTTTGTTTGGTCACGATGGTTCGATCCGGAGAGTGGGGTGCGGCGTACCCCTGAATTAGGACTAGTTGAAATCAATCATAAGCACATTTATCAAAGACCCGACGTGTTCATTCTTCCCGAACAAGTTGAGCTAGTGTTCTATCTGCCGTACGCCCACCCCAAATATAAAAATTGGTGGATTATCCATAAATGTCATCCAGTTGGCGGATTGGACGTCCTCACGGAAGAAGACTATGAGCCAAACCTAGACATCGGACCATACGAAGAACACGAATTAACAGGGGAGTTAGTTGTTGATATTGGGGATGTGCTAACAGAAGAGGAAATACAAGAAATTGAAGAGGACAATGAGAAAGAGGAAGAAAGAGAAGAGGACAATGATGAAGAGGAAGAAATTGATGAGGAGGAGGAGGAAGAGGAAGATGAAGAGGAAGAAGCCGAAGATTTTGGAGGGATTAAATTTTATAGGTGGATCATTTATATATATCATTGTAATTTATTTTATTACCTAGTCTCATACATATATATCTTTGTCATTTGCAGGATGTCAGGTCGTTTGAAGAAGGCTTTGGAGACGGTGAAGAAGAGCCCCAAGAACATCTTTGGGAAGAGCGGTTCGAGGCGTCGACAGGACGAGGGGGCTTCCCAGGTGGTGGCCGCCGCCTCTCCATAGCAGGAGGAGGCTCCCGACGTGGAGGCGCAGCAGGAGGAGGCTCCCGACGTGGACGCCACCGATCCACAGCACGAGGAGGCTGCTGACGTGGACGCCACCGACCCACAGCTGTAGCCTGTCGAGGTGCCGGCCACCGCTTCACACCAGGAGGGTGCGTCGTCGGTGCCCAAAGCAAGTACTACACTTAATATATATCTAGTCTCATACATATTTAACAGGTACTTGCAGGAGGAGGCCCCTCGTTCTGGCCCCCGATGATGAAAATGCGGGCTTGCCAGACGAGGACTACGAGGATTCGACAAGCCTAGAGGGGAGTGGGCTTGAGGACACGGGTTCGGAGACCGACAAGGAGATGGACTGGCGGGGGATGCTTAGTGAGGAGGAGCGGGGGTTGCAGGAGGCGCAGGTGGAGCCCGAGGAGGAGGATGAGTCGGAGGCCTTTGACTCTGCGGGGTCTGCGAGCTCCAAGAGACACCGGGGGCGGAGCAAATTGAAAAAGGCTCCCAACACACTAGAGGAGAGGACCATTGTTCGCATTGCAATAGGAGAAAGGTATGTGTGCTAACCACAAATCTTTCTATTTCGATGCATGTTATTTGTTATATTTTTTGTGGATGCATTGTATTTCAATTTATTCTATATGCAGTGGGCTTTTTTGCCAGAACAAGGGGGAGGCGCTTGAGCCAGGAAAGCAGCTTGGTGTGCTTGTCAGGTCCCTCTACCCCGGCCTACTTGGAGAGAGGGGGATAGACGCCCTGCACTGAGCTGGCGCTACTACTACCAGGCGGGGTTCGACCAAGGAGGATCTGTCGCCGAGGCGGTCATCGACGAGTTCTTGGTAAAATGTTATTCATCTATTATTGTCGATGTTCCGTGATTACACTTTGCACATTCATGCACTTATTTAATCATGTCTTTGTTTTTGTTTCAGGTGAGGTACCGGCTTCCCCTGGCGTTGACGACGGCGAAGAGTATACCCGGGCTAATCGGGTCATCGACAGGATGGCTACAAAGCTCGTGAAGGAGGCCCTCAGGCTTGCCCGTGTAGATGCGGTGATGAAGCACTGCAGGAAGAGGGGCAGAAAGATGACCAAGAAAGCAGCAGCTCGCGAGTACCTTACCGCCAAACAGTACCTCCCATGGCGTCCAGAATGGATCGACGGGGGCCACCGTGCTTGGAAGCACCTGTGTCGCCTGTGGGCCTCGGAGGAGTGGATCGACATGTCCAGGAGAAACAGGGGAAACAGGGACGCCGGGGCGGGTTTGTGCAACACGTACATGGGAGGGCTCGGCATGGATCACGTGGCGTGAAACCTAGTAAGCACACTTATCTTTTAACGCTTATAATTTTTTACATTTCACAACTAGATGTAATTAGGTAATTATTTAATTACACGCAGGAGTACGAGACGGGGGTTGAACCCTCCGCTTTCAGGATATGGAGGGTTGCACACACTCCCCGTGTGGGGCAAGACGGGGTCCAGCCACCGATGCCGGCGCCTGTTCAGGAGATAGCTGTAAGTGCATAAAGCTAGTTATTTGAATTATTTAGACAACCTTCGTTTCAAACTAATATCGAATATCTCAACTGTTGGCAGGACGAGTACACTCAGGCCTTGCGGGAGAGGCACGGGGAATATGCTAACCCCGACGAGATGCCGGTTGACCCTCGTGTACGACCATTTTGGTGGGCGGGCTCACGGCAGGTACATTTAAATCATTGTCATTTACTTCAATTTGTAGACTTATATCATTGCCATTTACTTACATTTAAATCATGGCAGGTACGGCGGTTTCAACGCAGTTGTGTCGCCCGATGAGTACAAGCTAGAGGTAAGGAGACGCCGACAACAGGCCTGCGCAGCTGACCGTGCCCACAAGGAAGCACAGAATAGGCGCATCGCTGAGTTGGAGGAGCAGAACCGCCAGCTTCGAGAGGATAGAGAGGAGCGAGAGCGGGACCGAAGGGAGCGACAACAGGAGAGAAGTGAGCGGGAGGCCACCAATGCAAATGTGAAGACCGTCCATGAACAGAACCTGATCCTCCTGGGCATGTACCAACAGGTAATTACATATGCATTATTCGCTGTGTTGTCCTTCCAGCTAAGTTTAATTCCTAACATCTCCAATTGTTTAGCATGGGTACCCGTTTCCGGGGTACGGCAGCTCCAGCCAGTCACAGATGCCTGCCGTGGTGACCCAGACGCCGGGGGCCCCACCAACACAGTTTGGCAGCGCTCCTCTTCACCCTTTCGTGCCACCACCGAACTTTCCGATGGCCTATTTTCCACCAGCTCCGAGGCCTTCACCAGGGGTTAGTTCGCAATCATGTCGTTCAAAACATTCCATTTTCATCTAATTTTGTATGCAAATATAATGCATTGCCTCTAATTTAGAATCTACGAATAATGCATCGACTCAAATTTTGCCTAATTTTCATTTCATCTAACAATGCTTTGCCTCTAATTATGAAATATGGGATTTTATCTTGTTTGCAAGGTGTCCGGCTTGGGTATGGGTGTGCCGGCGGTGATTGCTTCGCAGGGGGATGTGGATAGTGGAACTAGGTCCACGCCCGAGGAGTTTGTCGAGGGTTTGTTCAACACCAACCCCGACTATGACTTGAGTGGTGGCGACGGCCCGCACCTAATGTAGTGAATGATTTAGTGAACTATGTGGTTTGTAAGAACTATGTGAACTGTGGTTTGTGAGAATTATGTGAACTATTTGGGCCTATTTATCGAATATTTTGTGTTTAGCAATGATTTGTTTGTATTTGGGCTCGAAATCGTTGTGGCGAGCTTTGTGATATGTGAGGATGTTATTGTGTGAATGGCAAAGTGATTATATGTAGTGAATTCTGTTATTTTGTAGGTTGAAGTGAATGGTTTTAAAAATGGGCAGAAAATTTTTGCTGCTGCCATATATCAATGTCGGCGACATTAGCTTAATGCCGCCGACACAGATGGAGGATAAGTCGGCGGTATTACCTTTAGCCGCTGACATAGTATAGGACCAACTGGGCCATGACCATAAATCACCGGTTTATTGTCGGCGGTCTATTTATCTGCTGCCGACATAACTTGACGAAATGTCGGCGGTTTTATCTCTAGCCGTCGATATTACTCCTGCACGAGATGGTCACGGAGCCGTCTCGCTGGACACCTGTTGGAATCTCGCGGGTGAGATGTACCCCACTGGTCAGGTCGCCGTGACGGGCTTGGCCCATTTGACAAGTTCTATGTCGGCGGCTATATAGGCCGCCGAAATAGACCTGCCGCATGGTAGCAATGCGCTAGTTGAAGCAGTGTCGGGGGGACCGCCGATATTGACTCTCTGTGTCGGCCGCTCTGGGTCGGCAAGGCTGTGTCGGCGGCCAGCCGCCGACATAGATGAATGTCGGCGGTTGTGGGTATCTATGTCGGCGGTTTTGGCCCCCGACATAGAATGACATTCCTGTAGTGAATAGCAGGAGCCAAATTTTTCTATTATTTATGCCAGCCAATTAAAAGGCATACAAATAAATGACACACAAGTATACATATATTGAAAGCAACATTTTATAAATATATTAATTCGTTCCCATTATAATCAGCTGTCTGTGTGCCAAATTAATCAACATAATTGAGCGAACAATTCTTGCCAGCGATAATAACTGGCTACCGGTGCATTACATTGATCGGAGCAGACAATGGTCACAACACTGAGAAGGGAGAAGGCACACGATACCCATGCAAGAAGAAGGGATACACCCGTCAGGGAAGACAACAAAGGAGGGCGTTGGGGGGATTTTGTAGGATAACATATTGTATGTAACTGAAATGATTGTGGATGAGGATTTTATATGGTGTAGTATGGGTTATAATTTTAGTGGCGCAAGGAGATACTTTTAGTATTATAATAATATACCAGCATTCACCATGAGAGACTTTTTAATAATATGGGTAATTACAAACAACTTGTGAGGTCTAAAAATAGAATAAAAATGAGAATAGGTTGGATTACTTTTGAATAAAATTTCAGTAAGAAAAATTGTTTCAATCTTACTTCACTTAAACATTACTAATTTTTCAAAGTGCATATATTTTTACAATTTCGAACCTTGTTCATGTTTATAAGGGCATGTACAATGCTGCAACTCAGCTGTCTATAAACTGTATTTAAAAGATGACATGTCATATTTTAATTGATGTGGATGAGAGAGAAATAAGAAAGAGGGGAGAGTCCCCACTGTTATAACCCTAGGAAGATTATGGGCCAGAAGCCCACATCAAACCTTAGGGGTATTATGGGCGAAACCGAATTTAGGCTTGGCTATATGTATGAACCCCTTGTACCAAAGAGAGAATATCAATAAAGATCATTGTGCCTGGTTTTGTCACTCTCTAGATCTGTGTCTCCTGTCTATTGTGATTGTGTTTGCGTGTATGCGACGACCGATTTACAACACGTTATCAGCACGAATCGCTCTCAGGTTTGTGATCAACAGTACGTCGCTACCCGCAACAGATCTGTTATTTTTTGATCTACTTTTTTTCGTTCGTCGATCTAGTAGATCGTTATGGTTCGAGAATCGATCTAGAAGATCGGTATCGGAGCCGTGCTTCGCACTAGTGCGGGGTGACGCCGCCACGCGCCCGCCCGCTGCCAACCACGACCACTGCGCCCGAACTCGACCGCCGAGCGATCAAGCTGCGCCCGGCGGCAGCTGCGCCAGGCAGCGCCGTCGTCTCGCGCCGCCTGATCGGCCTGCTCATCCGCTGTCATCGCGTTCGCGCCCGGCATGCGCTTCGCCTCGCCCTGCTCCCGCCAGCGCCGTCGCCGACCAAAGACACGTGCAGCGCTGCACTGCGCCGTCTGCACACACCGGCCAACAAGCCAAGCCAGCCAAGGCCTGCAGCGGTCGCGCCGAGGGTCAGACCTTTCCAAATTGGCCCACTTGCTGGGCTAGGGGAACCCTAGTGCCAGGAGTTGGTTGGGAAGGCTGGGCCGAGTAGGCCAATTGGACTGGTTGGGCCTAATTTGGCCTAGGGTATATGGGGCGGTGGGGAAGAAATTGGAGATAAGCTTTGGGCCGACTCATTTAATGGGCCTTTTGAGGCTGAAAAATCAATTTTATAGGGCTTTGCATATCTGTTTTTCACAGAGTCGATTATTAAATCCTGTAGATTTAATTCCTTTCGTATAAGTATTAGTTTTGCCCTGACTAATTAAGTATTAATTCACTTTATTTTCTGAGCCTTGTTTAAAAGCCTGTAGCCTTTTAATTTCATAAATTAAATGTGAATTATTTATTCGCCTTTATGCAATTTACTCTGTTTAGACCTGTTGTCTTATTTAATATTGCAAATTGGTGAATTTTTACTCGTGTCACTTGGCACCGTCACGCCCCGCCGTGACGTGGCGGTGTTTCTGACGGCATCTGCTACCGCCCCACGCCGGCACCGCAGACGCCATGCTCCTCGCGTCGCCCGTTCGCCAGCGCCCCATGCCGCCTCCGCCAGGCCGCTGTAGTGGACCGCAGCCTCAAAGGCTGTCCGTTCGCGCCGCCGCGCGCTGGTTGCAGCCCCTTAGGCGGCCGTGCCCCAGCCGCCACGCAGCAGGTCTCGCGCCGCTCTCCCCGTCTTATTGCCGTGCCGCTGGCCGCCGCCCGTCCGGGCGGTCAGTGTTTCGCCGCTTCGCGATGATGCCTTGTTTCGCACCGTTGTCGTGCCGCGCCTGCAGTCGCCGCTGCGCACGTAGTGCGCCGCTCCCGCTGTCGTTGTGGCTCGGACCACGGTCGCGCCCCGAAGGCTCGGTCACCGTCGTCCTCTGCGCCTTGCATCACCATGATAGTCGCGCCCATAGCGTGGCTGTACCACTGCCGGCCCCGTGCCGCACGGCTTCGCCGTTACCCCGCGTCGTGATGCCTGCCTTGGTGCCGTCGTCCCGTAGACGCAGTCACGCCACTGCCGGGTTCGGCTCTGCCGCTCTGTAGGCGTCGCTGCCCTCGTCAGCACTATTTTAGATGGACTCGGTGATCCATCCTGAGATGATGCCTGGAAACTGTGTTTCAGTCCCTGAAGGACACAATATTTGCACGAGTGGTTCTCGTTGCATATTCCCCTTATAGTACTTACAATTCCAGGTAATCACCGAAATCCTGCATTCTAGTAATTGAGCTTCCATATTATGCAAAATCTTAGACCTAGCCCACCTTTGGAAGATGCATATTAATGGGTTTATTTTCTAGCAAAGAGTTGTTATTGTTTTCTGCATTGTTATAATTATAATATCGCCTATAGACCAGAAATAATTAGCAGAAATTAATTAAAATGCTAGAAACTTTGTGGGCACCATTATATTCTTTATGGCTTGTTTTTCTGGCACTGTATGTTTGGAGTATAATTTATTAACCTGCAGTCGCTAAATTATTAGAAACTCCTGACATTGCTTGAAAATTCATGGAAAAATTAAATGACTCCTGTAGAGTCTTGGTTTGCTCACGCTGAGTAGTTTACATCTTTTGCTTGATTGTTTCGCATTACATAATTATTTCCCTTATGCTATAATATTGGTCTGAGTTGTTCTATTTCTAGCTTCTCTCCTGTAGTAGAGTTAATTATCTGAGTAAATGCTAAATAGAACATGATGCCTGAAGCATATGCCTTACCTGTCGTAAGCAATCTTGCGTGGAATAAAATCATATTAACGTATGCCAAAAGTAGATATATAGTTAAACTTGCCTTGGTGAAGAGTGTTTCTACTCAACACCGTCTCAAGTGCGTAGTGGTCCTGAAGACATGAATTGTGAAAATATGTCCTGCAGACATGAATAGTTGGCATATGTCCCGAAGACAAATGTTTTCCATTATTTATACTAGAGAAAATTTTCTGCCTATATGTCTATCCCCAAAGAATTAACTTAGCCTGGACCAGCAGTCTACAGTCTCCTTTGGTGTGGTGTTACCAACCGGTTGTTTAAGATGCCTAAAGTGTAACCTGAAGTTACAAAATATATATTGGTTTCACGACAACAAAATTGATACTCCTGTTGCAGTATTGTTCTAAAGTGATTGAAGCAGATGCCTATAGTACATGCTATCACCCGTAAGTTTTCGGTTGACGTAAAAAGGGGAAGAGAATTGGGCCTTGTATATGTAAAGGCAAGATTATGCACCAGAAGTGCAAACGGATAGGTTGATGATTGTAAACTGTGTTAAATTTGGGACATATTTGGCTCCGACGGACGTGAGCGATCCGACGTGAGCAAGCAAATTATGACTAGTAGTCATATTAGTTTTGCAATTGCATTATGACTGGAAGTCACATTGGTTTGCCTGAAGCAGAATAATCCCAAATATCGTTACTAGCACCTGAAGTTGCTACAACATGCCTGAAACCATGCGTTTTTGGAATATTGCACTTCCGTAATGCTATTGTCACATGAAGTTGACTATTATTTGGCATACATATACTATTTATTGTGTTCATGTAGAACAGTAAAGTTTCCATGCAAATTATTGATATTGTCACATTCATATTAAACTTGAAGTTTAATTAGATATATGGTATGAGTAATTGGGCAATAGTAAAGAAGCTAGACTTTACAACCCACAATTTGTTGGATGATCAGTGGCCCCGCACGGGTGCACCGCCCTATAGGGCGTGCGGCAACGTAGAACGGGCATGCCACCTAGAGCGGGCAGATGATAGCTCAGAGCAAGCGCGTGGCAAATAAAATATAAGTCTAGACTCACTGCATATATTGTTAACCCCCCAATGGTAACGCGTGGAATCAAAATATTTTCCAAATATTATCACCACCAAACATACACTTGTGAGCTCCCACCTGTAGTTGGGGAATTTGGACCCGTTGTTCCATTAATCTTGTGCTCATGAAAGGGGATTGTGTAAGTATGCTGTAATAAAAATCGGATCTCGGCATTAGGGGAGAGAAATGCCCATATTTCGTGTTAAATGACTACGAGATCTTGATTTTCAGATTCACGCACTAGTTAATGCTCCTGTACGCTAGTAGCGAGGAGTGCTCCTGTTCGCTAGAAGCGAGGAGATTGCCAGATATTTAAAAGAGTTGGAAATCATTTACCTGTAGTAAATGAGTCGCTAAGAGTGAAATACCCCGGGTTGAATAGTATACCCACCTTTGTGAAAATTGACTTGTTGAGTCTTGGTCTAAAGTCTGCGGGGACACCTGCGGGTCTTAGATCCAATGACACTCGTCAAACAATTGCTCATCACTCCTGAAATCCTGCTAAAGAGAAATTACCATTGTGGTAATAAGCCTCCTGGAGAGGGAATACCCAGCAAGTTAATGCACGCATGTTATAGTGCTGGGAATGCAGGACTACCAAGAATTATCGTTTTGGGAAATAGCGAAATTCTGGTTAATATTGGAAAGTGCTCATTTATGAGGCATGGAAAGAAAACTGTCGACATATTTTGTTCCTCTTAAGTTGCTATGATAAGAATCCTGAACTAAGTCCATGGTATAGCGCCTGTAGCGCGTGTATCGGGTTATATGACAAGCAACTGAGGATGAACCATGAGGTTAATCGAAGTTTGAGAGCCAGTAGCTCTAACTTTGAGTCATTGTGAATAATGAGGTGGTGAAAGCCCTGGTTCAAAGGTCCCTGATGTGACCCACACTCTCCTATGTGTAATAAATGTTTCGCTAAATAGTAATTCTAGCAGATGATATAAATAAATATGCAGTTTATGGATTATGAAAATCCTTGTTGAGATCCTAGTAGGACTCATTATCCCTTGTGATAGGAGATGGTAAAATTGCGACATTAAATAAATCTCATACCTAATAATCTCTTTGAGAAGTAAGATTTCTTTCCTGAAGAAAAATGAGTTTCCTGAAGAAACATAAGCACTTTTCTGAATGAGGATTAATTACCAGTCGATATTTGTTTTACACCAATGGTCCCCATAGTGGACGATGACCCATTGATACCCGATACTGGAAGTTCGCCACATGAGCACTGGTTTTATGCATCTCTTGCCAGTAGTTGGGACAGTGGTGATGTTCTTTATTACCCTGAAGGTATAAGTTTATACCCTGAAGGTATGATGTAAATTGGTGAAAAAGGCAAATTGATTGATCCCATAAATGCCAAGGTAAGACTGGTTATAGTGGTACAACCATATGTGTAAGACCTGCTGAATTGGCAAATTGTTTGTGTTGAGCCACTTGAGAATAATTGCAATATTGAGACCCAGTAGGTCCGATAGTTTATATCCAGAAGATACAATCAACTTTACCCACATGTTAGTATGATCCCCTGAAGTGGAATATACTTTTTAAACCTGAGACAATGTGGGGTTATAAGACCAGAAGTTCCTTGCCCCTGTAAGTACTTAGTGCGGCAGCAATCAGAAGTTTGGACCGGCACTAAATTGTCTTTAGGGACCTGCTCGATATGCAGGGCCTCGGGTTGCCTGTTAACCGAGGACCATGTTGGGTTATATGGATGCGGGATTCATGTGTAATCCGCATATCGCTAAATCTCACATTGTGTTTGAGATTAATGCTTTATATGAAGCCTCACATATATGTTTGGCTGAAAAGGATGGTGACCACATCCGGGAGTTATGTGGCACGAATATCATCCATACCCCATGTTTATCCATTAGGATAATATTGTTTGTATTGCAGAAGTGGATAGTGGTACTTGATGAGTAAGCTATATTGTTCCCAAATTATTTTGTTCACACTTTCCAGAAGCATTGTATAATGGATGTCTGGAAGACATCGAACGTCGGAAGGTGTCGACGGTTGAGATAACGATCTCAAGTCGCTAAGGTTCTTTAGAAGTGAGATGGGAGACACGCCGAACAACCACGAACAGCAACGAGCAGAGAGCGGGGTTTTATCTGGTTCAGGCCTCTCGGGAGAGATAATGGCCCTACGTCCAGCCTTTCTTATATATCAAGGATGAATACAAGAGGTGGCTCGACGAGACAAACAAGTCTCGGCGAGATTACGGTGTACAGGAAGCAATGCGCTAGGATCAGGTGTCTAAGAGATGCTCAAAGCCAGATCAAGTCCCCTCTACACGCCGTAGGGGCCTTGTTTATATAGTGCAGAGCAAACCGACCTACCGAGGGAATATCGGGCCGGGCTAACTACGAGATCGTAACGATCTCGACGTGCCAAATACATCCCGAGGTAGATAAGGCATACTCCTAGTCTTGGGGATCACGACTTCTATTCCAATCCGGGAAACCTACGTCCGGGTCTTCACGTAGCCGTGCCAAACTCTATTCGAGTCGGACTCAAACAGGAAGCCTCAAGCCGTTACGCACCGTGCCAGCCAAGGGCTGTTCGACAGGATGCATACGAGCCTGATAGAACCTTCCAGGGAGCTGGGCCCTAGTAGGCTGTTCGATTGAGCCGTCAGGGAGTGGGCCATGGCAATGGGCCGTAATTTTATCCCCGACAGCTAGCCCCCGAGACTCAAGTGGAAGGACTCACTAGAGTGGGGTCATCCTCTTGAGACTCAAAGTCAAGAAGAGGGAAAGTATGCTGCTATAAGGACGAACAACATAAAACCGAACAGGCTATGGTTCGTCCGAACAAGACTTGTTCGGGACCGAACAAACCCGATCAGTACCGAGCAACTCTGTTGCACGACAGAAAACGATCCATCCGGCGAGCAGTAGCCCTCGGTAGCGGACGCTGAAAAAGTAACCGTTAGCGAGCTCAACGGTAACTTCTCGTCATTGTCAAATAAAACAGCGACCGCTTTACCTAACCGTTGCAAGAAAAACTAGATGTTTTGTGACGAACCGTTCAGAGTCACAAGATATGGGACTATAAAGCAGCCAAGCCGCTTGCATGACTAGCCACTCGCTCGCGCCTTTCCTTCCCAAGCCTTAGTTCCAACCGCACCCAGCATCAAGCACCCAAACTCCACCGCCAAACCTGCTCGTCCAACTCTGGGAACCGCTATGGCCAAGTTCGTTAGCTCTAGCGCATCCGAGGAGGATTTGAGAGTTTGGGAGGATGAGGGCCACATCGACGCCGGTACTTGGAGGCTACCCGGGAAGGAGGAAACTCCGGAGTCGCTTGAGGGAGAGTTCGGCAACTTCGAGCAGTTCGCACTGTTCGGGTTGAGATCTCCCAAGAGCGACTTCGTCAAGGCCTTCTTGAACATAAGCGGATTGGAGGTGGCGAACCTCAATCAGAACAGCATCCTCCAGATGGCTGTCTTCGCACACCTGTGCGAGGGCTATCTGGGCATCGATCCACCGGTGGGGCTGTTCCTCCATTACTACACGGTAACGAGGAGCAGCTCCGCCGCTTCGGCGCTGGGGTGCTACTACCTCAAGCTCCGGAGCACCGCCGACGACGCGCCATACCCTCGCCCACCGCTGCTCGACTCAATGGGCATGTGGTGGGCGAGGTGGTTCTACAGCAAGAGAAGCGCCGACAGCAAGCTCGTCTTCACCGGGAAGGCGCCGGCGAAGGGAACGCCATTGCCTCGGCCGGAGATGTCCGCCGAGGATTGGTATTTGACGAGGAAGATCGCCTCCCTCGTGAGCCTTGGGCTCATGGGCAGGGAGATCATCCGGGACAACACAGCGAACAGGATCTGTCCGCTGCGGAGAAGACCCTATCCCTTCTATAAGATAGAGGGATGGGAAGACATCTCCAGGGAGAGCACAGGTAAGTGCCTTTAAGACTCAACCCTTCTTTGATGTCTCCTCCGAACAGAAACTGACAAGATCTCCTGCTCGGTCAGAAAAACCAACCGACGCATGGGTGACCGAGCGGGTCGACGCCATGCTGAAGGCAGCCAAGAAGGACGGCGAGGTCACCGGCGAGGTGGCATACACCTGTCCGAGGAACGTGCTTGTCCGCACAGCCGAGGTAAGTTGCTCGAACCCTCGTCTGCGTCGCTGGATTCGCACTGTTGTAAATGCTAATTCTTTACTTTCCGAACACGCAGGAGGACCAGCTGATCCTCGGAGGAATCGTGGAGGAGCTCTCTGGGTCGGAGAAAGAGAGAGCGAAAAAGGGCAAGGCCAAGGTGGCCACAAAGCCCAAGGCAGCGGCCGAGCCAACGCGGAGCTCGCCACGCCATGGCCGCCTGCCCTCGAAGAAGCCCCCTGCGGCAACGGAGCGCGCCAAGCAAGCCAAACACGCGCGCGGCGAGCCAAGCGGGAAGCGGCCAAGCCCCTCACTCCTCGCCGAGCAAAGCGACGAAGAGGTAAGGACATTGACCCTCTGGCTTAAGCGTTACGCGCAGGCTCACCCGGGCCACTTGGCACGGCTGCATCAGGTCGCCGAACAGAGAAGGCTTGAGGAGGAAGTCGCGCGCAAGGAAAAGCTCCTTGCGTTGCGCGAGAAGAGTGCTCAGCTCAGTAGGGAGCTGAGCTCGTCGCCACGAGCATCCAGGGGCCGAAGCGAACAAGGCGCCAAGGAGCCCCCGAGGAAGAGGCGAAAAGTTCTGGCAAAGAAGATTAAGATTAAGCCTTCCACAGCAGGTATGTTGTAGTGAAGCCTTTGTCCTTAAAACTCTCCCGACTGCGCCGGACTTAACTAACCCCTTTCTCATCAGCTGCCCAAGAGGAGATCGCCACGGACAACGTGGAAGCGGCGATTGAGCGGTCTCTACTGCCCGAGCACCTGCACGGTGCAACGCAGGTAGTGAGGTTGGCCAGCCTCAAGGACAAGCCGGCAACAGGAGCTGCTCTCGCCAGTTCCAATGAAGCACTCGACGCTACCAAGAGCGCGGTGGAGCGGCCGGAGGCAGAGGTCATGAAGCGGCGCCACGGACGGCGGGGCCAAGGCAATGGCTCAAGAAGTCGCCGAGTGGGACCTAGCAGCGGTCCTACGGCACTTCGTCGCAGGGCAGCTGTCCTGTGGCGACGGAGGTCACGGCGAAAGGTGGTGAAGACCACGGCCAAGGAAGGAGAAAGCCATGAGCAGGGCGTACGAGTTACCCTGCCCGTGGAAGCTCCGGAGCCACCTAGCGGAGCGGCACCGGCCCTGCCCAAGGAGGAGCGGGCGGAAGAAGAAGAGGAGAGGCAGGAGCGCGGGGGCGAGAGCTCGCCTGCCGTGACTGCCCCTAGGCGGGCACGTGCCCACGCGGGGAGGACGAGGCGGACAGGTCGCCGCGCAGGCCTTATCCCGCACAGGCGAGGATTCGTGACCCACGGTCTCGAGGATCGCCTGCGCTGAAGTTTCAAGCGGCGACTTGGACAGGTAACTCTCAAGACCAAGACATTGTCTGCTCGGGCTAAAGTTGCCCAAGGTCTTAACATAGTCTTCTCTCTTTCAGTTCGTGGGGGCCACCATGGAGGACCTCGTGGAGGGAGTCACCGTGGAGCGCGCCGCTGTGATAGCGGGTTTCCGGGAGCATCTCCGAGCAAGGGGACTCGAGGGGGAGCCCTCTGCACCAGCCCAAAGCCGAAGCCGGCTGAAGGCGAAGGTGAGTAAGCTGAAGGCCCGGCTGACCGAGGAGAGGCAATCCTCCAGAGCTCTCCATGAAGAGGCCGAGGAGCTCCGCGCGCAAGTCGCGGGGGCGGACGTCGCGGAGAAGGGGCAGAGTCGCACGAAGTGGCTCGAAGGACAACTCCACGACGTGTCGCAGTGGCGGAGTCAGCTCGCGGCGGAGGTGAAGGCCCTCAAGGCCCAGCTCGCCGAAGAGAAGCTGACCGCCACGGAGCAACTCAAGGCTGCCGAAAGGGGCCGGGCCAGAGCGAGGCTCTGTCGAGGTGTCTTCTTGGCGCCAAGACCGAGGAGGTCGAGGCACTCCATGAAGAGGTCATGGGCGGCCCGGCCAAAGCAAGGAGGAAACCGATCGTCTCCGAGCTGAGGCCAAGGAAGGCTTCAAGGCGCAAGGAGAAGTCCTGCGCTTGAAGATAGAGAACGAGGAACTGAAGGAGTAGCTTGCTTCGAAGTAGAAGTAGGGTTGTACTCCTTGTACCTGTAAACTTTTGAGCAATGCAATAAAGACTTAACTTTTGCACAACAAGACTTACCTTTTCCCTGCAAAAACGAGCAGCAAAAAGACAAGGACGAGCAGGAAACTAAGAGAAAAGGCACGACAGCGCTAGAAAGGTTTAACGAAAACCGGTAGAACGCTTAGCCTAACTCCCAGCCCCCGTTGTGCAGCTGTTCGAGAACCTAAGTTTGCGAACTCGAACATGTGCACAAGAGAAAGAGCGACACCCTAGCCCCCCAGTACGGACGCTGCTCGAAGACCTAAGTTTGCGAATTCGAGGACGTGCGTAGAGAGGTAGAGCGACACCCGTACGCTGTTCGACTCGTTCCACGAACTGTTCGTTAACGTAAGTTAGGCAATTCCGAAGGTAACCGAACAAGGAAAGTGCCTCTGCCGCGGAGGGCTTACGAGAGCAGGCTTTGCCAAGTAGTTGTGCCGTGAGCGGTAACTGCCTCTGCCGCGGAGGGCTTACGAGAGCAGACTTAGCTGCGTGGCTGGATGCCGTATTACGCAACTTCGAGTTTAGGGACTTGTTGAAACTAGATACGGGCAGGAAAAAAATCCTTAAGATTGCGGAGCCGAGTGTTCGCAAGGCCGGGCAGCCATCAAGTGTTTCCAGAGGGTAGTCGTAGAAGACAGAGATGTGAAAAGGACCGCAGGGGCCGTGAAGATTCACTTTAATTGGATTGAACTTTACATGGCAGCCCGAAAGACTTGGACGAACAAAGGCACGAAGTTTTGAGAAAAAGCGCAAAGCGAAGCAAACAAACGAAAGACCTACACAAAGAACTTACGAAGCTGGTCGATGTTCCAAGTGCTGGTCAGCTCTCTCCCGTCCTCCATTGCCAGGCGAACAGCCCTCGGGCGAGCAGTGGAAACGACCGTGAACGGACCCTCCCAACGGGGAGTTAACTTGTTGGCATTGGACAGGTTCTGGACACGGCGCAGAACGAGGTCGCCCGCCTTCAAAGCCCTTGGTCGAACCGTTTTGGCAGCGTGCCGGCGAAGATCTTGCTGGTAGCGCGCCATTCTGACTTGTGCCCGTTCGCGTGTGCCTTCGAGGAGATCGAGATCGAGTAGGCGCTCTTGCTCGTCGTCAACCAAGTTGACCGAGCTCGTGCGAGGCGAGCCGAGTACAATTTCGGCGGGTACGATGGCTTCTGCGCCATAGACCAATTGGAAAGGAGTTTCTCCGCTGTTCCCGTCCGAAAGCGAATCGCCCAGAGGACGGAAGGAACTTCGTCGACCTAGGCTTTGTTGTGCTCGCGGAGTGCCGCGAACACGCGTCGTTTAATACCCTGGACAATCTGTCCGTTAGCTCGCTCGACTGCTCCATTGCTCTGCGGATGTGCCACGGAGACGAAGCAGACCTTGGTGTCCAGCTGTTCGTAGTATTCCTGGAATAGCTCGCTTCTGAACTGGGTACCGTTATCCGTGATCAGCTTATGGGGGATCCCGAAGCGCGTGACCGCGTTGCTCTTGAAAAAGTGCACAGCCGTTTTGGCGTGAAGAGACGACACAGGCTCTTCCTCAATCCACTTTGTAAAAGTGTCAACGGCGACGAGCAAGTGTGTATAGCCCTTGTACCCCTTAGGGAATGGGCCGAGTAGATCCAGTACATGTGGCGAAAGGCCAAGATGGGGGGATCGTTTGGAGCTCTTGGGCGGGCTTATGTGCCTTCCGGGCGTGAAATTCGCAAGCTTTGCACTTAGTCACTAAGTCCCGGGCATCTTGTAACGCTGTGGGCCAGTAATAGCCCATACGAAACGCTTTCCCGACCAGAGTTCGGAAGGAGGCGTGGTTGCCACAGGCGCCCTCGTGTATGTCCCTAAGAAGGAACACACCCTCCTGCTGCGAGATGCACTTGGAGAGACTCCCAGAGCACCTCGACGGTAAAGGATGCCATCCATAAGCTTGTATGGAGCAGCACGCCTTGTAAGCCGGGAACGCTCGGCTTCGTCGTCGGGCAGAGTCCCATCTGCTAGGTACAGGACAAATGGCGTTGTCCAGCTCGCAGCCTGCTCGATGACGGAGACAGCACCACCTGTCTCAGTTGCCTCGTCCGGAGACGTGATTGAGGGCTTGTCAAGGTGCTCAACGAGCACCCCTGCTGGAGCAGGTTCGCGTGAGGATCCAAACTTGGACAGTTGGTCGGCCAAGAAGTTGTCCTTCCTGGACACGAAGAGCACCTCGAAAAATCGAAAATGCCGCTCCAACTTCCTCACTTCAACTAGGTACCGCGCCATTGAGTCATCGCAGCACTGATACTCCTTGTTGACCTGGTTGATGACCAACTGTGAATCTCCCTTCACGGTCAGCCGTTGGACGCCGAGCGACTTGCACGCTTAGTCCCGCGAGGAGGGTTTCGTACCGCAGCGTTGTTAGTCGCCAAAGTGTAGTTGGATAGAATATCGAGTTGCTCTCCTTGAGGAGATGAGAACAAAACCAGCCCCCGAGTTTCCGGTGCGCGAGCCATAAAAAAACATGGTCCAAGAGGGTTCATCAGGTTGCTCGAGAGCTGCTCGATTTGGGCGGCAAGTCCATTCAGCGACAAAGTCACCAAGACACGGGATTTGATAGCGATTCGAGCAAATGAATGTAATATCGAATCGCCAATTCCATTGCCCACTTAGCTATTCTTCCGCCAGCTTCCTTGTTCCTTAGGATTTCTCCAAGAGGGAACTTGGTCGGGACCGGTATTTGATGCTCCTGGAAATAGTGGCGAAGCTTCCTAGAGGACATGAGCAAGACGTAGAGCAACTTCTGGACCTCAGGGTATCGCTCCTTTGATCCGTGAAGTACCTCGCTCACGTAATAAATTGGCCGCTGGATGCCTTCCTGTTCCACCGTCAAGACCGCGCTCACCGCTCGTGGCATGCAGCCAAGGTAGAGCAAAAGCTGCTCGCCGTAACGCGTGGTAGTCAAGACAGGTGGGTTGGACAGGTATTGCTTTAAATCTTGGAAAGATCGATCAGCCTCTTCCGTCCACTCGAAGCCATTGTGCTTGCGCAGGGCCTTAAAGAAGGGCAGCCCGCGTTCGCCCTGACGGGAGATAAACCTGCTCAAGGCAGCCATCCGTCCGGTGAGGCTATGAACTTCCTTGACGGTAGTCGGAGCCTGTATATTTTCAATGGCCTCAATTTTTTCAGGGTTGGCAGAAATTCCTTGCGAACCAATTACATAACCGAGCAACATTCCAGATCGAACACCAAAGGTACATTTCTCTGGATTTAGCTTTATTCGGTGCCTGTTGAGATTTTGAAAAGTCTCGGCCAGGTATTTTACATGATCTGGAGCAAGCTTGCTCTTTACAACTATGTCATCGACATAGACCTCCGTGTTTTTCCGCTACGTTCTAGGAAAGTCTTCCATCAAGCTACCGAACGTGGCAACAAAGATTGCGCAGACCGAAAGACATGGTCGTGTAGCGAAAGTGCCAAGGGGTGATGAAGGCGCCTTCTCTTCATCCTCGGGAGATGCTTATTTGGTGATAACCCGAGTAAGCATCCAAAAACTCAAGAGTGAAAGATCCGCAATCGATCGACCACCGGTCTATGCGAGGCAGCGGGAAGTTGTCCTTGGGACAAGCAGCGTTCAGATCTGTGTGATCGACACACATCCTCCACTTACCGTCTTTCTTCTTTACAATGACAGGGTTGGCCAGCCACTCGGTGTGATCAACCTCGCGGATGAAACCAGCAGCGAGCGACTTGCTGTCGATCCTTGATGATCCTCGCTTGAAGTCCGGCGCGACGAAGCTTCTGGCGAACAGGCTTTCTGTCCGGCCGGACAGCCAGTTTATGCTCGATAACATCCCTTGGGACTCCAGGCATATCAGACGGCTCCAAGGCAAACACGTCTGCATTAGCTCGGAGGAAGGCAATGTGCTCGCTTTCCTATTTGGGGTCCAAATTGGCCCCCAAATGAACTGTCTTGGAGGAATCATCCAGAGATAGCGGAATCTCCTTGGTCTCGCCCCCTGGCTGAAGGGAGACTCTAGGGCGTGCAGACTTAGTCTGCGGAGCTTCAGAGCCTCGCGGCGGAAGCTGGTCGACCAGGGCGAAGGACTGCTCGTCGCAATCCAGAGCAGCTTTGTGGTTGCCCTTGACTATGATCACACCGTTGGGACCCGGTATCTTCATGCAATGTAAGCGTGGTGGGACACGGCCATGAACTTGCCAAGAGATGGCCGGCCTAGAATCGCGTTATATGCGGAGGGGAAGTCAACCACATCGAATGTGATCAACTCTGTCCGGAAGTTGCTAGGACTGCCGAAGGTAACGCGTAACAACCCGCCCAACAATTTGAACGACCCCTCCCGGGACAATGCCGTAGAAAGGCATCACGACCTCTTTAAGTTTGGAGCGAGGAATTTGCATCTCGTCCAAAACCTTAGCAGAGAGTAGATCCAGAGCGCTCCCGCCGTCAATCAAGACACGGTCAACTCTAGCGTTGCTGATGGTCGGAGCGACCACCAGTGGGAGCCTCTGGGGCTTGGTCATCCCAGTGGGGCAATCCTCCTGAGAGAAGGAGATGGGGACCTCGGTCCACTTCATTGACTCGGGCTGAGGCTTGCCCTTTTCGACGTTGTGGACCTCCCGAGCAGCTTCCTTGAGGCTGCGGCGAGAGGAATAAGCCGAGGAGCCGCCGAAGATGACGGCAATATGGTTCACGGGCTCCTGATATTCGTCATCGTCCCGATCACCATCATCGGTTTGGCGCTTGGCCTTACCGGCTTCACCTTTCTCGGGCAGGGTGGGCATTGGGCCCTTGCTGTTGTAGAAATCCTCGAGCTTTGCAGCCCAGGTTCTGCAGTGGCGTGTAACATGCCCGTGGTGCTGGTGGTACTTGCAATATCGGTCACTTTGACCTTTCTTGCCCTGATTGCCTCCCTGGGCGGGCTTCTTGCCTTGATAGCTGTTGTTGGGCTTTTTCTGCCCATCCTTGGGAGGAGGCGTGCGATCTATACCAGCGACGGTATTGTTTGCATCGCCCTTCTTTTTCTTCTTCTGTGACTTGTTGTCACCAGGATTGTTGCTGCTCTTCTTCTTTTCCTCTACACCAGGCTGGGCGGGCAGCTCGCCCTTGTCGAACGCCTTCTTGTACTGAACACGCTCCGCCGCATTGGCGTAGCGATCAGCCGCCTTGAACAGGTCGTTGGCGGTCCAGGTCTCATTGATCTCGAGATCTGGGTGATGCGCTTCGTCATGACACCGCTTTTTGAAAGCGCGGACAACAGATTCGTCCGAGATGTTCGGGATTGTGTTGCGGATCTTGATGAAACGCTTCACAAAGTTACGGAGGGTCTCCCCGTTCATCTGGATCATCTGGTGCAGATCATCCTTCTTGCCCAGACGTACGTAACAGCTCTGGAAATTGGCGATCAGAGCGTCACAAAGTTGGTTCCAAGAAGAGATGGAACCTTCCTGCTGATTGAACAGCCACGTCCGGCAAAGCACCTCAAGGACGATCGGAGGTAATTAGCCATGACAAGCTCGTCACCCCCGGCCGCCATGATGGCCGTAGTGTAGATGGAAAGGAACTCCTCTGGGTTCTGGGTCCCGTTGTACCTCTCCATGTGTCTGGGCTTGAACTTCGAGGGCCATCGAACAGAGCGAAGCTCGTCGGAAAAAGCCCTGCAGCCCAAGGCATAAGACCGGCCACCTTCCCCGGCAAAACCTAGCCTCGAGAAGACATTGGTCCTGTTGGTCGGGGGAATCCTTGCTGAGCGGGAGGTCTCTGCTTGGAGGAATTCTCTCCGTGATAAGCCCCCGCGCTCCTTCCTCGTGGTTGCGACAACGCGCTCCTCGCGAGGAGATCGTCCGCGATCGTCGCGCGCGCTTGCCCCTGTGGTCGCGATGACCACAGGGACTTAGCGAGCGGCGGCGACCACGGGCAGCCTGCTCGTGGACAGTGGTCTTTCGACGGTGACGGCGGTCACGCGATCGATCGGATCGCTCGCTGTCCGAATGTACCCGGACAGGCTCACCACGCTGCCCGGATGAGGCCTCACCTACGGACTTAAGGCCTTCGGCCAGTTTTTCGAGGTGAGCAGCCACCTCATCGCTCACGAGGACGAGATTGTCCTGGTGAGCGGATCTGATTACGGTTGCCAGGGCCTGGAGCCGTTCCCGGCTCTGCTCAATAGGTCCTAGGATCCCCGAAGCATCCGCGTCTTGCCCGACTGAAGTCTGGGCACGCGGGGATTCCACCCGGGCAGGCTGAACTTCTACCGGGGGTCTTGGCGTAGGCGCGCGAGGCGGATCGCGTCGCTGACGCTTGCGCTGATCACGGATCTGCGCCAAGGTTTGGTTGATGGATTCGTCAAAAGTGCGGCGAACAACATCTTGCTCGCGAACAGATTGGGCGGCTCCATTTTGGTGCCGAGCGGAATTGACTCGCTCGATCTCTTCGGCCACCGTGACCCGTGCTGGATCCCTGGAGGTCCCAGCACCAGCCATGTTGACGCCCCGGTGGCCGCACGTTTGCGCGCTAGACGGCGTCATCGCTGTGTCGCCATAGGAGGAATCAACCGACATAGCCCTGGAATCCGATAGATCTAAACCGGCGTAAAGATCGTCGGTTCCGTACTCGTCGTCAAGGACGGGAATTCGATTCGAGACCGTCTCCGGGGCGTACCCTGAGACTTCTGTCTCAGATACAGACATCGACCTTGGCCGATAAGATCGATTCGAGCTGGCAGGGGAAGAGACATCCTGCCCTTCTGAGTCGTAGTCCTCGGGGAGAATCTCCTTATCGCTGATAGAGTTCGACATGCTCGATCTGCGTGTCCCCACGGACGGCGCCAACTGTCGATGGTTGAGATAACGATCTCAAGTCGCTAAGGTTCTTTAGAAGTGAGATGGGAGACACGCCGAACAACCACGAACAGCAACGAACAGGAGACATGGGTTTTATCCTGGTTCAGGCCTCTCGGGAGAGATAATGGCCCTACGTCCAGCCTTTCTTATATATCAAGGATGAATACAAGAGGTGGCTCGACGAGACGAACAAGTCTCGGTGAGACGAACAAGTCTCGGCGAGATTACGGTGTACAGGAAGCAATGCGCTAGGATCAGGTGTCTAAGAGATGCTCAAAGCCAGATCAAGTCCCCTCTACACGCCGTAGGGGCCTTATTTATATAGTGCAGAGCAAACCGACCTACCGAGGGAATATCGGGCCGGGCTAACTACGAGATCGTAACGAACTCGACGTGCCAAATACATCCCGAGGTAGATAAGGCATACTCCTAGTCTTGGGGATCACGACTTCTATTCCAATCCGGGAAACCTACGTCCGGGTCTTCACGTAGCCGTGCCAAACTCTGTTCGAGTCGGACTCAAACAGGAAGCCTCAAGCCGTTATGCACCGTGCCAGCCAAGAGCTGTTCGACAGGATGCATACGAGCCTGATAGAACCTTCCAGGGAGCTGGGCCCTAGTAGGCTGTTCGATTGAGCCGTCAGGGAGTGGGCCATGGCAATGGGCCGTAATTTTATCCCCGACAGAAGACATCTGGGATGTCGTCTTGAGGGGGAGCATAAGCTAAATATTGATTCGGTTCATATGAATTCTGGAGGTTTCACTGTCTAACCAGTAGGTTGACATGACGATCAATTAAAATATTTTACCACACCACAAAAGAGATCCAGAAGATTTATAACGCAGAGGTTCAGTAGACCGTATTGATTCTGAAGATCAGACTCTGAAGGTTATATATTGTACTCTTTTTTTCTTATATGAGTTTTTTCCATTGGGTTTTCTCATAACAAGGTTTTTAACGAGACAATATTGCAATACAGCATGCGTGTGCAATGTTTCCCACTGGGTTTTTGGATGGAGTTTTTGATGAGACATTGTCATATCGCGGTTTAGCCTAGGGGGAGTGTTATAACCCTAGGAAGATTATGGGACAGAAGCCCACATCAAACCTTAGGAGTATTATGGACGAAACTGAATTTAGGCTAGGCTATATATATGAACTCCTTGTACCAAAGAGAGAATATCAATAAAGATCATTGTGCCTGGTTTTGTCTCTCTCTAGATCTATGTCTGCTATCTATTGTGATTGTGTTTGTGTGTATACGACGACCGATGTACAACACCCACTACCCACTACAACAAGCGACGGTCCTAGGAGGACGCAGCGCTTCTCTCGATTTCTTTTTGCTGCCGCATGCATGCAGCACGCCCATGCCTCTTTTCTTTTTGCACACGCATGCATGCAGCGCTGCCACCACGCCCATGCATCTCATTTTCAAATCCATTATTTGATATATCTTCTAATTAATATCTCCGATTACCAAACCGATTTAAAAAATGGGACCCTGAAATTTTTCAAACAAAACTAGACCACACTTATCATATAAATTTTTTAAATTTATTTTTAATTTTTTTTATTATCTATTTTTTATTTTAAATTTTTATTTTTATTTTAATTCACAAACACTTGATAGCCACAGTTTTTAAACATCATTCAACTATTAAATGATTGTGCAGACAGCTCTAAAGAAAACCCATTGATGCACTATCTATAGAGCTATCTATAGATGACATGGCAATGCTTTAAACACAGCAGCTATCTCCAACATTGTACACGTAAATGACATCCACCTCCACCTGCCTCTCGGTGGGAGCAGTGATGGCGGTGTCTAGTCGTTACCTACGTCCCAATTTTCTAAACCAGTGTATCTATTTCGCTTGTTGTACATGTTGTGCTACTTTTGGTTTTCAAGTTCTAGAGATGGATGCAATGGTCAGTTCGCCTAAACACTTGAGCTTTGCCGAATAATCCGCACTTCAATTTTTTTTTCTCACAAAAATAAAGGCATACTTCTGGGTAGCTCTTTCATCTTAATTACCCAACAAACATGACTATAAGCACAGCATTTATTCTCTGCTAGAAACTAAACTGCACAAATATAGAGAACAAAAACAACGTATTCTAAGAGCATTTATAATGTTGGCCCTCTTTCTTTATTGTATCTAGTCTTTACTAGGTGGGGTGGTGAATTGGTGGAAATAGGGGATGAGGTAAAATTAATATAAGAGAGATATGTAGGGATAGAAAATAGGGCTAGAAATGAGGATATTATTAAATAAAAACTTGTAAGGTAGTATGGGGTGAATGGTGAAATACGGCTATCATTAGACATAAAATAAAACATAAAAGATATTTGAAATGAAAACCGTCGACAATTAAAAGATCTACCAACGGGGCTATAACCAATAACCAACGGTTGTTGCAAAACCCTCAGCCATTCTATGAAATCACCGACGTGATATAACATTTACCGTGTGTGCTAGGATAACCCTCAACCATTGCACACAATCACCGAGTGCGAAAAACATTTAGCGTGGGTGCATGGCTAGCCTTCGGCTATTCCAGTCATTTACCGATGAGGCATAACTATTACTATGAGTACAAAACAAACACTTGGTGTATTCCAAGAATTATATATAGTTGGATAGATATGATATCTATAGTGAGCAAAAATAAGTATGATTTACTTCTTATCGGGAACAGTGGGGTATACCAAGAATCATGCATAAATCAAACTTATCTCAGTTCCCAATAAGAAGTAAACAAACACTCGGATATTCCAAACATCATGCATAAATCATACTTATCTCAGTTCCCGATAAGAAGTAACCGGCGGTGCCAATTTAACAAACAAGAGATGGCGGCCAGGGGTAGGGTAACTTACCTCAGTTCCCGATATCAAGTGACTGGCGTTGCCGATCTATTAGATGCTAGGGTTACGAACTTATGATACAAAGTTAGTCTTACAAATAACAAGAGTATTGGAGGAGCTAGGTTTTGGTAGGAGCCGCCTAGGCTGATTTGGGTTGGACTTGTAGAGGGACCGACGGGGCTTGGAGTCTAGGCTTACATGCCATCAAGCTCGAACGGAGCCTACCAAGTGGATCGTGAGCGGCTTGTACTCGGCTCAAACATTACACGAGCTAGAAGGATGGATTGGCATGTATATTTATACTCACAAGCCAAGCCTCAACGATCACGAGCCGAGCCACGAGCCTTGATCTATTTGTCCATCCCTAAGGCCACTGGACATGGGGAAAAGGAGATAGAAGAGGGAAGTGACAATTTCACTATAAATTTGAAGAAGTCAAGGGGTATCAAAGTCCACAATGATTGAGATGCAACATATTTGAAATTATAATGACATGAAGGACAACATAGACTTTATAATGATGTGTATAAGGAATGGACACTTAATAACGGTTAGGGATGGAACTAGATCGGATAGTGTCTTCACTGTATTTGTATCCATATTTTTCTTGTGAATGCGAATACGAATCTAAATATCTATTGAATACGAACATGGAACGGATAGTATAATTAATACGAATACAAATCAGATATGTACCTAATTCGGATCGGATACGAATATTCTTCAACTTTGATAGCAAATTTTGGTATGATAAATTTGCAAAATACACCACTCCACCCCTACGGATATCATTAATATATATATGACCAAATTAAGAACTCTAAAATTATGTATAATCTTGGACCAACAATCATAAGAGTAGGACGATATGTAGCATAGCAATCATAAAAGTGAATAAGCGATCAAATTCAAACATTGATGGTTCATCAGCTAGTGACTACAAAACCCCATGCACCACAAGGTCCAGCATAGTAGAATACCATAGACGATATACCATCAGTCATAATAAGCCAATAACTACTTAACTAGTGTCAAACACTGATACAAACTTACAATAGATCCAAATCAGTAGATCACGAGATACTTAGAGAGTGGTTCATATATATCTAAGCATCTATTACAAAATGTTTAGATGACATTGTTGTAGACATGCATGTAGTTGTAAGCCACAATGAGCTTCAATTTCTTTTTCACCCTTATCTTCTAGTCATCTATCGGTTGTTGTTCGCCGAGTTGGAAGCGTCTACTGCACCTATAATAAACACATATAATGAGTATGGATAGTTAAAAGCAAATGTGCACCTAAGGTACCTAATAGTAACACCTATACTTTATATACCATCGTCTATTGTATCATTGTCATATATATCGACAGCAACTAATGCCGTGTTCTTTTGGGCTGATCTGAATAGCTAAAATAACTGAATTTCATGATCTTCTCGAGATAGTCTTGAGATTCGGATCCATTTCGTTTGACTTTTTTTAAAAAAATCTTAAGACCCACCTTCGAGACAGCGAAAAAATGAACTAAAAAAACCCAAAACATATTTTTTTCAAAACGTAGATAAGTCACTAATCTGTTAATTCGGTAAGTTGTTAAGTCGAAAAGAACAGGGCCTAAATCTTCAATTATTGATGCCACATCATTTTGATTTGAAAGAAATGGACACAAGTAAATTAGTAGTCAAAACATCATACTCATAATGCAGAATTTATAAGTGCATGATTTGTAATATTTTGCTCAGCTTTCCTCGTTGCTCTTAACTAATCCTTGGTATATGTCAAGGCTTCAACAGCTTCAGGGTCCAAACAATTTTTGTATTTATCAAACATTCTTCCTCCAACACTAAAAGCAATTCAGACGCGACCGTAGATGTTGGAATCAAGACATCTCTTGCAAGCCGAGCAAGGTTAAGATAATTAATCCCCCGTTTCTTCCACCAGGGCGAATTGTCAAATAATACACATTCAGGCCAATTCAGCAATAGATTATTGTAATATGTCTCCAAGTCGGTCTTCACATGATTTGATTTAATTATATCCTTTAGAAAATCACTTAGCTTTCTCTTTGTAGGTTCAACATCATGATCCATCGTTGAACGATGTGGAGGAGATCTACCACAACTCCGACCTTGGCAACAGCAACAGTGCTCAGGCTCCCTCGTGGTGCGCGATTAGCAAAAGACAACGATGGACATGGCTTTAGGTCAAGAACAACGCAACTAAGAAGCGGAGCTTCGGCTGGTTTGCACGAGCTTGGGTCGGCCGGCATGGTCTCTGACAAGGCAGCGCCACGGCGACTAGAGGGAGCACTCCAGCCGACGGCAACCTCTCCATCTACTACGGCAAGAACTTAGGCAGTGACGGCCAACTCTTCGGCGAAGGGATTCCGTCTCCAGCTCGAGTTCCCAACGGTGACAGTTCGGCCTTGTGTCCAAAAGGGTTGGTGATGTTGCACTGCCGCTGTGTGGGATGCTTTGAATAAGCGCTTTTGAGTGTTTGATTAAATAGTTTAGAAGTGGTTTGGAGTGTGCCTAATACTTGGTAAACGGATTGTTCGAGAAGGTAGTAAGGAAGCACGCCAATTGTCGGATGAATTGTCAAATACGTCATAGGGGATAATTTCGGTCGAAATCGAGCCCTCCCCCCCCCCCCCCTCTAGTCATCAATTCCAGTCCTACATCCATGTCACTGTGAGTTGTGATATGTTACACAATATTGTTTGTAGAATTGTTATAAAGGGTTGCATAACAATCAAACAATTCTTTGACAACCTTATGAAATTCCTCTCTCTTCAATGCCATAACTACCATACATCTCTTTATAATAAAATTTAACCACCTTAGTCTTGTAAGGAGGGTCTAAGAAGCATGCAACTGTCAAAGTAATATTGCTCATCCACCAATACTTGTAAAATTTCCCATTCATAGATGTTGTCATCTCAATAATAAAGCCATTTTTTCTCTAGTCCATTCAATGAATTGTATATTGATCTCACCAAATTCAACGAACAATAAATTGGATGCTGGGTAGGAAGAGCCATAAAGAAGTTTAGTAACATTATAAAAAATTAATAAAGCATTTGCACAACACAACTTGCCTTCTCCCAATCATTTTTAGAAGGAGCACAATGATTTTATTTTTCTGAAAACAACAAAACACGTCTTTGGAACACCTTTTTATAGTGAAGGGCATCTGGGAGCATTAGGTATGTAGAATTCCACTTGGTAGACACATCCATTGCAAGGCCCTTTGTTGTGTCTAACCCCATATCAAGTGCTTGCTTAAGAAATATGTCCTAATGCAACGTAGAGCTTTTGACAATAAGAAATTGATGACCAGATGTTATCTATAACACTCAAAATTGCACTAACACCATCCCTAGCAATGATATTAATGTTTTGTGCAGCACATTGAACATGAAAGAACTTTCCATCACAATGCAAAAATCATGATTTTCAAGAGTTGAATGATAGTCTGAACACAAACATTATTTGAGGATGTATTATCTAAGGTCAAAGCAAACAATTTGTGCTTAATGTTCCATGTTGCCATTTTCGCCATAAATGTGTGCTCAAATTTCCCCTAATATCTTCCTTGATGATGCATATGAAATTTATAACCTTCTGAATTTTTCAGTCATCATCAATATAATGGCACCTCACACACAAGTATCCCTTATTTTGATTTGAAGCCCATAGATCCATTGTGTAACCAAATCGACAACTAGGCGAGGAAAATTGATTATTTTGTTTTTCCTTCTCTTTCTAAAAAATGTTCATAATCCTTGCCCTGGTTGTCTTGCAGCCATTAATAGGAATTGTAGGGCACAATGGTTTGATGAAATCATTTGTTTATTCCTTCTCTTTCTCAACATCTCTATTTTTTCTATAACCCATCTGTCTGTGAAGTGCTTCCAAACATCATAGGTTTTATAGGTTTTCTTCTTTGTTCCTTCTTTTTGCTTTTCTTGGCTTTAATGTAGGTTCACCAGAATGTGACCAATATTCTCACTAACTATGCTCTAAACATTTCCGTCAACAAGGCGTATTTTGTTTCGTTAGAATAAAGCTTTGATCGACAATTATTTCATTAATACATACTCCCTCCGTTTTTTTTTTATTTGACGCCTTTGACTTTTTGGTACGTCTTTGACCATTCGTCTTATTCAAAAAAATTTTGCAAAGATGTCAAAAAATAAGACATATTTAAAGTATCTCTATTGATAAAACAAATCACAACAAAATAAATGATATTTACAAAAATAATTTGAATAAGACAAATGGTCAAAGACGTGTCAAAAAGTCAAATGCGTCAAATAAAAAAAACGGAGGTAACTTTTATGACATAAGATTGATGTTGGTAGATTTGTATTCAAAAGTACTTACATATGATGAGTATGATTTTGAATCATATAAATGACATATTAATGAAGTAATTGTTGGTCAAAGTTTTATCATTAGTAATGAAACAAAATACGTGAAAAAAAACGAAGTACTAAGCAACTTCATTAATACCCTAGCTTGATGTACTGGCGTAGCAATTCGTTTTCCCTAGGACGTCGAACATTGGCCGAATCTCACCGGTCAAACGACAAAAATTAGTGACGGAATTTGATCGAAGAGCAAAGGGTTCTCACAAAATCGTTTTGTGTCGGACGAAATCTGCCAATTAGCCAAGGCATGTAACAAGGAATACGAACAAGACGAAAACAATCTTTTCCGAAGAAGTTTGTTGATTACAGATGATCCAATTTCAAAAGCGAAATTAACAAAAAAAAAAAAAAGAATATAGATTTTGATATTTTTTTCAGTCGCTGTAGCAGCTCCTGGCCGCGCCCTTGCCCGCTTTCTTCAGCTTCTTGTTCCTCCGCCGCCGCCTGTCGGCGTCCTCCACCCGCCGGACGGTGCGCTCCAGCACGTCGGCACGCCTCGCCAGCGCGCCGATCGCCTCGCACTGCCGCTCGCTCCGCCCGCACAGCGCCGCCACCATCTGCATCATCTTCCTCGCGTCCAGGTCGCCGGCGACCGCACCGCCCTCCGCCTTCTTCTCTCCCGTCGATTCTCGGGGTGCCGCCGAGCCTTCGCCGGCCTCTGCCACCTCGGCGCTAGAGGCCGCCGCGGGCTCTTGCTCCACCATCTCCCACTCGCCTTCCGCCTCGTCCACCTTCTCAACGTCGTCCAGTGCGCCATCCGCGACCTCCACCTCGCCGGCCGTCTCGGTTACCGGGGACTCCGACACCGCCGCCGCCTCCTTAGCTAGTTCCATGCCGGCGCCGTGGTCGGCGTCCTCCGACGAGTCGGGCATCATCTGGCCATCCTCTCCGGCGAGCTCCTTCGCTTCCATGTCCACGGCGAGCTCAGCTTCCTCCGGCGATTCGGGCGATTCTGCCGGCGCCCTGGGCTCCAAGGCGTCGACGGCGTCCTGCAGCACGAGCACCTTCTTGGTCACCTTCCTCCGGTACTCTCTCGCTCCCCTCACCGCATCAAGCCGCAGCAGCAGCCGCATGAGCGCCTCGCCGGCGGCGACCCTGCTGCGCTCGTCCCCACGCAGCACCTCCGCCTCGGCCGCCACCCTCGCTGCGACGGCCTCCGCCTCCCGCTCCACTGCGCGCACCTCCCGCACCATCCTCCGCGACAGGAACCCGCGCGCCGCCGCCTGCACCCTCACCGCGGCCTCCTCCTCGGACAGCCGCGCTCGCTCCTCAGCTGGCGCCGCCGCCGCCCGCAACTCCTCCCTCCCGGGCTCCGGCTCCGACCCGACGAACTGCACCGGGACGGAGACGGAGCGCGACCTGGGCCCGCGCTGGCGCGCCGGCTCGCCGTCGTACCCGCCGGCCGGGAAGCAATCCTTGGAGTTGGCGGCGCTCCACGCGGAGGCGGGGTGGTGCTGGTAGTAGTAGTACGGGTATCCTTGGGGGTAGTGGTACGGGGAGTGGTAGTAGTAGCCGTAGGGGTCGTAGGCGAAGCGGCGGCGGGACGCCATTGTCGTGGCTGTGCGGTCGATCTGAGATCTTCCCTTGACTCGGTGTTGGTTCGTTTGATGATTGCTTCGATGGGGAGGGAGGAAGACGAGGCGGTGGGTTTATATGGAGGTGGGAAGGAAGGTTCGATAATGCGCGCGATCCTTTCGGAAGGTTCTGGATCTCCGATCCGGGTTGTTTGGAGGAATTCGGGAAGGTTCTGGAAAGTCTAGAAGGGGGAGAGCGGATGACAGTATGACACATGGGCCCGTTTTGGTTTTAGGTGTCACTGGTGACGACGGGGCCATGGGGCCCGCGTGGCAAGTCGTTTTTTTATAGGATGAAAACGGGTCGGATACCTTGGTAAATGTCGACTCATATTCGTACACGTCCTTTTTATCGGACGAGGACGGAGGATCGAGGCATATATAGCGACGGATACTGATTTAAATATGAAATTTAGTCCGATACAAACTGTGACAATACGAATATGAAACCAAATTTTACCAAGTACCTCAACTGAAAATAGAACATAGCAATTTTAAAAACGTGCAATGCAGTTAGTTAGTCTTACATGGAGCAACACCTGACATCTCCGCAACACCAAACCACATTAGCACCTGTCCATGAATTATCATGGAGCGGATTAGTCTAAACCCAATCAATCACTTTTTATATATGGTAATATCCTAATAATAAATCACCCGATATGGATAATATCGATCGGATAACACCAACCCGTATTGTATCCGTTTAGAAGTCTAGATAATTATTCGTATTCATATTTATTTTCTATGCAGATAGAAAAATAGGTTTCAAATCAATAAAAATTGGATACTATTTGGATTTGGACGGATATTATCTAACCTATTTTTACCCCTACTTTCTCGGGTTGAGTGAAGTATTTTCGTAATCTTTCTCTAAAAAAAGTGTTTTCGTAATCTTATAATTTCATATTTAATTTCGCAGCAGATAACTAATTTTGGATTTAATTTTTTAATCTATTCACTCTCACACATAACTAATTTATTTTTGGATTTAATTTTTTAATATATTCACTCTCACACATAATTAATTTTATCTCAACTAGCTTATTTTCAAAACATGGCGCTAAAAACACCATTTTGAACTCTTCTAAAGAAATGGGACACCCGTTCCTAGGCAATACCAATACTTTAAACACAGATGCTAAGGACTTGTTTGCTTGCATTGAACATTGATAAAAATTCTAATCATAAAAAGTTATAACCCTTCGAAATATGTCTTCATGAGTTCAAAAAATTTATGAAAAAATATTTTATGATCTCTAAAAAAACTTCTAAAATCTCACAAAAAATGACTACAAAGTATTAAATAAGAGACCGACTAGAACGCAGGTTCCTGCGTTTTGCATTTAGTGCAGGCGATCATTTTTCAGTACGATTGTACATAAATTTCGCCGTACAGATTTACTGAAAAAACATATAAAAAAGTGAAAAAAAAACACTGTAAGCTGCCAATCAAGCAAATTAGAGACGCCGGCCGCCATTTTACCGCTGCCACTGAGAGAGAGAGAGGAAGGGGTGGCGGCGTTGTCGAGGAAGAGGAGGGCGCCGCCGCCTGCGTGCCAGGCTCTCGGCCGCCCGCCGTTGGCAAACCTCATCCGGACGAGCTCCCTCGGCATCGGCGCCAACATGGGGCGCTATGAGGTGATGGAGATCTTGGTCTTGACCTAGAGCAAGCTCGGGTTCTGCTGCTCCCGCTTGAAGCTCAGCGAGCCCTCGAGCGAGTGCTTGCACGAGCGAGGGAATGCAGGCGCCCACGGAGAAGCAAAACCGATTAAATAATTTGGTTTATATAAAATAATAAATTTTAATTTAATTTAATTTAATCTAAAATAAACAAGGCCTAAAGCAAAGTAACAGAAAAACATTATATTTCAACTTTGTTTAAGCATCTTGCATAGAAATTACAGGAAGTTTTGTCTCGTTTTGTTGTACCGCAGATAAAAGGCACATAACAAAAGAGTTAAAATACTACTCCTATTAAATAGGTAGACGATGGATAGACGAAAGAGCAAAGTTACATGGCATCCATCAAATGAAAGCTAGGGAAAAATAACCAAAAATGTTAGAAAATCATCGAAAATCAGGACTGGGACGAAAATGTCTATCCCTATCTTTTTATGATATTTCTTTGAAACAATCTTACGCTCTTATGATATTTCTTTGAAACGGCATACTGAAGATGTTTGTATGAAATTTATTTTAATTAAATTGTCCTAATTTTACTTTGAATACCTTTCAACGAAGTCGAAACAAGCATATCAGTGTGGCGTTCCTTTCTTAGAATATGAAATTTCACATTGTTACAATAATATAATACAAATTATACCCTTTATCTATTTTAGATTTGAAATGTCTTTGAAATTTGGTCCTTTAAATTTCTTCTATTGACTGTTGCCACACAATAGAAAAGCAATTTCAGACATTAACACAATGATACAAACGATCCATATAATTTGATCAATGAATATAACTTAAAACGTCTCACTTTTTTCAATCAAAATATGGTTAAAATACGTTTGTCTTATAAACAAGTTGTACTAATTCTTACTACGAGAATCACCAATTTGAAATTTTTTGTGACAAGAGTTAAGATTCGACATGAAATCCCCCAATGATCCTTTTTCTTTTGTTCAAATTGGAAGTCTCCTCCCCTAAAGAATCGCCCAAATTTTGGCCCATCACAGTTCACAACTTCTGATGGATGGTTGATGCCAAACATTTTGTGTTCATATCTCAGGAAAGCTAGGTATGCAACCGAACAGCCGAACAGGAGAAATGGTTCCATCAATTTATTCAAACGTACACAAACCGGATGAAACATGAAACAGACAAGAAAAAAATCTGAAGAATGAACGACAGATGCTGATTTGATATATTCAATCAGTCGCTGTAGCAGCTTCTGGCTGCAGACTTTGTGCTCCCCTTGCCATCTTTCTTGAGCTTCTTGCTCCGCCGCCGCCGCCGCTCGGCGTCCTCCACCCGCCGGACGACGCGCTCCAGCGAGTCGACCCGCCGCGCCAGCGCGCCGATCACCTCGCACTGCTGCGCGCTCCGCTCGCACAGCGCCGCCACCATCTGCATCACCTTCCTCGCGTCCAGGACATCGGCGGCTATCCCCTGCGTTGGCTTCTTCTGCGCCCCATCTCCGGCCGCTGCTCCGCCGTTCGCCGCATTCTCTTTCTCCTCGGGCGACGCCGGGCCGGCATCAACGGCCTCCGCCGACTCGGCATTAGAACACGCCTCGGTCTCTGCTGTCACCATCTCCCACTCGCCTTCCACAGCATCCTGCTTCTCTCCGTCGTCCATCTTGTGGTCGGCGTCTGCCGCGTCATGGCCGCCGGTGGCTTCTTCAGCCCCCATCTCGACGGCCGTCTCCTTTGCCTCCATGTCGACGGCGAGCGCCGCGCCCTCCGCCATCTCAACGGCCGCGGACGCCGCCGATCTGGGCTCGAGGGCGTCGACGGCGTCCTGCAGCGCAAGCACCTTCTTGGTCACCTTCCTCCGGTATTCTCTCGCTCCCCTCACCGCATCAAGCCGCAGCAGCAGCCGCATGAGCGCCTCGCCAACGGCGACCCTGCCCCGCTCGTCCCCGCGCAGCGCCTCCACCTCGGCCGCCATCCTCGCCGCGATGGCCCCCGCCTCCCGCTCCACCGCGCGCACCTCCCGCACCATCCTCCGCGCCAGGAACCCGCGCGCCGCCGCCTGCACCCTCACCGCGGCGTCGCCCTCCATCAGCCGCGCCCTCTTATTCCTCGCCGGCGCTGCCGCGGCCACCATCGACCTAGCCACCGTCGGCGCATGCAGCTCCTCCCTCGCAGGCTCCCGGTGCCGATCCGGCTCCGACCCAACGAATCGCACGGGGATGGTGGTGACCGCCGGCGACGTGGGCTGGCGCTGACGCGCCGACGCCTCCGCGTCGTACCAGACGCCGGGGACGTAGGCGTCGTTGACGCCGCCGCGCGCGGAGGCGGGGTGCTGCTGGTAATAGTAGTACGGGTAGCCGTGCTGGTACGGATTGGTGTAGTGGTGGTGGTAGTCGTAGGGGTCGTAGGCTAAGAAGCGGCGGGACGCCATTGCCGTCGATGTGGTGGTGGTGATGGTGTTGAGCTCTCGGTGGTCTGATCGCTTGCTGCTTTCTTTTTTTTTTTGTTTAGGTGGTTGGGAGGAGGACGAGGCGGTGGGATATATGGAGGGGGGCGAGGGAAGGTTCGAGAATGCGGGCGATGGTTTTGGAAGGTTCTGGAGCGCCGGATTTCTCGGGAAAAGGGGCGCGCGCGGTTTGGTTGCCGTTGCAGGTAGTTCCCGAACGTTCTGGAAAGGTTGGGATGGGAGGGTGGAGAATGGATGACAGGTGGGTCATGTTTGATGTCAGGTGTGACCACGGACGATGGGGATTGGTGAACGAAATTCTAGGTCATCCGATGTCACACAAGGCACCGTTGCATTTTTTTCTCTCTCTGTCTGTCCTCTCTTTTTGGCTTTTTGTACATTTCAGCTTACTATAGCGTAGCGTACCATTTCAGTAAAATTTATCTTTTTTATATAGCCTATTTAGTGTAATAATTTGTAATGATTTTTCTTAGTTTTTAGTAGTCCTCTTAAAGATGCTAAAAACATTTTTTAATTATTTTTTTACAGTATTTAAATATCTCTTTAAAGGCTTTTAAATTTCGCTGAAACGCTACGCTACGCTACAGGGCCTCTATCTTCTCCTCTTTCTCTCTATCTCCTCTCTCCTCTCTCTCCATCTCTATAGGTGCCATGGTGGCACCGGATGACTTATAATTTCTTTATGGGGATTGGGGAGCGGTGGGGACAGGTCGTTTTTGGATAGCAGGGAAGAGTCTGGTGTCTGTTAATTTGATTTACGAGTAGCCGTTAATATTACTCTATTTATCCTTAAACACTAATTGGTATCTCATACTTTGAAAAAAAAAATTAATTTAAACTTTTCACGAAACACCAAATTGGTGTGTATTACAAAAACACCATTTTAGTCTTTCAATCGACAAAAACCCCTTTTAAAAGTGGTTTTAGTTTACATGAATTCATAGTCACCTATCTGGTTTTGCCCTTATCCTATTTTCATAAGATCGAATGACCCCTTCTCATAATAAGAATGTGCACGGCCTAGTACGATATGGAATGAATTTATAATCTGATGATCGAGTCGATTCCATGATTATAAGTTCATAACCCTAGCGCCCATTCCCATTTTGGGCGGAACAGATCTACTAATTCTTTTATTCCAGGTAGTAAGAGGGATCTTGAACTAAGAAATAGACCTAGCAGCTAAAAGAGGTTATCCTGAGCAATTGCAAGAATGGGGTTCATTGATATTCCTAGTATAGTAGATGCTATCACACATACAATCATACTCAATTCGATGGAATTGTTTGATCTTAAAAGGGATTTGAATGCCACATGTATGCCATGTTCGCTCGGACTCACCAAATTCCATTCCTCTATTCTCCTGTCTCTCTCGCGTCTCCCATTTCGACCCCACATCAGTTTTCTCTTTCCCTCTTACTCTCTTTGTCTTATAGCAACCGGCCACAAAGCAACGGTGGCTCCCTAAGCGGGGAAGAGGAGCGCAATGGCGGCAACGCCCCACATTATTGGAGAAAGTGACAACGGCGGCGCCCCTTGCAGGGAGAGAGAGGCGATGATAGAGGTGCCCTGCATGAGAAGAGGAGGTGTCGTGGGCGGCGCTGCTCGGAGGGGATGCGCCGGTTGTGTGTCGGGGAAGACCTCGCCTCGATCGTGGGCAGGACGGGACGGATCATGGGGAGTAGAGGCTCACCGGCTCGGCTCGGGGGCGAGCGGCTCACGGCTCGGGGGCGAGTGGGCTCGGGCGAGCCGACGCACGAACCACTGTCTCTTTAAAGGAGTAGAGACTATACACATTTTTCTGCTTACCCACGTCCATCTCCTATCTCCATGCCCTTTCCCATCTCTAGTTTATGTTCTTTTTCTGTTCTACATATCTACTTTCCAGATGATTGAAATTGGCATGCACATTGTAAAGCTTGTCACATTTGGAGAACAAAGATGGCCAGGTGAAGAGAAGAGATTAGTTTGGTTTAAGAAATAAAATGAGCATGTTGTATGTTTGTTTGAGAAACGGGGCGATCAATAACAATTTCATTTTCCCGATGATAGCTATGGACCTGCGTAGCTATGTCTCTGTTTCGAGGGTTTCCTGAAAGTGTAGCTATTTATTCTTATTTTAACTATTCTGATTCTAACTACGTGGCCCAATGATTTGATTAATAAAGATTGCTTAACTGGAAGAAGAATTCTCAAGGAATTCTGATTCAACAAATGAGACGCTCTCCAGCAAGAAAGTACTACCGAATAGATTCTAGAGCCACCGACGAGTGGCTTTCGTTGGCAATCCCGTGTTTTGGTTTAGATTTTATTTTCTCTAGGGATAAAATCATCCCCAACAGTACCTCTATACCCCCTTAAAAATACTATTCAGAGTGAGATGAAGGGACTATTGAGGATGCTCTAAGACAATAGTGAGGAGTCAGTTGATCGTGTGATGCAAACCCAAATAACATCATCAGCTTTGGCTTTTGGATCCAATGGTCGAAGGACGATTCCAAGACGCAAATTAAAATAGGGCCTAGAGGTCCAACGGCTATTTGGCTTTAAAAATTACATTGGTAATTTGGTATTCCTGAAACATTGCGTTTTATCTAGTGAAACGTGGTTGTTGCTTCAATAGTTCAATGAAACAACATTTATGTGAAACATTTTAATTGCATGTCAAACACTTTATTAATTTGTTTGTGAAATGTGGTTATGTTATGTTAGAGCATGGTGTTTGTTCTTCCGAAACATTTGCTTGTATGAGGTAAAATATTTTTTTGGAAAAATCGCTTCAGTAATGTTTCATTAGTACTTTTGCATGTTTCATTAGTGCTTACAATCATGTTTCCATAATAAAACTTCACTAATTCGTTGACCATGCTTCAGAAGAACTTACATGTTTCCATCAACATGTTATTCATGTTTCAGCAATTCGTCAATGATTCATAGTAGTTTATCAATATTTTTAATCTCATAGAAAGGGCCATGGACCACTTCTTCGACGGATCCTTATTGGACTCGCTCTACTAGTGGCGGAGGATTGGATGGTCACACTAGGGAATTAGAGGGTCGAAGACGCCATCGACGGATCCTTTTATTGCGATGTTTTAAAAGCACTATTATCTTGTTTCACCAATTTCATTGTTTTATTTATATCAGATATTTCTGTTTTGAAAAAAAATTGTCTAAACTTTTTTGTTCATATTATCTCAAATTCCAAGCACGTCTTGTGGACCCACTTATCATTTCATCCTTTAATCCGGCGATTATCCTATTGAGTAAAAATGTAAAATTATGGATACATATCTTATCTATAAAATATGCGATTGATCCAATGCTGAAATATTCATTAGAAAAATGAAGAGGTGGCCAACGGGCCGGCCTGGTTCGGGCCCGTTTGGCGAACCGAACCTGTTTCGGTTCGCATAGTAACCGAACCGAACCGGGCCGACCCGGTTTTATATGGGTTGGTTTATTTTAATTAAAAATATCTAAATAAATTAAGAAAAAACCACTATATTTCATAAATATACACTATAAATTGCGTAAATACACTATATATCATTAGAAATATATATATAAAAATGAATATATTTAATTAAATAAATATGCTATAGTGACGAACCGAACCGGGCTAAAACCGAACTGGGCCGGCCCGTCACTATACGAATCGACCCATTTCGGTAAAAAGTGCGGGCCGGCCTGGTTCGGCCTTGTTGGCTCGGCCCGTTTGGCCACCTCTAGAAAAATGTTCTTTTTTATCCATAAATCCTAGGATTCGTCCCATTTTGATAAATTAAAAAAAATAGCTCCTTAATCGATAGATTACAGTCATGTCACTGAATTCTGTGTGACGATGACCAACATGTCAATTGACACTAACACGTGGACTACCACGTTCGCTAAAAAGGGTACTCCCTCTGTCCTACAAAGAATGCATTTCTGGTTTTTCTCAGACAGATTAGTGTGAAAGGCAAATGACTAATATGCCCCTAATTAATTACATGCACAAGCGTGCTGCTGCTTTGATTCCCAAAATAATTAAATGTGCATGCGTCTCCTTTGGTGGGGAACGGATATAGAGAGAGATGGGAGTGGGGGAGTTAATGGGCTACGTCTTTTTTGATGGGCCCCACGTCTAAACAAGCATTCTTTGTGAGACAATTTTTGAACACTAAAAATGCACTCTTTGTAGGACAGAGGGAGTACACAATAACTGTTGGAGGGACTTAGTGAATTTCGATTGAGGATGAAAAATATAGGACAGGTAGGGCTGGGAAAAAGCTCGCGGTTTGAAGCTCGGCTCCGGTTCGGACAAGATCGGCTCGAAGGTGGGAACAAGCTCAAACTCAAGCCGAACTTTTTTTCAAACTCGGGGCGAGCCTACTTAGCTCGACCATCGAGCGGCTCGACGAGCCAAACGGGCTCAATAGGATAGACAGGCCCTAACCCAGTAGGTTTGACCATCGCCCCATGGCTCAGTGGTCCACGCAAAATAGTACGGGAACCGTTAACGTGCGTGACTCGTGCCCCAACTTATCTAGCGAAAGCTTTAAAAGAAAGTCATATTGGTTATCATTGAGTGTAGACTCGACGAGCCACTGACAAGCTAAGCCAAGCCAAAGTTGTAGCTCGCCAGGAACACAGAGTCGAGCCAAGCTCGGCTTGCACCTGACCGAGCCAAGCCTAGCTCGACTCATTTCCACCCCAAAGGACAGGCTAGTTGAGCAAAACAAACTCCCCAAAACTATGACTTTGTTCCTTTCAGCTTAAATTAAATTAAACTAAATAAAATATTTCAAATTAAATTAAACTAAATAAAATATTTTTACTTTTTGTACAAACTAAACGATGTAGTGCTTTGTAGTTATTTTGTGGGGCTTTAAATAGTTTTTTAAGTTACTAAAATAATGTTTCTTAATTTTTTGAACTCTCTAAGGGCTCTCTGGAAAGATCATAGCATTTTCAGATTAAAACTTTAAGTAATTTTAAACTGAAAGACTGCATGAAGCCATAAGATTACATGTAAAGAATTCATTTTTTATTCGACACTCTTCTCGATAGATGACTCCTTGCAGGAGACCAGAGCATCTAGGATAGAAGACATTGAAATTTTGATTTTACATACAGACATGATTGTCTCCTAAAAATGAAGACGGCTCCATTCTGTAGTAAGCTAAACATAAACTGAAACACAATTGGGGCATCTTAAGTTTTGTGCACACACGATTTCAAACTCAATTGGCGCCCCTTCAAATACCTCGTGCAATCATTCACAAGAAATTTGAACCGTAGTCTTCCCACCAGACATGTTGAAGTTCTTTCTGCAATAGATTGATCATAGATAAAATTGTTCACGGTTTATCTTACAAAGCTTTTTGGCTTATACGGCACTGGAAATGAATATCTGAAGAGCGGTAAACAGTTTCTTACCTTGCCTTCGAGTTCAAAACAAATCGAAGGATCCTTGTATCAGATTATTGTACGAGTATCATGTCCAGTAGCAACTGCACTTTTTACATCCGATAAAACCAGTATTGCAATGGATCTTGTTTGCACACCACTGTCGTTTGTTCCCTCATGCTCAATATCAATCTTTGGTGAGAAGTTCACCTCTGAATGATAGCACATAGCAGTACCAAGATACATCTTCCACCTCTGAATCAGTGCAGATAGCTTTTGACCTATGAAAGCCACAATTCAACTGCATGAACCAATCAGAAGAACGAGAAGAATCATCTTTTGAATGACAAACATATCATCTCTTGTAAGGTTTGATGTGATATTGTTTGAATTCATCACCAAATTTTGCTGCCTCTTCATCAACCCTTCTCTTCAGCCTTCTCCAGGTCCTTAACATGTCTGCTTGTATAAGACCACGATAAAGTGTCTCAAAGGTGACCTTCTGGGGAAGAAAACCTTTCTCAATCATTTCCATGAAGAACTGGCATGCCTCCATCCATTTTTCATTATCACAAAAGCCATGAATGAGCAAGGTATATGAATCAAGATCAGGACCCACAGTGCTCTCGCACATGTCATTCCAAAGTTCCATAACAGTTCTATGTTGTTTCAACTTGATGAACATTCCAAGCAGTATGTGGTAAGTGTGAATATCTGGTGCAGTTGGTGAACCAGGAACTTTCATCTTCATGTACAATTGTAGGGCACCACTCATGTCTTTTCTCCCTCGATACTCCTTGAAGAAGCAATTGTAGGTAGCCGGTGAAGGACATACTCCTTCACTAGCCATCTCATCTAGCAAGTTTGCAGCATCTTCTAATCTTCCACAGGAAGCAAGGCACTTGATCACAGAAGTGTAGGTTGCCACTGTGGGACAAATGCCTCTCTGTTTCATTGAGCGAAACATGCATAGACACAGCTCAGGTTTATGTGCACGACTGTAAACATGTAGGATGATTGAGTAACTCGTAACATCTGGCTCAATTCCCCTTTCATGCATCTCCTTCAAGAGATCCTCAGCTGCACGAACTGTTCTATCAAACCGGTGATCAGGGTGCAAACTTGCATGCCTACAGATACCATTTAGGAGAATGTTGTATGTAACTATGTTTGGTTCTATCCCATGATCAATCATATCTTTTAAAAACTTCTGAGCCATGTCACTTCGATTTACCTTGCACCAGCCATAAATTAGAATAGTGTACATTCTTTCATTTGGTTCATACTTGTATTTTCTTTTATTAAACACCTCTGTAGCAACCTGCAATGGTGGTAAAAATGCCAATGAATATGTTAATAAATTATAATCAAATGTTAGCAGCCACCTCTTTAACATGAAAAAGGATAGGACATTATCTAATTATTGAGGACAGCTGACCAATGTAGTTCAAATTCTCTGACCAAAGGGTACATTGCTGATTTGCTGGCTGTTCTTGTTTGATTGCCAATTCAGTCATTCAAAAGATAGAACTTCAAGACTAATCAAAGGCATCATAAATTCATAATGCATGGGGTTACTAAAGGTTATTGATTCGGGTACCACATGTTACATGCGTTGCATCTGCAGTAAATTATTTCAGGAAAAATATGGATTTCGAATTCATTGACTGCAGAAGATACAGATAAGAGATTAATTTTCTGATAAGGCCACAAGGGCACCCTTATCACATAAAACCTGACTAATCAACATGCATGTGCAAAGCAGATCACCATGCATGCACAAGGACTTTGTCCACTATAAAATAAAACAAATATATCAAAGTATAGAGATGAACACTGATAAATAAATGTTCAGACCAAGCGGGCGTGGTGTGAATGGTGCTGGTGTAAACGTGTGGTAGCTATTGTGGCGATACTTCTCTATTGGCACGCAGAGATGGAAGAACAAATGGAAGTGAGAAGAGGAGTCAGCTAGCAGTGTAGAACAGCCAATATTATCCAACTCCAAAAAGGAAACAAATAAATGAAGACTGAGATAGAAAAAAGCGTGCAATAGTAACCAAGGAAATGAGAAGGGCCCCTAGCACGGCGAGGCTGGATTACGTTTAGTATGCGAGGAAGGTTGTGTGTATTGTACGACACACTTATATTGTCTAGTACACATTAGGTAGCAATATATAGGATATACTACTATTAAATTGGATTTAAATTGTTCATAGGTTATATTCTACTAACTGCATTTCAGACATATGCTTTTAATTTCTAGGACCCAACAAGTAGCATATATTGAAAATTTGAATTTTATTTTAAATGTGTAGGAGGGGCTTGTGCTTAGGGTCCAAGGGGATCCAAGTTACATTGCTATCCATCCGATCAAAATAGACAGGGTAGTTCTTTCAAAAAAAAAAAGACAGGGCAGTCCACCACGTGCAAATTTGATGGGTAATGCATAACCACGTGCAAATTTGATGGGTAATGCATAGGAAGAATTTGTTGGCAAGGATCCAAATTGCATTTTCAGCCAATCAATCAAACTGGATGAAGGGTTTGGATTGCTTATCCCTATGTGCTATTATTTGCATTTCAAACTGGTGCTTTATATAGTAGTATAGATCAAAACAAGAAACCACTTAACCTTCCAAAAAATTATCATATCCAAAATTGTTTATAAGATTACATCAATATTCGCAGCAAAACTATTCAGATGAGAGTCCAAAATGATTCATCCTAATCATCAAAACCGTTCATTAGGGGGAAACCAGTTAAAACTTTGATAAATATTTCTCATAACAGAGCATGAGTCTGTAACTCTGGTTGTTTAGGAAACTACAGAAATTAAAACCAGATATTGCAAACAGAGATATCTTATTTTGACTCTCTTGAAATATCAGGAGACACATAATTGTTAGTCATTACTTGTGCCATCTGGCACCCTACTGCCTAACTGCCCAATCATTTCATCATACCATGGTGATAATGCATCGCTTGAAGTCCTGATCCAGTATCATAAGCTTGGAAAATATAACATGTGTACCAATTTTCTCTATGTAATACCTTTATCACTTTTTTTTAAAAAAAAAATATTATATTAATGTTGTTCCCTAAAAGATTCTCAACACGAATCATCAGAATCAACCAAAGAAAATTCATGCTCTTTTAATCTTCTGTACAAGATGCTCCCGTTTGATTTTTTCGCACCATAATAGAGCATTAATATGAAAATATGGATAAATAAGTGTGAAAAAAAGCTAATGTAATGCCATACACTAATGCAAAAAATTCCAAAGGCCAAATCGTAACAAAAGAAGAAAATATCCATGAGCGACCACTAGTATGCATCAGATGATGAGAATGTATCAAAGATTCCAGATTGAGTCGACCTAATTGGAAATAGTAGCTGCCAATAGTTCATTAGAAACACTAGTGTGCATCCCATCATGTCAAACTACAACCACAAAATTACAGCCTTCACTGAGTTCACTCCACCTACCAAAAACATCGGAGCGTTGAGCGTATATACTGATACACAGTTACACACAATCCTCCACCCTTTTTACACTGAATTTTTTTTTATCGAAACTAAACAAAACTGACCGTTGAATGTAGAAAAATTGCCAAAAAAATTTACATAGCACATCGCACAATAATAGAATTGCAATGTAAAGCTATGAAATTTACGCCGAGTTCATCTAAATGTAGACCAAGAATCTCGAGGATAAACGATTAGTTTAGCATCCAAATGTTCAACTATTACCATGTCAGATACATCCGCGTGCAATCATTGGATCAAATCAAGAAGCTGAATGCCAAACACAGGGCCATCCAGATCACGAACCTTGGGGTACTTGTACTTGCAGAGCGTGTCAAGCAGTGTGGCGAACTCGCTGGAGTCGGGCACCCTCCCGACGAAAGCCTCCATGTCATCGAACGCGCGCACCGCCTGCCTCGTCATCCCGGCGGCGACGTACCTCCTAGCGAGCACCGCGAACGTGCGGGGCGCAGCGGCACCGTCTGCCGCGGCCTCGACGATAAGCCGCCACGCGGCGTCAAACTGCCGCGCGCGGCCGAGGGCATCCACGACGGCGTCGTATGCGTCGGCGGGAGGCGGGGAGGGGAGGGAGGGATGGAGGCGGACGGAATGGAGGAGCGAAAGCGCGAGCTTAGATGCGCCCCGGAGGCGGAGGAGGAGCTGCACGAGGAGGTCCCCGGAGAGGGAGACGCCCCCGCCCGAGAGGAGCTGGAGCGGCGACTCGGCCGGGTGGAAGGGGTTGTGGTGCGCGAGGAGGAGGCGCGCCAACTCGTCGGCGGCGGGCGACGGAGCAACCGCCGGAAGCGCGAGGAGGTGGGGCGCGGAGGGGCCTGAGGCGGCGCTGGTGCAGAAGAGACGGTGAGCGGTGGCCACAGCGGCGGCGGGGCGCGGGCGCGGCATGGCAGGCGGCGGCGCTGCCGGAATTTGTGGGGTTTCTATGTAGCGAGGTGTATTGTGGTTGGCTGCGTTGGACGATGGATCTGAGCCGTTGGGTCTCTGATTAAACGGCGGATATAACCTACAATACTTGTGCAATTCTTCGTACAGGATATAGATGGGGTTTATTCTTTCCAGCTTAGCGTAGCACGTACCTAGGGCTGGCAATCTGGCTCGAAGCTCGCAAGCTGCTCGTAGCTCGCTCGGTTTTGGCTTAACTCGGGCTCGGCTCGTAGGCCAATGAGCCAGAGCTCGAGCTTTTTCTGCAGCTCGGTCAAAAAACGAGCCGAGCAGAGCCTAAGGCTGGATCGCTCGTGGCTCGTGGATTCGTAGATTTGTAAGTACTAGTACAATGCCCATGCTTTGCAACGGACTACAAAGGAATGAAAGAAAAAAACATAAATTAAAAAGCAACAATTGTCAATCTTAGTATTGAAAGCAAATTGGATTGAATAAACATGTACATTGAAAAGCACGAGGACTTCAGGTAATGACATGATTTCCAGGTCATTCATCTAGGGACCATTAGGGACCAGTACATTCAATGATCTCATAGGAAAGAACGAAGATACATAATCCCGATACATCGGCTAAGATGTAAGCACTTCCCTATACACGATGTTCCTTGTGAATGTGCCACGCCTATTCTTTGAGCTCTGTCTCTTTGACCTGTCGTCATCGGGTTTAGCAAGTATCATAATATTACTTCTTGATGTAGCTCTAGACAACGCAACATAGAGTTGACCATGAGAAAATACTGGGTCCGGTAGATAGACACCGACTTTTGGGATGGTCTGCCCTTGGGCCTTATTTATCGTCATAGCGGTCGAGCCTAATCGGGGCTGCTTCTCTTGAAACGAAATGGGAACATCCGTCGTCGAAGGCGCAGAGTGGTATTCGAGGAAGGAACACCCTATTACCAGCATGTTGTCCAAGCACGATCTGCGCGTCGATGGCATTCCTTTGAAAGCCCCGAACCACCAGCCTTGTCCCATTGCACAATCCATTCGCTGGGTCGATGTTCCGAAGGAGAATCACGGGGCAATTGATCTTCAGTTTTAGCACGTGAGGAGGGGGCCCGTTGGGGGTGGCGTGTTCAAGAACTTCGGGATAGTAGCCATGTGGATCATCCTCCGCTCGATCGAAGCTATGATAAATCATCTCCTCACCGCAGAGCGGTCAATCATCTTGATGTTTATCCTGTCGGCGCATTCGTTTGGGTTGACAGATATGGCTCATGAGTGATGTAGCTTGAATCCATTAGATTGTGTTCAAGCATCGGAAAATACTCAGTATCAATCATCGATATCGGTGTCATCTCCGTAGATGGAACACATATGTCTTGAGGAAGCTTTACGTAACCTTCTTCATCGGCCTCCTCCACCCCATCTCCGATGCGTAAAAGGTACTCCGCAAACTCGGGGTCACTTTGGGCTCTCATGTTTCGAACGAGCTTGAGTTGTTGCATGCATTCCCAAAGATATGACATGCGTAGGGTCGAGTTTACTATCTGAGGACGTGTTCCTTTACGAACGACTGGGAGCACCTGTCTGAAGTCTCCTCCAAACACAACGGTCTTTCCCCCAAACGGCACGTCATGACGGCCTGTTATGTCACGCATGCTATTGTCAAGGGCTTCAACTGCTTGCCTTTTCGTCATTGAGGCTTCATCCCATATGATAAACGATGATCTCCTAAGCAGTTTAGCAGTCCCACTTTGCTTTGTGAAGCTGCATACTCCACCATCTTAGATGTCAAGCGGGATCTTAAACCTCGAATGTGCGGTCCTTCCTCTAGGCATGATGGACGCAGCAACCCCAGATGTCGCAGTTGCAATAGCTATCTTTCCATGGGAACGAACCTTGACGAGTAGTGCCTTGTATAAAAAAGTTTTTCCTGTGCCTCCCGGGCCATCCACGAAAAACACACCACCCTGGTTGCTTTCGACGGCTGCTAGTATCCGATCGTACGCGGATCTTTGTTCTGGGTTCAGGGACTCTGAGATAGCTATGTGCTCTTCCTCCACCTCAATGTTGGACTCCTCAATGATCTCCTGTGGCTCATATCCCATGTAGTCATGCCACTCGTCAATTTTAGGCAGGGGAAAGTCTGCTATGTCCTTTCCCATAGAATGGAGCATACGCTTGATATCAAGAAGGACCATTTGCTCGACCACACGTGTAGATGAGTGGGAACGACGATAGTCCTCTGACATTCCATCTAAATGATTGTTCCATAGCGCACGGACGTCGCTGGGCTCACAGAAGACCAATATAGTGGCAAAGAGCCTTCGTAGAGAAGGTGGCATCTGGAACACCTCTGCCTCCGTAAGACATTCGTCTATGGAATTGTCAGCATCAATTAGGCCCCTTCGTTCTGCAGCCAGGCGAAAGGAAGGGCATACCACACCCTCTACTGTCCTCAAGTCCTCGAATGAGGTTGCACCGGTAACATGGTTTAGCAAGATCCTCAGGTAGTACCGTTCCCCTTCAGCAGGACTGGCTGACACGATCCTACCAATCCGTGTGCCCCTCTTCCTCGGATTCCACATCTTGCCACCTGTATGCCATGTAAAACTCGCAGGAAAATCTTTGTAGAGGATGTGTCGAGCCCACTCATGTGCCCTATTAGCTTCAAAGTACACGGTCAGCATGGTTCATATCAACTGCATATTGCTGCAGGAGGCGTGCGCCGTATAGCACGGGGTTGAATAAATTTTGACGAATCTGAAACTTGTAGCAGTAATACTCCCTAGCAGTTACGCAGAACCTGTTATTGGTTCCTGCCGAGAGGATCATTTAACATGTTATAAAAACTGGAATACAAAAAATCCCTAACAATACTAAAAACATCGACCTTCTTCATCAGGGTTATCACCATGACCCGTCGCCGCTTGGTTGGTAGACGCACCAACCTTCGGGATGTCCGTATGCCAACCAAGCTCGCCTCTTGGAAAAAAAGAGGGTACAACAATGGATCATAACAACCAAAGTATGGTCGGATAGTATGCCTCGTGTTGTTGTTTCCATACAGGTTTACACTACGCTCAAATCCCAAGCGTGGCTCATTACCCTCAACCCATATTGCGGCAACCTCTGATGTTATGGGCACATTATATGTCCTCTGGTCCAACCTAGCATCGAGGTTCAAGGTGATACGATAATCCACAAGATTATCTACCTGTCCAAGGCTTCTAAAAGTTTCAGAGTATGGGTTTCCACGAAGAATGTTAACAAGATTCCTTATGACTTGCCAATCCAAGTTAGGAGACCGACGAAATCGATGGCTTAGGGTGGGGTCATTGTCGTAGAAGTAAAGTTCGAGATGTTCTGGGCCAGAATCCCTCGAACCAAAAGAGTGCACATTATGGTAGATCTGGCCATGGGCGCGAAAAGTGTACGAGCCAGACCTCATGTTGCTATACGCTTCATCTAATCTGACGCCAAGGGTGGTGAATGAAAAATGTCCATTGAAGAATCTGATGTTTTCTCAAAAATGAATTGCATCGGGATCCGATGCGGTCCATAGTCTCACAAGTCCAGGATCAATATATGGACTCGCTAGTTTTACTTTTCCATCCCTACAGCAGAAACCCTTTGTCTCGTACTGGAACCTCATCGCCCCACATTTTTCACAGTTCGGCTCAGGTTTCAACACATGCGTGTGGTCTGGTATGTTGCTGTACACATGATCGTATGGATCAGGGAGGCTACAGCTTGTCACAGAGGAATCTCTTGCTTCATGAATGTCAACATTATCGCCACCATCATCGACTATAGTGTTTGAAAGTATGAGTGAGAGAATTGTGGTAGAGAGGAACAATGGAGCAATAAACGCTATGGGAAATACCTTCATCAGGAAATATATACTCCTCAATCATGTGGTCCCTAATGACGGTTTCCGTATTAACTGTGTATACATCTATGCGGGTATATGCTCAAAAAATATTTTCTAAGAAGAACGGAAAATGTAAGTTGAAGGTGTCACCTTCTTGTGGACTGGAAGGCTGTGTTGGGGTTTGATCACATTCGAAGTGTTGGGGTACCGACGAATCCTCGACCAACGAAATATCCGCTGTTGGGCATGGCATAGCGATGGATTGAGCACACGGGGTATCTCGTGTGGATGCATAGTTTGCTCTACGACGATTCAGTAGTGCTTGTTTTTCTATGGGTGTCACGATCTGCCTACGCAATCGCTGACGAGCATTTGCCATTTCCCTTTGTTCTATCGTCAAATTTTGCCTACACGCTCGCTGACGAGCATTTCTATCTTCCCTCTGTTCTATTGTTAAACTTTGTATGCATGCTCGCCGACGAGCATTAACCTCTTCCCTTTGTTCTATCGTTAAACCTTGTCTTCGTGCTCTACGTCGAGCATTCGCTTGATCCCTTTGATCAAGTGTTACGTTTTGATGGCTTGCTCTCTCAGTTTGTTGTCTTGCTTGAATTCGTTCTGCAGTCTGATTTGAACTTCCACCTTGTTCAAATAACCTAAAGGGGACAGCAGGAGATGATGTGGCTAGCCGTATTGAGCCAATCGTTGCGTCGTTGCAATATCTTTTCGATGCATTTTGTTCAACCATCACTAATACAACATTGAGATACGAATTAAAGATGAATGTGATAGGAAGATTTAACACGTTTTAATTGTATACTATTTGAACGCAACAAATTAACCTTCCTTTCCTTTCATGGATTGATGGCTACGACGCAATGACATATTCTTGAATATCAATAATAACCTTCTACGTAAAACAAATCAAGCCAAAATCACTGAAAATCAAGCAACATTATGACAATGGGAGCCAATCCAATGCATTGACAAATGCGTTATAAAAATACTTTTTTATTTCATTTTTTACAGCACCATTACACCACAAGAATACAATTAAAAACCTAAATAACAGGCATCTCATGTGTTAACAAACAACATAGTTATGATAATACATCTATCATGACTCATGAGTATTGCAACATTGTTATGGCATCATACTACATTTTCTAAAGAGAACCCAACTAACAAGCACCTCCACGAAATGATCTGCACCTCCACGAAAGGATGAATAAATGGCTTAAACCACAAACCTGCAACCTTCCTCTTCCTTGAGCAGTTGCCTTGATGGATGATCGAGCTACCAAAGGCATATGTATATCCGGTCTGCATATAGTGCACCTTCAAAGCTAGCTTAAAAAGAAATCAGGGAAAAAGATTAAAACTCCACAAATTCAATGTTTCTTTAAAACAAAAATTATGACAACAGATAAGCTGCTCGATCTGCATTCCCTTACATGCTATGAACTCCTGCTGCAGCCGGTGGCTTAGTTGTCATAGCAATCAAACAGGATCCCTACAAGACAAATAAATATTGGTTAAATCCAAGCTTGTACTGCTGCAGCATGCAATCTGTAGCAAGTCTTTTAGAAATAGAAAATATAACCTATTCAGAAAAGCCTCCAAAACCATACTACAAACTATGGTTAGTTCCAAATTGGATCATACCACAGACAACTATAAACTCTAGTGTATATCTCTGTCTGCAGTATACTCATGGATGAAAAGGTGTATACTGTCAGTTGCACTTTCACTTAATTAAAGCAAGGAGCTTCAAAGTAGAGCTTTAGCAGGGAGCTTCTCAGGCATAGATGATATGTGAAAAAAATTCAGCACAAAGCATAGTAGGAGTACAAGTCAGAGATGTAATTCAGATTCCGTTTCAGATTTAAATGCAAATGGATACTAAACTATGATCGGCAGGTACAACACATAAATAAGTTTTCCATAACTTGCAGAAAAATAAAGGAACTCTGTCATGTGCCACTGGCCGAGATTTGAATGGATTTGAATGGCCACGGATCAAGGCAGATCAGTTTTGTAAAATGGCTTAAATAATAACCTGTTGCCAACCTTAACTTGAAATATGAAAAAAGAAAATGAATTCATAATCTACCTGGATATGGATAAAAGCCCTTAATCCTGTATGCAATATAATGGCCGAATAACGCACTTCAGCATAAGACTTTGAAGCAAAATAGCAGCAGGCACTTTTCTGTACATCCAATGCAGCAGCTACTTTTCTCAGGAACACGCGTTGCTTACAAGCCAAAATTACTGAAAATAAGAAGGGAAATCATAGTTAGCATGATGCTCTACCTCTCTACTGGTGCGATACAACTTAGCATATTTCCATTTGAGATACTGGATTGTGCAGAGATAAATGCGATGCTTACAGGGGATAAGCAAGTGAAACTAATGGCCTGCAAAGAAAGAAAAAAAGGAAATTAGAGTTGTTTTGGAGGGCGGTGGCGGGCGCGCAGGCGGAGGGCGGCGGCGGGCGCGCAGGTGGTGGAGGGAGACGGCGAAGAGGCGAAGGCGCGCAGATCTGGTGTTGGGGAAGGGCGCGCAGATCTGGGGGGCGTCGGGGAAGGGCGGCGGCGGGCGCGCAGGCGGTGGAGGGAGATGGCGAAGGCGGCGCAGGCGGTGGAGGGCAGCGGCGGGCGCGCAGGCGGTGGAGGGCGGCGACGACAGGTCTGGTGGAGGGCGGCTGAGGTGCCGGCGCCGGCGGGGAAGGGCGGGTGCGCCGGCGGTGGAGTCGGCGGAGGCGGCAGGTTTGGTGGGGGGCGGCGGAGGCGACGGCGCCGTCGGGGAAGGGCGGCGGCGGGTGCGCAAGCGGTGGAGGAGACGGCGAAGAGGTGACGGCGGCGCAGGCGGTGGAGGGCAGCGGCGGGCACGCAGGCGGTGGAGGGAGGTCTGCTGCGTGATTCGCTGCGATTTGATTTTTGAAGTGAGATGCGCTGATTCGCTGCGAACGAGGGCTGTGGATCCCGGCTCTATGACTGGCACGCGCGTGATTGGCCAACTACTATGGCTACGGATCAGTGGGCATGTAGACCGTTGGATAAGTTTGAATGGCCAGGATGCATCTAATGAGCCACCACTCATCACCATAAGGTGCTTTTTAGGAGTAGAGATATGTTTAGCCCATATCACTAATAATTGTCCTACTTACTTGTATATAATTAGATATACCGCCAATCTAACCCAACAAAGATACTCAAAGGCTAAGTTAAAGGCTTTCCTTGACATAGCCCCCAAAACCCCCATTTTTCAAAACCAAAAATTGGTTATCAACAAATTAATCAAGCTCGCGAGCCCTCACAAGACGGAGCGAGCCTCAAATGAGCCCGAGCCGAGCTTTTTCTCCAGCTCGTGTGGTGAACGAGCCGAGCCTGAAGGTGAGCGAGCCGAGCCCTTGGCTCGCTCAAGCTCGGCTCGTTGCCACCCCTAGTAGCATAGTACAATATTTAAAGCTTAGCGTAGAGTATTTTACTATAGCAAAATTTATCTTTATTAAACCTATTTGGTGTAATAATTTGTAATGTTTTTTCTCAGGATTTTGGTAGTACTCTTAAATATTTTAAAATTATTTTTTATTTATTCTTTTACAATATTTAAATCTCTCTTTAAAAACTCTCACATTTTGTTATGGTAAAATGATACGCTACACTAAGCTGATTGTCTTAATTCTATTCTGTTCACGGTAAGGGAAGGGGACGGCGGTGGCGGTGGCAGTAGGGGACAGTGATTAAGAAGATTTATAATCATGTAAACAGAAATAACCTATATAAATTGGGTCAGACGGAGTCAATCCTAGCACTTTTCTCAAACACTTAGAATCCTTGAGCCTTAAATTATGATGCCTGGTTCTAGTCTAGCTAGACCTGCTCACCTGCACACGCAAGTTTCTCCGATCAGTAGAAGCCAAAAGGGAGGAAACAAATACTCTGACGAGCTAATATATGATCCCAACTCGTACCATGCATGGTTCATCTGTCAGTTACCCAAAGTAAGGTGGATTAAGTCAGAGGATAAAAAACCCAAAAGGGAGGTGGCAACAATACAAGGAGGTGACAATGATGCTTAAAGATGGATAAATCGAACCAGGGAGTTCACAAAACAACGTAGAGGGTGACACCACCAAACTCGAGGATGACACTGTCATACTCAGATAACTTGTAGAGCCCACGCGAGCCAGCCATATTTGGTTAGGGACGCACCATCGGACATTGAAAATGTGTCGTGGATTGTGCTTGCAGACATGTCATTGGAGCTTTGGTATAAGCCATCTAAGGGACATGCCGCCATGTCTGGGGCTAAGAGTATTAGAGATATAGAGCTCGATGATGCAGCACGAGTAGATGAGCCCAACAATGGCTGCTTCATCCATGGTGTTCTCTCTCCGGCTAGTTCATCGTCCATGATGGTGGCACAAGGGAGCTCGTGGAAGACAATCGCGACATAGACAATGCTGTAGGATAGGCCAGGGTACGGGCGGCGGTTTGGCCATGGCATGGCTGAGACAGGAAACTAGGGCCTTGTTTGTTTTAGATTAAATGAAATTAAATGAAATGAAATGAAAATTTGTCTTTTTTATAAGCCAAATAATGTAATATTTTGTTGTCATTTTTATGGGGTTTCAAATAGTTCTTATAATTTGTAAACTAATTTTTTTCATAATTTTTTGAATTTTTTAAAATGTCTTTCGAGGGGGTTACAACTTTGCTACAGTAAAACTCAACTCAACGTTAACCTGAAACAAACAAGGCCTAGAGCTTGAGCTATGGGAGGGATGCGGCGGCACCTTGGAGCTGTGCGTCAGAGTTTGGGTTAGGGCAATGGAGAGCTCAAGCCATAGCATAGAGAAACCGAATAGTTGTGATCAGTTGTGGTGGTGATCACGATGCATGGCAAGCTAAACCACAGGTAGCTAGAATGACATTAGCGGCGGTATGTCTCCCAAGTGTTGATACCACGCTATACTTGCAACCACCAAAAATGAAAACAAAAGCTAATAGGAGGCACCATTCATGACCAAATGAGCAAAATAATAGCGTCATCTTTGTCTCGTGACCGACCAGTGTCGTCATCTTCTTGTGACCGTTCTGCATTGTCCTCGCATCATGATCGCCCTACACTTGTACCGTCATGGATCCGGTGTGTAGGAGGTCCATCTCCCTCTCCACTACTCGTAAGTCACAATCGGTTGCTATTCCATTGGCATGTGGGGCCTAGATTTCCGGAACCTACCCTCATGTGGTAATCACGAAAATAATGGTCAGCCACATTTGCGCCCAATCTGCTTTAGCCACATTTGGTCCCAATCTGCTTTAGGGCTCAGGGTGTGTTTCCTCTAGCCCTTTTTCCTCTTCTGGTTCTCAGTGGTGTGGAACCCTAGTGGGTGAACGATATCTTTTGTCGAGGTGCTTCAATCCCATCCAAATCGATGGATCCGTGAGGAGGGCGATGGGGTGGAGGCGGAGACAGAAAGCATGATTGCTTGAATCATGGTGGGCGAGGTTTTGAAGGGGGGCGGAGGTTAGAGCCACTTTTCCGAGACTAGGGTTTCCTTTTCATCATGTCAAAGGACTTAGCGGTGGAGGGGGAACCTTGGAGTAACCAAGGGGAGTTTACGAAGTTGCTTCCAAATCTATATTCGTAGCGAATGCTCCAAATCATGATTGACGAAATGGATCCAAATCTTGACCTAGGTCGTCAAAATCATGTTCCAATTCTTGAAGCCATTAACAATCTAGAGCACGAGGGTGATGATGGTGAACGGGAAGGCTCACAGTTGAATTGTGCTGATGATTGGTGGGCTCATCGCCCTAAGATGGTTCAACAGCAAATGTTAGGCATAGGATGGAAGAGGCTACCACTCAGGTTGAGGCAAGAGGGGTGTATGCTCATCAAGGACCTATGGTTCATCGGCGTGCTGGTAGTGCTGACAGTGGGGAAGAAATGAACCCATAGTCTATTTCAGATGTAAAAATCCAGGACATATTACTGTTTACTGCTTGGTATCCAACAAATGTGTGAGGTGTGGTATGGGAGGTCGTACAGTTTAGAAGTGCTTTGAGAAGACACTGTGGAATTATGCACCAAAAATGTGTGGTTTGCTAGTGAGGGTCAGGGATATTACTTTATTAAAGATATGCAAGGAGCAAGCTTGTACATCATGTATCATGGTGGTTAGAGGATCTGCGACCTCCCAAGATATAGAGACTGGCATGAACTCTTTGTTAGATTCTTCTTGGTGTTGTACAACTAGGCACATAAGTGATAAGTAGTTTTTGATGAGACTATATTCTGCAAAAAGGATTGAGTAGTTGGATAAATTCAAGAAGATGAATGTGAGACTTTTGGATGTTACAATTCAAGCCTCTAAATGGTGTCTTAATATGGGTGCATAGGTAAATTGCATGTAGTTGGATGAAAATTAGAAATATTCCAATAGATAAAAGATCTAAACCTATTATCTTTGGGTGGCTGGTTTGGTGGGAAGTCCTTTTGATCTGCATAGGACAAGTTAATTTAGAATTTATTATGTCAGGGTCAAGATGTTCTGTATTGATAAACAGAAAGTCTCTTATTCCATGGTCAGATCAATTGGAGCTTATAAATAAAGACTTATTTTTGAAGTTGATTTAAAAGAGAAGGACAAAAATCAAGGTAATCGTCATGGTATTTCCTAGACATATGATGATGAGAGTGATATTCATCCCAAAAGGCATAACTCTGGGAATGACAAGTCTGCAGATAGAGGGGGTGACAAAGGGTCTGTTTTCAACATAATATCTTCTGGTGATGATGGGAAAGGAGAAAAGGAAAGGGTGTGGTGGACAACCTTGAGTCAAATGAGTATGGTATTAGCTTTGATAACTCCCAGGAATCAACAAGTGATCTTGATAATGATATTATTATGAAAAGGGTGATTAAGAGGTCCAAAGTGGAGGTGGAGATGAAAGGTCAGCTTTCAAGAGATGGTCATGCTGGTGATTGGGGTAGTGAAATACTTTGGTTGTAAGATTTCCTCAAGTTCATTTGCATAGATCAATCTTTCTTTCTAGTATTAATGAGTATGGTTCTTTCTTACAAAAAATCTGTTAGGGCGACAATCCAAGAAATTAATGATTCTTATACTAAAACAGAAGTTGTTGGTGAGACTATTCAGAGGGGGAGCAGTTTGTTGAGGTTTGTAAGGATGAGGTCTCACTAGTTCCTGCAATCAAAACATAGAAGAAGTAATGGGGGCTAGGGTTGAAAGCTTTAGAAGATGAACATCGCCTCAAGAACAAGAATCAAGCTCCAGTTAGGAGTGATAGATTTAAACGTGACATTACCAGGATTTTTTACAAAGCCCAAGTTACAAAAGAAGAGAAATTTAGAAGATAACTTTTCTGCCATATCTTTTTTTCTATTCTTATATTCTTACTGATGTGACTTCGGTACTGCTAGACAGGAAGAGGGAGATGTGAGTTTGGAAGGTCAGATAGTGCCCAAGAAGGATACTTTTCGATACTTGGGGTCGATGCTACAAAGAGACGGGGATGTCGATGAAGATGTTAGTCATAGAATCAAAGCGGGATGGATGAAATGGCGTCAAGCATCCGGTGTTCTATGTGACAAGAGGGTACCACAAAAGCTAAAAGGCAAGTTCTATAGGACGGCTATTAGACCTGCGATGTTGTATGGTGCAGAATGTTGGCCTACTAAAAGAAGACATGTTCAACAATTAAGTGTTGCCGAGATGCGTATGTTGCGTTGGATTTGTGGGCATACAAGGATGGACCGAGTTCGAAACGATGAGATACGGGATCGACTAGGGGTAGCCCCAATTGAAGAAAAGCTTGTGCAACATCGACTAAGATGGTTTGGGCATGTGCAACGAAGACCTCCAGAGGCACCAGTGCATAAGCGGAATCATAAGGTGGAATAATGATGTGAAGAGAGGTAGGGTCGGCCAAACTTGACTGGGAGGAGGCGGTTAAGAGGACCTAAAAGATTGGAATATAGCAAGAGAGTTAGCCTTGGATAGAAGTGCTTGGAAAGCAGCTATCCACGTACCTGAGCCCTGACTAGGCTCTTCCTTGTGCTTCTTTTCAAAAAACTTTTTAAACCCTCGTCCTTCTTGTTTCTTTTCCCCTTCCCCTTTTTTAGCGGTTTGTTTTGGGTTTCAACTCTAGCCTACCCCAACTTGCTTGGGATTTAAAGGCTTTGTTGTTGTTGTTGTTGTTGTTGTTATATTCTTACTGATAACGAAAAAGTCTCTCTTGCATCATCAATGGGGGTTCACATAAGTTTACAGGAATGTGAGCAAGTTGACATTGTGGAAGAAATGGAAGTGTCTAGAATACAAATCTTTGAAAAAAATGATGAGGTTGCATATAAGAATAGTTATGTAGGTGAGTCTTCTGGAATCCTTTTATTGGAAGATACAGAGAATGAGTAATATGGTGATTGTGAGTTTTCTCCTGTGATAGAAGGGTTAAGAAAAATAGAAGATCCTTAGCTAGAGGACTAGTTGAGGATCTTCCCTCGGAATCTTGCCAAAGGACTGGCAGGGATACGAGGACAAGAAGGGAACGATCACCCTTTTTTAAAGAAAGAATCAAGGAGTCACATATTGATTTTGTGGGGCTGGTGGAGACAGAAAAGAGGCACAAGGATAGTTTTTCCAGAAGCTTTGATCCTAATGGACATTTTACCTAGAAATGGATTCCATCTAAAGGCAAGTCTGGAGGAGTTTTACCTTAGGTTAAGAATGAAACATTTGACTTTTTGGGGTATAAAGCAGAGTCATGTAAGTTGGATTTGGGCCTGGGACAAAAAAGATGAAGTTTATGCATAGCGTATGGTCCTACCCAAGACCTTGAGAAAAAGATTTTCTTACTGAACTAGCATCCTTCTGTGGTTGGTGTGATGTCATTTATGGGCGGTGATTTCAATATGTTAAGGAAAAGAAAAAAAAACATTCTCTCAAATGTTTAATCAGATCATTAAACATTATACTCTGGCAAAGTTTCTCGACAGCGGCAAACCAAACACGCAAGTCAGCAGTTTGAGATGGCTTTGATTTACCTCTGTACAAGTTTCTTGTAGCAGTCAACTTATTACATGAAATATATACAGACCCGAGCAACTGCACTCTTACGTTGCTGCAGACCGGAGATTGCATATTCTTCTCTTTAATATAAAATAAATACAAATACAAGGCAGGGCACAACAAAAAACAAGGGCGGGGGAGACCACAGACGGTCATGTGTTAACCACAACACCTTGGAGTATACACGGGTACTGGCTGTTGGTAAGCTGCTCTGCCTCAAGTGAGCAGCTCTCGCTTCCCACGTTCTTCTCAGCAAGTGGCTCCTTGTTCTTGCCGGCACGGCGCCGGAGCCACAGGTAGGAAAACCCAGCAAAAGCTGCCTGGCTAGCAAACTGTACACGGTACACTAGGCTTATTTCCCACAACCCGCCGCCCATGTTGACAGCCAAGGTATCGGCGTTATACCCTTCGAGGTCTGATTCTGAGACCATCACGAATGTCTTCTCATCAAAGACAATGAGGTTGCGAGCAGCAAGGAACAACGGTGGCTTAATGAATAGAGGTGTGTCCAGAATGTCCAAACAACTGGACCTCCCAGTTTCCTTCACTCTAAGCTGGTAAAATTCCTGGACAGCCTACAAAATATGATACGAGATACAGCAGTGTTCAGTTTGGTTGATGGCTAGTAATTTATTTGATGGCTAGCAAAAAGTAACCACATCTTCATCTTCACCCACTAATTTATTTGATTAGTCAAATTAAACCAAGAACTCCAGCATCAATTCATGGTACGCTGTGCACAATAAAAGAGGATGATATCTGGTTATAAAAGAATTTTCCACAGAAGATTTTACCCTGGTATCCGCCAGGCAGAAGATAGCTAGGTGCCTATGTAGTTTCATGTGTAGCGCATGCGCATACCCCATTGCAGATAGTTTTTTTTTTAAAAAAAAGAATACGTGAGGCCTTCCCTGCTAATTTACATTCAAATATCCATTGTGCAAAGAAAAAGTAGTTCCAACGTGACCCTAGGTCTATGAATTCAGATTGCAACTAGAGTAGATGTTGTCAAACTATAAGGCTTCAGTCCATTGAAAAATGGTATATTCCATTTTCAGATCTTATATTCAAACAAGAAAAGGAGAATAATAAAAAACCAACTATTTGCAGGTTCTGCAGCAACTTACTTGCCGCTGTGCAGAAGCTAATAGCACCCTTGGCCTTCGCAATCGAACGTGTTCATAAGCTTCGGCAGGTGTCATTTGTTTGTACTTCACCTAGAAAAATCAAAAATCAATAATAATTATATTGTTGGGTTATACAGAGTATACATATCTGAGAGTAAAACTGTTTACACGAGCAAATAGTACATACCAAGTAGCAAAGAACAACCGTAGTGCTACGTCCACGCCCAGCTTTGCAGTGAACATAAGTCAATTTCCCACATGAAGCATTTCCTTCAGGAATCAAAACATGAATAAATTTGTTTAGTTCATGAACCAATGACCATCATTAAAAAAAAGTGTCAGCAAAAGAAAACTTGGAGATTGCATAAGAATTAGTATTTCTATTCTTTTTCAGATTACACAAAACTGCTTAGCACAGTTGATTCAATAGGAAAATTGCAGCACAGCACGAGGATAATGAGAGTAGAAAGCCACTAAAACAATAATCGTTGAAATGCAGCAAGCAAAGTTTACCAACTACTAAGTAGCAATATTAGCAATTAATAGCGCGAACATGCTTCATCGGTAAGCATGGGACAATAGCTAAGTGAAGAGTGAAATTAACATGTAATTAACATGTACACAACAATATTATATTTTTGTGTTCATGCTAGTACAAATTTGAGATTATTTTAAAACAATAAAAGACAATCAAGTGCAAGTCATCAATCACAAACTAAGGATATCCTATATCAAATAATAAGCCGGAACATTCATAATGATTCCTTCATATTACATGATATATGTTTCAAGTCGGTGCTTACTGTGGATGAAATCAACAGCCTTGCAAAGATTCTCGAATGACGGTGCATAAAGGTAATCTCTAGTTGGTAGCACCAGGTTTTCAATTCCGTGAGCCTGAAATCAAATATTACATTCAATTAAATGGCACTGGATGCTTCATGCAATAGAAAGGTGACAACAACAAAGAGGATTGTGGTTATAGATGAACGTTCTAACTCACAAAAAAAAAAAGACAACATGAATTCATCTTGGGCCACGTACAGTGCAGGCGTTGAGAGGAGAGGAAGAATGATCAAGTTAGCACTGGTTTGGCTGGTGCTTACTGCTTAGGCCTTTTTTTTTTTACTAACTGCAATATGTAAGTACCCGGTACTAGGCTACTTCTTTTACTGATTATAGAGGTGCTTAGGGGTAAAAACTGGATTTTTTGCCACAAGGATAGGATAGCACCAAAGAATGCATGGGTGGTCAGATGAAAGATTATACAAGCATTTTTACATCGGAAGGGAGGTTTTCTATGTGTGGCTAGTGACGTGGCAACACCTTCTCACCTTAAGCACTTGAGAATAAGCACCTCACATTGTACACGCTCTTACGAAAGGTGTCTATCATAGATGCTTAGTGATGTGGCAATCTCTTTTTTCAAGCATATGTGCATAAACACCTATGCACATTCTCTACTCCAGTGCCGCCTCCCTCTCCTTTCATTCTCTAGCCAACACCTCCACCTCTCCTCCCATGCTCCACAGCCACCTCCCTTTTCTCCTTGGCCCAAGAACACTGGTTTGGTATTCATATACCTTGCAACCCTAGGGAGTTTTCTTGCTTCAACATCGTTTGTGCTTTGTATAGCAGCGCTTTAATAAGCATGACCTGAAGCATTGCTTAAAGTTTGAATCTGATGGATGGACACACCAAGATGGCAACCAATGATGCGCTCAATAGCTGCTCCACATAAATCACACTATTGTTCTAGAACCGGATAAACAGCTGATGTTACAGGATGCACGCAATTCGGTTTACACAAAGAACGTGCCATCAGGCATCAGACTACCCCAAAAACTAATGTGGTGATGCCATAGATGCAAGAAAGAATTGGCAAACAAATGCTGCAAGAACAACATATAATTCGGTTCGTTTATGTAGCTGAGCAGTCAGATAATGAATTACTGCCCATGCCATTACCTCATAAAGTGATTCGGGAACAAGCCTCTCGTATGATTCGTTCAGTGTCACCACACCGCATACCCCGAGCTCCTTCAGCCTCAGAACATCGCTGGGGAATGGAACAGCGCCCAGCAGCACATGCTGATCCATCAAACAATTAGAAGTTTAGAACATAAGAATGAGTAGCCCAACGACCAACTCCACATCACGAGTAGCCCAAATTAAGGAAAATACACGAAACGGATCAAAACGAAACAAAGCCAGCTGCGAGCAAGAGCCAAGAGAGGAATCCCCAACCCATACCAGAGAGACCTCTAATCCTCACAGTTAGGAGCGCAACCTGCCCTACCCAGCAACCACAGGAAGCTGCATTACAGGGCAAGCCCCGCAGCCGACACAAGGCGAACGCAAAGGCACATCGATCAACAGCTAGAATTGGAGGAGGCTGGCATAAGCAATCGAAGCGGAAAACGGAGGAGAGAATTCCCGACCTCGTCGACTTGATCCCACCAGTGGAAGTGCGCCTCGAGGCGGTTCCTCACGACGTTGCACACCAGCGTCGGGTAGAACAACACGCGGGCGCCGACGCCCACCGCCGCGAGCTTCGCGTCGAAGGCCACCCGCGTCATCACCCCACCCCCACCCTCCTCCACCTCCACCGCGCCGCCATCCCCGCGGCGCGCCTCCAACTCCCCGCCGCCCCCTCCGCCCGAATCGCCCGGAAGCTCCTCAATTCGCATCCTCCCCCCCAACTCGATCCGATCCGATCCGATCGGAACCCCCACCCCCACAACAAAAACAGCGAAAAATTCCCCAAAAAAGGAATCGATCAAGGGTAAAGCAAGCAGCGCCAATCGCAGCACCAGGGGGGCTTGGGATCGAATCGGATTCGCGATTCCAAGAGATCTAAATCACTCCGCTTCCGCGCGCGCGCGCGCTCTCTCCCCCCTCTTTCCTCGCGCGCACGCCTCCTACACTCCCCTCAAAAGTCGAAACTGCCAAAGCACCAGCACGCGCGCACCGTCCTGCCCCGTGGCCGTGGACAATCGCGCGCCACTGACAAAGGGCCCGGCCTGCCGCCCGGTGGCGTCCTGACGTCTGGGCCCAGAGTTGCAGCAGCTGGGTGAGGAGCGTTTCGTTTCCGTGGAGTTTCGGAGTTTTTTTTTCAAAAAAAAAAAACTATTACCCCCTCCCTCCGTTGTAAAATACTAATAATTGTTTTGGATATTTACATGTTATTAAAATAAAACTTTAACCTTGGCTTTTTAAAATTTAAAATTTATTTATAATATATTTAAAATTTAAATTTATGAAATTTCTTTTAAAACGAATCGATTTTTATATTCTCAAACTAAATAGTTTAAAAGTTTTATATGAAGAAAGTTTTAAAACTTTGACTCACGACAAATCTAAAATGACTAATATTTCATAATGGAGGAAGTGCAACGCAACACCGCATGTTGAACCAACATCTATTAAAAGCAGTATTGAGATTAACTTGGATTCCTCTCGCCTGTATCAAACATATGTAGCATGTGTGGTACGATCCTTCCATTAGTATGATATTTCGTACTAGGAATTTTTTCACATCCTTCGGGACGATGCAGAAACATCCCAATTCAACTCCTCCACCGTTCTTTCCTGATCTAGTTTCGTCGAGCACAACAGCAGACCGACAAAAACATCCAGCATCGTCATATAGAGTAGCTCTATTCAACAACCCGGCACAAAATTCCCACCGCAAAGGGACACAAAATAGCCAACGAAAAGATCGAGGACCATGAGTATCAATCCTATCAAAGACAGCACCGAGAAGATCGCTGGAGCCAAACATCACGCGGCCGCAATCTTCAAAAAAACGTATTACAAAACTAAATTGTTGTCATACAGGACAAGACAAACACCAACCCTAATCCTAAAAAACAAATCTGATAAAACCTAAAATCAATATGAGAAAAGGGTCCCTATCACCTTTCTAAGTCCAACGAGAACACCGAAATTAGAGGGGCGAAGGGTGCTAAAACTGTCCACGCCGAGTCTTGCTCTATTTTTTTCTCCGCTACCGCCGCCGAGAGAGTCCGTCCAAGCCTCTTGGGGCATGGATACCCATGGGTACGAAATTCAACCCGTACTTGAACCCAAACCATTCGGGTATTCGAACCTGAAAAACCCATGATATAAGTTGCGACCCATGTTCATACTCATCGGGTTGGATATCCCTCCATACCTATAGGTTTTTCTGTCATCCCTATAGGTGGGGAGTGGAGGTACAGAGGTTTCGCGTGCTCCGAGACTCGGAGTTGAAGTGATTGTGGTGGCTGAACCGCAAGTCCGGTAAAGCGGATAGTTCCATGCTTGCATTAGGCGTCAATGGATCGCTTCATCGTATCACGAATTCACGATCTTGTTCTTCCCTTTATATATCGTCCGAGTTTTTATTCGTTTTCTTAGCGACAAAATCCTTCTGTAAGTTTTTTTGTAAGATTTTTATGATGTCAGGTGTATCTACATCATGCTCAAAATGATTGAACCAAATGAGCAAGTTGTCTAAATTAAAATAATCGAATGTTGAATTGAATTTTAAGAGATTTGTATATTTGCTCAGTGAAGCTGATTTGCCTCATTTATATTATTTTTAAGAGTCTTTTGAGGTGATTCTATGATGAAAAAAATTGATAAAAGGGAAATTAGCTTTTTTGTCAAATAAGCTTGAACATGCTCTTATCTTATCTCAATTTTGTTTTCTTGGGATTTTATTCTTTTTGTTAGCTATACAAAATCTTGGATATATTGATAAGAATTGTTGTTTTAGTAGGCGATTGGGATTCCATATTGTCTGGTATTTGTTAATTTTTTTGTTAGCAATGGATATAAATATTGATAGGATCCGTTGTTTCTCTAGAAATAATTCTTTACTATTACATCAACAACTTCCTACATGAAGACCCTTGCCAAAAAGGTAGCAAAATACAACCTAACCCAGACATGGCCTATACCCTAACATAAATACTAGCGCACGGTATACCATTTGCTTTATGTGGTGTTTCATAGTGTTTTTATCATTTTATGATTCATGAGTGTTTTATTAGTGTTTCGTTACTGTTTCATGATGTTTCATGTTTTATGCGCGTTTCATAAGTGTTTCATGTTTTATATGATGTTTTTAACAATGTATTGTTGCAATGGTATATTGTGCATTAGTGGCTTCCAACACTAAATGATTAAAGCTGATGTACTGAACAATGAAAGGAGCAGCATCAAAAGGGTGGTGGCAATCGAAGTCTTAACACTAGTGATAGTGCTAACAAGGAGGCCCAGAACGAAGAACCGTCGCGACATCATTCTACCGTCATCACCAGACCCGCCAACAACCTTTCTTCTCCATCACAAAAGAGGGAGTCTTCCCTTCCTCTTGACAGCATCTGCCTATCCACCGGATGATGCACAGGGGAAGAGGAAGACACCACTTAAGATCTTAGTCACGGAGGAAACACCATCAAAATCAACCCACCATGTCGCCACATAAATCTCCACTAATGAGAACCGCTTATTTGCTACCCCTTTTCTACTCCTAAAGCTACCTCTATACAACCCACGCTCAAGATCTGTACTCCCCCCACCCCGTCGGCGGCGGTGGAGATGGCCGGATCTACACGGGGCCTAATCCTCTCTCATCACCTTTTTTTCCTCCTAGAGGATAAGACTAAGCTCTCGACCAGTCCTCTCTAGATCGATGGTTTGTTGCGAACTTATGGGGTATTTTTGGCTTTGTTGAATTGATTATTTGTTGTATTAAAGCAATCTTCTGATTACAAACTGATTGTGTAATTGAGCCTCATGTGAGGATGAGGAAGAGGATATCTTCAAAGCATGTTATTCCTTAGAGATCATGGTGGGATAATATCTTGCTTTCTAGTCATGGTTGGAGATTTAATTAATAGTCCCTCTAGTTCTAAAAAAATAATCATCTTAGGTATGTTCTAAGTCAAAATTTAAAAATTTTATTCATAAATATTTTTTAAAACTATTTAGATTGAGTATATAAGGATCATATGGATAGGTTCGAAAGAAAAGAACTTTCATAATTTTGGAATTTTAGTGTTTTTTAAAATAAATTATAACATCTTATATGGTCGAAGTTTTATTTTATATATGTCAATGTTTAAAAATGTCTATTATTTGAGAAATGGAAGTAGTATGTACTAAGCTATATTCTCTACTTGTTGATAGCTTTATACTTGTAGTTATCATTTATTGACGTACTAAGCTATATTCTCTACTTGATAGCTTTATACTTGTAGTTATCATTTACTGTATTGTTTAATGGTCGAGACTAAACTATTGGTATGTGTGTCATATATATCTGGTGATATAGTGGCTTCAATGTTTTTCTTTCGTATTTAAAAATCATACACACAGATTTTCAGATGCATATGTTTTATTTTTATAACTAAGATTTTCACGATATATATGGTCTTTTTTCAATTAATTTCGTTCTACAAATGCCATCTAGATCTTCTCAGACAAAGCTACCTTTTTTTTTTTTTGAGAAATCCATACATAGGCAGTGAATTGATTTTGTAAATTGATGGATATGCGGCTGAAAATTTTTAGAAAAAATTGCACCATAACTCTTTAAACTTACAACGATTCTCGCCCTCTCGCGCCGAAATTGCATTTTACTCCCTCCAATAGTCCAATCCAAGAAAAATTTAAAGTTTTGAAACTTCATTCATAAATATTTTTTGATCTATTATTGACTATTGAGCGTATAAAAAATTATAATAGTTTTTAATGTTCAAAGTTGTATTTTATATGTAAATAGTCATTTGATATTCAAAGTTGTATTTAAGAACCGAAGAGAGTAGCTCTTTGCTGCGTTAGCACTGTTGTAGCAAGCCGAATGCTTACAAAATACTCCCTCCAGTTTCATAATACTTGTTGTTTTAAGTTTGTTCTAAGATAAAGTTTTAAAACTTTATCTACAAAAATCTTTTAAACTATTTGGATTGTATATATAAAAACCATACATATAAATTCATCTTGAAAAATACTTTCACAATATCATATTTTTGCAGATTTTGCACATAAATTTTATTAGTAATTGATGGTTAAACTTGTATTTCGAAGACCATGTCGATGTTCAAAACGATAAGTATTATGAAACTGGAGGGATTAGGAATGTCTTGGAGACCTGGACAGTTTCCTTTCTTTGGCCTACACTACACGGGTGGTGGATGGTGTACCTCATGGTAGATGCTTTGCTTACCTAGAATTGCATTAGTACTTCTTGATGACTTCCTTAATTAATGATGAATTAATTCCCTCACGAAATGCCTTGGATACTTGAAGGAAGTAGTCCTTTGAAGTAACTTCTTTCTTCCCTTCCTTCTCCGGAAATGATACTTCAGTCTACCGGTCGTTGATCAACTATCAACAACCATACAACATTGTCAGGCTAATTACAATTCGACGAACACTCTTATTTTCATTTCGAAATACTCCCTCCATTTTTTTATTGACGCTTTAAATTTTGGACACGCATTTTACGATTTGTCTTATTAAAAAATTATGTAAATATCATTTTTTATTGTGATTTGTTTTAGTAATAAAGATATTTTAAACATGACTTTTTTTTCTTGCATGTTTACACTAAATTTTTTAACAAGACAAAAGGTAAAAGATGTGTCCAAAAGTTAAAGGTGTCAAACAAAAAAAACGGAGGGAGTAGCAAGCATATGATAGTGAAATTTGCATCACTATTTGACTACAAAATGTAACTACGAGGCTATCACATGATATATCACCGTTACTCATTACATTTTAGATTTCTTTCAGAAAGCATCAATCGTTGCTCCTTAGCCACGCCGACGCACCAGTTTGCTCCCACTCTGAATGCCAACACTACTTTTTAGAGCACGTAGACACCCCCTTTATTCATGAACTCTTCTTGGATTGGGAAGACCTTGGCTACTTGCCCTATGACTTCGATCACCTGGAGCTGTCTTTCGAGGAAGAAGAGATAAAGCAAGTCGTTCTCTCCAGCCTAATAGATAAGGCGCTTGGTCCGGATGGCTTCGCGGGCCTTTCCTTTCGTGTTTATTGAGACATGATTAAGGAGGACCTCATTAATATCTTCTCAACACAGCAAACATCGTCCTCCTGCAAAAGAGGGAAATCGGTCTTTAGCTGACAGATTTTCACTGGATCAGCTTAATCCATAGCTTCATCGAACTTCTATCCAAACTTCTGGCCAACAGATTGGCACATCATTTGGATAGCTTTAGTCTTGGGAAGCCAAAGTGCCTACATCAAAGGTCGTGTCATTCAAGACAATTTCTTCAAGTGCAGAATGCCATTCAGGACCATCATTGCTGGAAGACCTTGGCTATCTTCCTCAAAAATTGACTTCTCGAAGGCTTCTGAATCAGTCCACTGGGGCTATCTATAGAGGTTTTGCAGCACCTGGGCTTTGGGCAACGCTGGCATAATTAGATCTACTCCCTTGTAGGGTCGTTCTCCTCCTCCATCCTTCTTAATGGCATTCTTGGTCCCCCTCTTTATCATGCAAGAGGGGTTAGACAGGGAGATCCTATCTCACCCATGTTGTTTATTTTGGACATTGATCCTATCCAACGGCTTTTTCTTTGAGCACAAGAAAAATAATGTCCTCTCTGCTATCAACTCGTGGATGGTCACCATGCGGACATCCATCTATGTTGATGATACAACCATCATTATCAACCTCGTGTGCAGTGAAATTAAGGCGACTATGGATATTCTTGAAAGCAAAGGAAGGCCTCCAGACTCCACACAAATCCTGCCAAGAGTGCTCCCTACCCGATTCACTATAGGCTGGAAGAGCTAGATGACATTTTAATGTCCTTCCCCGGTAGGAGAGATTCCTTCCCCTGCATGTATCTTGGGTTCCCTCTTCACCAACGAAAGCTGAAGAAGGTGTGGTTTCTCCCCCTAATTGAGAAACTGCAAAAACGGCTTCAAACGATGGAAGGGAGGCGTCTTGACCAAAGCTGGTTGGCTTACGCTCATCAACACTGTCGTCTCAGCTCTACATACGTTCTTCCTCTCAACTTTGTCAATATGCAAGTGGGCCTCGAAGAGGCTGGAAAAAAATCTGGCAAGACTTTCTTTGGCGGGGAGAGGGGTCCTCCAGTGGTGGACATTCACTTATCAACCGGCCAACCGTATGCTGATCAAAGAAGATGGGTGGCCTTGGCAACACTTTGTTTGAGGTGGCTATGGCTCGACTGGACCAACCCAGGAAGATCTTGGAATGGCTCACCGATACCCTGCAGTGATCGTGATAGAACGCTCTTCCCTGTGGGCACACGTGTCATTGTCCAAAATGGCCAGAAGGCTAACTTATGGCTGGACAACTGGCTGTAGGGGTCGGCACCATGCAACATCACGCCTCACCTCTCAACATCGCAAGAGGAAACGATCAAACCGTCGCAAATTTGCTTCCTAGTGATAGGTCGATAGGCATGGTGCGATACCTCAACATGGTGGAGCAGCTTCCGAACTACCTCCACCTTTGGGGCCAACTTCGTGGTGTCACAATCACAGATGCAGCTGATGAGATCACTTGGATACCAAGCCCGTTTGGTTGGTTATCCACTAGGTCGGCCTATTATCTTCAATTTTAGGCAGCACGGATTGGCCCCTTACAGGCACCATCTGGAAGGCGCAGACAGAAAACAAATGCAAATTCTTTGCCTAGTTTCTCGTCCATGGACGCATATATACGACTGACGTCCTGGTTTGAAAAGGATGGCCACACCAGTCCATCTACCCTTTATGCCAAAACAACCCAAAAACTATCAACCACCTAACTCTTCATTGTTCGTACTTCGAAGGAGTTTGGAACGAGGTTCTCAATCAATACCCTCACACTCCTAGATAGACAGACAACATGAGAATCTGCGGCTGGTGGATCGTGGCTTGTTTCTGGACAGTCGGCAAAGCGACCAAAAAAGCCCTAAGCGGTCTCATAGTCTACACTATTTGGAATATTTGGAAGGAAAGGAATGGACACATTTTTCAGTATAAAAATTTTCCTTCCAGGACGCTAGTTGATAGAATCTTGGAGGACATGAGAGGGTGGAGCATGGGACTACTTGCCGATCCAATGTAATTCTTTCTGTTTTCTTAGCCGTGACTAGGTCCTTGTATTGTATACAGTAGACCTACTCATGGGTAGCCCTACCCGATGGACCCGGCCTGACCAGTGCATGGGGTGAGTTCGGGCCTCGATTTGAAGCCTGACCATCGGGTTGTGCTGGGCTCGGGCCCAAGAAAACTGTGAAATCAACCGTGATCGGGTTGAATTTCTGGGTTTTGGGTCGGGCTTTTGGGTTTCGGGTTGGGTTTGGGCCCAAATTTGTGACCCAATGCACTGTGCTAGGCAGGGGCGGAGCCAGAATTTCATCATGGGGGGCCGACACATAACAAACTAATTTGCAGTATGATCCTATCATTATATTGAAAGCGAGCTATTTGTAGAAAAATGTTTTATAAAAATATTATTACGTCATGTAATAAATCGAGTCAAATATGCCATAACAATATAGAAAGCAATGATAATAGTATCGATAATAGTATCGTACCTATCGAAGGTTGTCATGTGTGGGGACACTTAACCGTGATCAAATGTCACATTTTTTCTTGCATATTCACATGACATTGAGTCAAGTTGTAGGTGGTGTGGCAAAAACTAAATAAATAGATTATATTTTATATATGTGTATATGTATAGCAAGTGTTATGTAGTTCTTAATTTATAATAAAGGAAGATTACACACCAATAATACAATTATGTTCATTTTGGCCACGGTGATAACTAGCTAATAAAAATATTTGAAGTGTTTGAAAAGCAATATGAGATACAATTAGTCAAGCCCCAAATGTATATAAGTCAACGTAAAGAAGCGGACTGCGAATTTCTGGTAAACTTATCGAAATATTGTGCACAAACACTACTGTTGATAATATGTAATGTGCTTGAAAAGTATATTAATTCATAAATTAAAATCAATTTCTTTGAAAAGAAAACTTTAAAGAACTATGCTAGTCTTATAAAATAAATTAGTCGGGAGAGTATGTTTAATCAATACTAATAGCATACTTCTTAAAACTGAAATTAGTCATGTAAATTAATTAGATGGGCTTAAGTTTGATACAAACATTCTATATACTATTTAGTATTGCACATAGATCTAGGGGGGGCCAGGCCCCTGCCAGCCCTCCTTTGTCTCCGCCACTGGTGCCAGGCTCGGACCGATTGATATTTGGGCGGGTTTTGGAAAACCCGGCCCGAATCTGACGAATGATCATGTCTAGTGTACAATTCTTTTTTTTTTTCATAATGAAATAGCTGAGCGTCTATCCCATTTTTTTTTTAAAAAAATAACGGTGTAATAGTTTGAGTGGTTTTTTTGTCAGTGGCTCTATCACCATTTATAGTAGCCAGTATCAATGAATGATAATTAGAGATTTTGCTTGTCGAAGATCACCAGGAATGAGAAAGATGTTCAGAAACCACAGTCTCTACTCCTTTAAAGAGGGAGTAGGCCGTGCGTCGGCTCGCCCTCGCGCCCCCACCCCCGAGCCGTGAGCCGCTCGCCCCCGAGCCGGTAAGCCTCTGCTCCGCCCGGCCCCGAGGTTTCCCTGCTCCGCCTCCCACGATCCTCGCCCCGCGTAACCGCCCCTCCAGTCCTCCCCCTCCCTCTCCCTCATCCTCACCCAAGCCGACGCCCCCCTCTCTCCCTCGCCCAAGCAGCAGCCCCGGCGACCTCCGCCACGCCCGCGCCGCCGGCAGCCCCGCGCCTGTGCAGAGAGAGAGGAGAGCGGAGGGAGGGGAGCCCGACTGGAGGTGCGGCGCCACTGGGCCGCCGCCGTCACCGCTGAGCCGCCGCCGTCGCTGGGCTACCGCCGCTGCGCCGGAGGACACGGGGAGGCGCGTCGCCGCCGGGCGCGCGAGGGAGAGGGCCACGGCGCCGCCGCCGCCGCCGCCGGGCTGAGGAGGTGGAAGGGCGCCGCCGCGCCGGGTGCATGGACAACGATGGGCGAGGCCGCCCGCCGCGCGCGCGAGGAGAGGGGCGGCGCCGCTGCCGCGCCGGAGATGGGGGAGATCTGGGCAACGATCGAGTCACAAAATCATCAATCTGTGGTATCGCCTGACATGCTCCCTTTTCTACGTTTTTCATCAGTTCCTTACAGCTGAAATTAAAAGGTTCAGTTTCTTTTAAAAAAACTAAATGTTTAGTTTTTTTCATAGATTGCAATTACAGTTTTAATAAATTTCATCAGTTTTCAGAGCTGCGTACCATGATTTGGTACTAGATAGCAAACTAAACCACATGTAATTTGGATATTAGGCAAGTATTAGTGTTTTTACATCCAAATTGAGCTTGATTATAACGCCGTTAAATAATGTTATTTTTTTACTATTCTTGCTCAATCTTTGTTCAATCTTTTGGCAGCGACAGCGAGTCCGACTTCAGCGACCACTCTAAATGAAAAAGAGCCAGGTTTTGGGAGGCTCAAGTGGTTCAGATTCCGACCGTGAATCATTCTTAGACATAGGGGGGCGTGTGAGCAAAGCATGAACCCGATGGACATGAAGAGAATGAGACAGTATGATATACCAAGAACATGAACAATCATGCCTAGAATCGTATAAGTAGTCTTACATGCAAATAGAACTTTGTTGTTTTTTGGCATTGAACAAAGAGCTTACATGAGGCACTGTATATGGTAATCCTAAAATGCTTGCTTTCAATTACAGGATGGTGTCGAACAGGGAATTGACGGTCGAGAAAGAGAAAGCAAGCTCACTTAGCTGGTCTCGAGTCACAGGTAATTAAATTCTTTAATACTATAAGACATATTTGTACTCCTTTGAAAGAATAGTTCAGTACTCCTTTTTTCTTGATGTTTGATGAAAGCAAATATGTGCAGGAAAGTAGAACCATGGTGGAGTGCTTCCGGTCAGCCGCACGACAACCACTAGATGAACAAAGACATCGGCTTTAGCCTGTGTTTTCTAAATACTATTCGTTTATTGCTACTTACTTTGTCTCTTATGTTTATTTGATAGGCATTATAGAAATGGTTTCTCAAATGAATTTACCAAGGGACCGATGATATTTAGTGGAAGCCCAAGGTGCTTTGTTAAAGCATCAGACCTGACTACAGTTAGTACCATTCTGACTCCAGCCTAGCTTAACAAAACTTTAGTATATTAAATTTTTGTTTAATGCTCCATTAATGCTCCATCCACTTTTATTAATATTTCTATGAACATTCAAGGTTTACAGGGATAATCCACAACTTTCTGATTACCTTGCCTGATTCATATACTTTTCTACTGATTTATAAGAATAAGAGCAGTTCAATACTACGAAAGGCCCCACCAAGCGGTTGGACCAAAAGGAAAACAATAATTACAGGTGTGTTACCTGTCCTAATGTTTTCGTTGTCCTAACATTTATTCTTTGGGAAAGCACACATAATAGTTAGGCGCTATATTTTTACAGGGCGTTCATGGAGCACAACTACAAGAATGAGGGTACAAAATCATTCTTGCCTTCATTAGTTCTGTTTTTAGGCCACATTGCTTTTTATGTGTCTCCTTTTCATAGTTTCCATGTATTCCTATTTCAGCCTTATTGCTCACACTAATTGAAGTGCTGATAAAATTCTAATGACACTGTAGTTTCACTGTTTATGTTTTACATAGTGGCCTATTATTGGGTTTGTGATTTGTGGTTGGCCTATAGTTACGTTGTAATTTCGTTATTTACATAAATGAGCTTTTTTTTTGCTTCCTGAATTTCACTGTGCAACTTTAGCCAGAACCAATTCATGGTTCTTGTGGTTGAAGAATGTTGGTGCTTAAACATTCTTGTTCAAATGTAATCATGAATATGAGAAATATCTATTACCCCACAGAAAACTTTGTCAAGAGATGGTCTGTAGTGTCAAGATACTTAAACACGTATCTTGACTGTGTAAATTATTAATTGAATCCTTGACCGTCGGGTTGTATTGTTCAGATACTTATTCTTTTTGAGTAGGTGTCAAGAGATGGTCTGTAGTGTAAGATAAACTGTTGTTGTGTCATTGTAAATTATTTACAAGATTCTATGGAGATAATAAAATCACCTATACATGCAACATGTGTTAAGGCTTATTGTCTACATGTGAGGTGTGATAATCAAATGGTTTATGGAGAAATAATGAAATTCTTTAATCAAATTGTAGTTTTAGTTTGCAATATCAAAATTAATGTTTTAGTTTTCCTTGCATATGGGTGGAATAATAAAGATCCAAAGTTTATATTATAATTTGAAAGGTTATGAGTAGGTTTGTGGTTTACCGGTTCAAAAAGTAGTCTAGGAGCTATTTAAGATCTTTGTTTCTATATTTTAGTAACCGCCTGCCCTATATTGAATGCACCTTCTGGACATCCATAGCAGAAAGTTGGGCTAGGGGTGTGCGAGGATTTTTTTTATTTCTCCCGTTGTAACGCACGGGCAAATTTGCTAAAGTTTTATTTCTTATGTGATTTAGTATTTTTATTTCTTCCGATGGTTCTTAAAGTTTGTCATAGTGTTAGGTGATTTAGTATTTTTATTTCTTTAGTTGGTTCCCAAATTTGGTTACTGTGGTGGTTGGTGACCAATAATTTTTATGTCAAATAATGTTTCAATCTAAACGATCCAAGCTACAACATGTCACGTGATACACTCTCGATCTTTCCTGCATATCACCCTTCATGCTTATATTTTTTGTCTACGAATTATGTTTTCCTTTTATCCCTTTATGTTCCGTGGCAAAGCACGGGCATTTTACTAGTAACCCTATATGCAGTGGTATTTCAGACCAAAGCCTTATCGGCTATCGCCGAGCAGTTTCTGCATGATGCCAGGATGACAAAGCATGCATGCAGGCCAACACACAGAGCCTTTTCTAAAAAAAAGAGCCTAGACATTAGAAAATGATGCCCCAACTACGCACTAAGCTTAGCGTGCTTCCAACGACCAGATCCAAGCAGTTTTAGTTCCATCTATACTGCCTGCACTATTGTGAGTTTTGTAACACAGGGCATCCAAGTACACAGTCACAATATGCCAGAGCTTGCAGTACAGAAAGGTAGCTTCATCACTCCAATACATAATAAAGTTAATTTAATCTGGCAATTAACCCAACTGGTTTAATATGAACCACTAATTTCAGCCAAGGACTCGAATCATTTTTAAAAATGGAGAAAAAGTGGTAGGATCAGATTCCTCACTTGCTGAAGCCGAGGCTGAATGCTGCAGTAAGGGACTGATGAACATAAGCACTGCAGAAATTCAGCTTCAGAAGGAGATTGCAGTAGTAGCAGTTACTTGTGGTCTGGTGGATGCAAACCAAATGCCTAATTAGAAATCTGCAGTCTTGGTTTTCAAAAATGAAATCTGGAGTCTGGAGTTGGATCGGCAGGATGAACCAATCCATTTCCTGGCCCCCAAAACACCAGCTCATGGCATGAACTGAACTTGCAAACTTTCATTCATCAACTACACGAAATGTGTTTACAGGTGGTTCAATATTGAATTCTTGACAGCTAGTGTGTCACAAAAATCCTACCTATCTCTGGTCATCAGCTACGTACTTACTCAAAAGGGGAACTAGCAAAGCCGCCAGTGATCGCCGGCGGCGAGCAACTTGCCGTGCTTGACGCCGCGCGGCCCCGTGGATTTCTTGATCGACTCGATTCTCTGCAGCCTGATCTGCTCCCTGAACCTGGCAATGAACTCCTCCGCCTTCTTGTCCACCTCGTTCTCGTCCACCTCCGGCGTCGACTCTCTCGGCGAGTTCGTCCTCGTCGAGTACCCGCCGACGTCGACGTCGTCGTCATCGTCGCTGCTCTCCGAGGAGACCGCCACTTTGCCCATGATAGGATCGCTGCCCCCTCTCTCATACTGGGACCTAAGAATGGATTGGTAAGCTCTGTGAGCATACGGCTCCTCTGCTCCGTGCAATCCCCGCGCGTCGCCGGCGTCGTCAGGTTGTTCTTGGCTTTGCGTTTGGACTGCTTCCCTTGGCCTGATCGTTCTCACTGACTTGGCACCCGATGAGTAGTAGGAGGAGGAGGAGCCATCAAAGGAGCTTCTTGGCTTCGCCGACGAGGAGCTGCCGCCGCCGCCGTAAGCGGAGTTGCTGAAGCTGTGGGAGCTCTGCAAGAGATGGTCTCCTCGGCCTCTCATGCTGTGATCCTGCAGCTCCTCCTTGAAGCTCCTCGCCCTCGTCCGGCGCTCAGCCGCCGGGTGGTATCCGTGGACGAGGAACGGAGGCGGTGCCGGTGGAGGAGGTGGCGCCGGCGGTTGGGAGGAAACGGAAGACTTGTACGGGCGGCTGCGCTTGTAGTACTCCTCCTCGCAGGCCTTGGCCAGTGTCTCCTTGGACAAGGACGACGCCGGGGAGAGCGTCCTCGGAGACGGCGAGGGGCTCGGCGACGGCGGTCGGCTCGTGTCGAACCTGCCGGACCGTGACCGCCATGGGATCGGCGAACGGAGGACAGTGCCGCGGGCGTCGACGACCGAGTCCTGAGAGCTTCCACGCGGCCGCGCGCCGCGCGGTTGGCCATTGATGTATCCTCCGGCGGAGTTGGCCTGCGGCTTCAGGGTCCGGAAGGGCAGCGACAGCGGCGGCGCCTGCTGGGCTTCCGCGGCGTGGGTCCGGCCGCCTCCGCCGCTGGCCACCATGACCACAGGCTCGTCGGGGTGGTGCAGCGCGTTCCATGACCACACCTTGCCATCGTCGGAGACGACGCCGAGGCCGGGGCTGTCCGGCAGCATCCCGTCGTCGCCGCCATCGTCGAACGCGAGCGAGTCCTGGAGCATCCGCGAGACGTACCTCGCGTCGGGCTTGCCCGGCAGCGGCACGGCATCGGCATCCGCATCCTTCTCGTCGGGGCGGCGCCCGCCGCCGTCGTTCCTGCGGCCGAAGAGGCCGTAGGAGACGGCGATCCCGACAAAGAGCAGGTGGAGCAGCTCCCATGCCTTGGCGAGGAGAGCCTGCCACCCAGCGAGACCCTCCGGCGGCTGCGGCGAGGAGAAGAGCGGGAGCAGCAGGACGCAGAGCGCGAACACGGCCGCCCTGAACGGGAAGCTCTGCAGCACCGACGCCTGCACCACTGCCATTGGAGACCAAGTAAAGGGGAGAGGAGAGGCAACCCCGACGGTGCCCTTTTGAAGCTTTTTCTCTCTCTCCCCCTCTCTCGTTCGCGCCAAATAAAGTTGATCGGATCGTGGTGGATGGATCAATTCCTTTCGCTCGCTTTATGAGCGCTGGCAAGGCTTGGAGATCGATCGAGATGGTATCTTCTTCTCCATATTTTTTTTGTTCCTCTCTTTTTTTGGCGAGCATGTATGGTGCTTGGAGAAGACGACGGCAAGAGGTCGAAGAGAATTTGGTATTACTTAGCAAGGAAGGGAGGAATTTGGAGCGGGAAAGCTTGCTTACATATGAGTAGGACGAGGTAGACAAATGCATGCATGAATGTCAATCGGTGGACTAATTAAGCTAAGGGAGAAAATGCTAGGATTTTTAGCCCCGCAAGGTCTAGACGTCACATAAGGCATGATATTTGGTAACGTGGTTCAGCATCGCTAGTTACGTCTGCGGGGCTCTGATTATGTGCGCTCCTCCTCCAACAGCACAAGCACATCGGACCACTCGTGTCGCGACCGCAAGTCGGCCGTTAACCCCTACGCGTCCTACGCAAAAGATAGGTTGTCATGACTGGTTACACTAGAGGTACCTCCCTATTTATATAGGAGAACAAGATATGAGTCTAAGCCTGACTAGATCCACCCTGTCTATGACAACTCACAGTCCACGTAACCAATTTATACATGTATTCGACACAAACTCTAACAAACTCCACCTTGGCAAATAAGACTTCACCACTAGAAGCTGTCACCCCGCGTGAACACCGTGTACTCGGACTTTGGTTGGTACTTCGCAGCTTACTCTAAGCTGCCCAACGAGTTTGACTTGGCTTCAGACCCGCCGTCTTGTGGAACAAACACCGCTATACCTACAACACCTTCTCTTGTGGCTCTACCTTCAACTGCACTCCATACAACTGGAACTAATCTTCCCCGCAGCCTGTACAGATAAGAGATCCCTATCTTTCCAATCATTACAGCCTTGCCAACTTTCGTGATCTCCATGGCCCTTCCATCTTCATCAGTATGGAACACCATCCCATCTTTATGTAAGATCCCGAGCGAGATCATATTCCCCTTCAGCTCAGGCACATGCTTCACAACTTCAAGTACTTGTTCACCTCCATCGTACATCTTGATCTTAACATCTCCCATTCTAATGGCACGGTACTCCACGTCGTCTCTTAAGTAGACAGAACCAAAATCTCCATTTATGTTTGAAGAAAATCACTCCCTTTTGTGTGTCACATGATAAGAACTTCCAGAATCCAATATCCATGCCTCGGTTGACTACATATTTGATACTAAGAGCATCTTACCATTGCTATCGGAGTCACTTTCTGTTAATGCCACATTAGTTGTTTCCTTCTTTGGACAGTCTTTTCTTATGTGGTGTCCCCACTCTTTGCACTCATAGCACTGCACCCATTTCTTCTTGCCTTTCTTCTCCTCCCTTTTCTCGCTTGGCTCACCTTTAACCGACAAAGAACTACCAATAGGAATCTTCACAGCATTGTTTTTCCTCTTCTGTTCTTGAGATATCAATGTTGCAGTAATATCCTCAGTGGTGATGCTCTCCTTGCCATATGTCAACGTCGTGACCATATTCTCATAGGAATGTGGTAATGACCAAAGAAGAACTATAACCTTGTCTTCATCCTTGATAGTCACATCACTTTCTCAGATCCGCTACCAACTAGTTAAAAACATTCATGTGTTCCATGAGATCACCTCCCTCCTGCATTTTCAGCCCATACATCTTTTGTTTCAGATGCAGCTTGTTGGTGAGAGTCTTCGACAAGAATTGACTTTCTAACTTATCCCAGATTTTCCTTGGTGTCTTTAGGTCCATCACAAGGTACATGACCTGATCGGTTAGATACAACCTAATAGTTGCGGCCGCACGTAGATGCATCTCTTCCCACTCATCATTCTCCACCTTCTTCAGCTTCTCTGCCTGAAGAATGTTAAAGATCCCCTGTTGAGCCAACAGGTCCTTGACTCTCGTTTGCCATAAGACAAAGTTTCTAGAACCATCAAACTTCACCAAACTGAAACTGATACTGGTTCACATCCTGCCGACACACGGTTTGACCTTGTTAGCGAACGGAATTCGTATTGATCCTTCTAACTTTGTTGATACAACGCTTTCCTCACTACTGGTCTCGCCAACCGACCCGAACAAGACGTCCAACGCCTCGTGCTGATCGTTGTCGCTGACTTGACCATGGCAGCCAGCCTGACCTTCACTTGTCAGACCCCTCAACCGCCACCTCGAATGCCTCTTTTCCAGAGCAGGAACAACTGCCGTCCTAAAAACACCACGCTCAAAAAGACTTCTCAGGCTGTAGATCTGAGTTTTTCTCTGCACCCGAAAAGCTCCCTTTTGCTATGCCTCTTGGATCCCCTTGGATATGCTTTTATAGTGATGAGAAAAAACTACCATGAGTAGAACTCTCCTTCTCCTCGTACTCAAAATCCTCAATTTTTTGAGAAATTCGGATAGCACAATGTGCAGCCTTAGCCGGATTTGGCCTCCCTCTTGGCCATGTGCCTTGGGCCACGATTGTGCGCCCCCGCCTGGACCACAGCCACCGCGTGCACCCCGCCTGGGCCGCTGCGGCGCGCCCTTCCTTGGGTCACGATGTCGCGCCCCCGCCTGGACTGTACAACCACGTCACGCTCGCCCCTGGGCCAAACTGTCGTTGTGCCGCACTTCTATTGGGCCAGACCGTTGCGTCGTGCCCAGTACTGTTCACCACATGTGCACAGTCCACCCCGTGCCATGTGGGACCCACCGAGGATGTCCGGCAGTCGATGAAAAAAGCCAAAAAATAATCTCCACCTCCAGATCCAATGTAAGCTCATCTAATGTGCTTCGTCACGCCGCCTTGTTTTTTGCTGGCCTAGACGACCTCATCATCAACGCAAATTGACTCCCAATGTCATGATGGCATCCCATGCTGCACGTGGTTGCATTCTCGCAATGCTTGCACACGCTCCAATCTATCCGGTTTTCTGCCATGCCTGGCATTTGCCAGTCCGATCCCGAGCCGGAGTCTTTGTTGCCACGTTGACTCCCCAGCCACCACGTCGGTTTGATCGCCATGCCTGGCCGATCCTCACAACTGCAGCCCATTGAAAGGTCGAAATTTTCTGCCACGAGTGTTCGACACCACCGATCTCATCGAGTCTTTCCGACACCGTGTAGAGACATGAACATCGTGCCTCCATAGATCTTCCACATGGTAAACACTTCGGTGTGATACCACTTGTTAGAACTTTTAGTCACACAAGATCTGGACGACATAGGATGTAAGATATTTGATAACGCAATTCGGCATCGTTGCCTATGTCCGCGGGGCTATTACTATGGGCACTCCTCCCCAAACTGCATAAGCACACCGACCACCCGGATCGCAGCCACAAGTCGACCACTGACCCTTGTGCTTCCTGCGCTACAGCTAGGTCATCATGACTGTTTCCACTAGGAGTACCACCCTATTTATACATGAGATCAGGATACGAGTCTAACCCTGACTACACCCACCCTAGCCTAATACAACTCAGAGTCCACGTAACCAACTCATACATGTATTTGATACAAACTCTAACGCAAAAAAATTCCCCCCACTTTTTTGCAAATTACAGTCGTGCAATTCATAGGTTCATTCAAATTTCAATTTAAAATGTTCATAAAGGAAACCAGCATGATGCCCCTCACGTTTGCGTGAAAAGATACGTTTATTTGTAAATAAAAATCCTTTTTTAGAAGCACTAATATAGTCAATCTCCAATCAAATGAATAATTTATATAGGACGTGTTATTTTTCATTTTCAGTTGTATTTGATATACGTTGATGGCGCAGACTTGAGGTCGGACGTCCGACGCGCGCGCGTGTCGGAGGCGGCCGCAGCCCAGTTCGCATGCTCGTGAAAGCTCCCCCGTCCCCGGCCCACCAATGCATCGTAGCGCGAAGGCTCCCCCTGTTTGCATGCATGCAATGACGTCAGCAATGACGTCAGCGAAAAGATTCCTTTCAGTTTTCTGTTTCAACGTCCATAGATTTTGGCTGGTTGCTCCAATGCACGCACCGTTTGAACCGCTGCGTTCCTCGCATTTTTACGAACAAAACAAGACCAAGGTTAATATAAAAAAGTTACTGAAACAATTTGTTATCCGAATGAAACAATTAATTTAGCCTGTAGAAACAATATCGCTAGCCTGCTGAAACAATTACTTTTACCTAGTGGACGTATAACCAAGTGAAACAGTTGGTTTAGCCTATTGGAATAATATATATAGCATGCTAAAACAATTGGTTTAGCCTATTGAAACAATATATATATATATATATATATATATATATATATATATATATATATATATATATATATATATATATATATATACATGCTAGCGTGCACCCTGAGCATGGATCACGGCCGTGCTCCCAGCGTTTTGAAATCGAGATGTCTAACAACTGATCCGAACCGTTGATCTTGTTCGTCTCACTGAAATGTAGCCAGTGACCAAGTTTCGTATTTTTTTGAATTTATTTACTATTTGTTTCCTATTTTCAAAAATCAGTTTTTTTTGACGCACCAGGACTAATTGGAAGGCTGATTTTTGAAAATAGGAAACAAATAGTAAATAAATTCAAAAAAATATGAAACTTGGTCACTGGCTACATTTCAGTGAGACGAACAAGATCAACTGTTCTTGATCAGTTGTTAAGCATCTCGGATTTCAAAATGCTAGGAGCATGATCTCCGCCTGGGTCGGAGAGAGAGATGCTCCAGCGTTTTTAAAATCGAGATGTCTAACAATGATCCGAACCGTTGATCTTGTTCGTCTCCTTTGGAATGTAGCAAGTGACCAAGTTTTGTATTTTTTTAAATTTATTTACTATTTGCTTCCTATTTTAAAAAATCAGCCTTCCAATTAGTCGTGGTGCGTCCAAAAAAGCTAATTTTTGAAAATAGAAAACAAATAGTACATAAATTCAAAAAATACGAAAATTGGTCATCCGGCTACATTTCGATGAGACGAACAAGATCAACTGCCTTGATCAGTTGTTAGGCATCTTGATTTCAACGCTGGGAGCACGGAGTGATCCGTGCTCCGAGTGCACGCTAGCATTCCTCTATATATATATATATATATATATATATATATATATATATATATATATATATATGTGTGTGTGTGTGTGAAACGGAATGGGATCTGCATGAGTCAGTGCTCCATTCTTTGTTGCCGTTGGATTTCATCAAGATTTGTGCACACAAAGTAATTACATGCACGACAACACTATTATTTGCCATACAAAGGTGTGAATGTAATAACTACGTCATTAATCGTTTATAAAGAAGGTACGAGCATGCAGACTCCATGGAGGCCCAAGTATTTTTACTCTATATATATATATATATATATATATATATATATATATATATATATATATATATATATATAGAGAATAGTAGCGTCTTTCGAAGTCTGATCTCTCCGTATCTCTCAGTGCTTTTCAAATTGAGATGCCTAACAACCGATCCGAACCGCTTGATCTTGTTCGTCTAATCAAACGTTGTCGGTGACCAAGTTTCATATTTTTTGAATTTGTTTACTATTTGTTTCATATTTTGAAAATCAGCCATCCAATTAGTCGTAGTGCGTTCAAAAAGCTGATTTTTGAACATAAGAAACAAATAGTAAACAAATTCAAAAATATGAAACTTGGTCAATAACGCTTTCAAAAGATTTAACAAGATCAACGGTTCGGATCGGTTGTTAAAAGATCTCAATTTCAAAACCACTTGAAAGATTTGAGATCTGACTCTCGAGAATATATATATATATATATATATATATATATATATATATCTACACCCAGGTGTAGATTAGGCTAATCTACACCTAACCAGGAAGTAAGCGGGGTGAGCAAAATAATTGATGACCAAAACAAAAGTAAATGTGACGACCAAAAGTAATTTGAGAATGGCAGTAATTCAAATTTTTTAACAAATCTCCAGAAATCATGGGTTCATTAACTGCTCGTTTCATATATTTTTGACAAATATTCGATTACTGTTATTTGTCTTCAAACTTTTTTGACAGTAATTCGATTACTTTCAATTTTCTGGACAAAAATCTGGTACGAATTGTGGATCTGTATTAATTATTTTCATTACCTTCAAAAATACATTCGTAAATGGATAAAAAATACATTCCCAATTTGATTACTATGCATTACAGTCTATGTCGTTTTACAGTAATTGAATGTAATGGACAAAAAAAAAGCCAAGATTGCGGCCACCAACGAGAAAGAAATGGAGCCGCCGCGTTGCCGCCGACCGCCGTCGGGCAGCCATGCAAATCTAGGCGGGCTGGCGGGCGCGAGGACGACCGGAGGAGGAGGGCTGACGATGAGCCGACCGGAGGAGGAGGGACGCCGCCGCGACGACCGGAGGAGGAGGGGTGACAATGAGCTGACCGAAGGATTAGGGGCGCCGCCGCGCCGGAGGGGTCGGGGCGCTCCAGATCTGACGCGCTGGTGGAGGAGGGCTGACGCCGAGACGGAGGAGCTGTAGGCCGCCGCTGTGCCGGTCGGCGGGGAAGGGCGGCGCCGCCCCGCTCCGCCGTATGATGCGGCCGGCCGCCGCCGCCCCACGCGGAGCGGAGCTGGGGCCGGCGACGATCGCGCGGAGGCGAGGTCGGGGCGCCCCTGGCGAGGAGATGCGGCGGCGGGAGGAGACGAGGAAGGGGCCGGGCCCGGCGGCGACGGGCAGAGACGGAGTCGACGATGGGCAGGTGGAGGCGAGCGTGGCAGCGCTGGTCGCCGGCGGTGGGGGCAGGCGGGACAACGGCCGAGATAGGCCTGGATCCGGAGGAATAGGAGAGAGGAGAGACAAAACCGTGAGAATGGGAGGTGGCTACGATCCTAAAAAAGTGGATCTCGCATTAAATACCAGATTTTTCGAATTATCAATTTCCTAACTAATTATGCTGCTAATTAGTACACGGTTTGGCTAGATCCTGGCTCACAAACTGACTCGAGAGTAGAATAGCCTAATCTACACCTAGGTGTAGTATATGATATATATATATATATATATATATATATATATATATATATATATATATATATATATATATATGTGTGTGTGTGTGTGTGTGAAATGTAATGGGACTCCATAAAGTCAGGTCTTTCATTCTTTTGTTTAGTTGGATTTCATCAAGATTTGTGACACAAAGTAATTACATGCACGACAACACTATTATTTGTCATACAAAGGTGTGAATCAATAACTACGCTATTATTTGTTTATAAAGAAGGTACAGACACAGACTCCATGAAGTCCCAAGCATTTTTACTATATATATATATATATATATATATATATATATATATATATATATATATATATATATATATACACACACACCCAAGTGTAGATTAGGCTAATCTACACCTAACCAGCGATAAGGTGGTGAGCAAAACGGCGGTAATTTATGACCAAAACGAAAGTAAATGTGACGACCAAAAGTAATTTGAGAATGGCAATAATTCAAATTTTTTGACAAATCTCCGTAAATCATGGGTTCATTAATCGCTCATTTCATATATTTTTGACAAATATTCGATTCTCGACATTTGTCTTCAAACTTTTTGATAGTAATTGATTACTTTCAATTTTCTGGACAAAATCTGTGCAATTGTGGATCTGTATTAATTAGTTTTCATTACCTTCAAAAATACATTCGTAAATGGATAAAAATACATTCCCAATTTGATTACTATGCATTACGCCTATGTCATTTTACAAGAATTGAATGTATTGGACAAAAAAGCCAAGATTGCGCCACCAACGACAAGGAAATGGAGCCGCCGATCGCCGTCGGCGACCATGCAAATCTAGGCGGTCAAGGCGCGAGGACGACCGGAGGAGGAGGGCGCCGCCGCCATTTAACGACGGAGGAGGAGAGTGACGATGAGCCGACCGGGAGGAGGGGTGACGATGAGCCGATAGAAGGATTAGGGCGCCGCCGCACCGGAGGTCGGGCGCCCAGATCCGACGCCGGGGAGGAGGGCTGACGCCGAGACGGAGGAGTCAGAGGCCACCGCCGTGCCGATCGGGGAGGGGGGCGCCGCCCGCTCCGCCGTATAGATGACGCGCTGCCCGCCGCCCCATGGCGAGCGGGGCTGGGCCGGGCGACGGTCAGCGGGAGGCGAGGTCGGGCGCTTCAAGAGGAGATCTTGCGGGAGGAGACGAGGAAGGGCTGGGCCCGGCAATGACGGGCGAGACGAGTCGACGATGGGCAAAGTGGAGGCGAGCATGGCGGCGCCTGCCGCCGCCCCCAAGGCAAGGGGGACAACAATGGGATCGGCTGGATCGGGAGGAATAGGAGAGAGGAGAGACAAAACCGTGAGAATGGGAGGTGGCTACGATCCTAGAAAAGTGGATCTCGCATTAAATATCAGATTTTTCTAATTATAAATTTCCTAACTAATTATGCTGCTAATTAGTACACGGTTTGGCTAGATCCGGGCTCACAAACCGCCTCGGGAGTAGAATAGCCTAATCTACACCTAGGTGTAGTATAGGATATATATAGGAAAACGGAATGGGACTCCATGGAGTCAGTGCTCCATTCTTTATTGCCGTTGGATGTCATCAAGATTTATGCACACAAAGTAATTACATGCACGACAACACTATTATTTGCCATACAAAGGTGTGAATGCAATAACTATGTCATTAACTGTTTATAAAGAAGGTACGGAGCACAGACTCCATGGAGTCCCAAGTATTTTACTATATATATATATATATATATATATATATATATATATATATATATATATATACACACACACACACCTAGGTGTAGATTAGGCTAATCTACACCTAACCAGGCAGTAAGCGGGGTGAGCAAAACGGCGGTAATTGATGACCAAAACGAAAGTAAATGTGACAACCAAAACGAAAGTAAAACGGCGAAAGAGCACGCGGCAATTGCGTTTTGTCGTCTGCCTCTTTAAGGTGCAAATAATGGTTGTTACGCTCTGGCACGCGCCCCAACGGGTGGCGCGAGGTCGCCCGCTCCAGTCAAGGCTATATCGGGGATAAAGGGAAAGTGCTTTCTCCCTAAAGAAGGTTTCCTCCCCGAATAAGCACCTCGAGACAAACACGTGTCCAGTACTAACCTGACCAGCTTCTCCCTGCAGGCGCCGGACCAGACAAGAGCCTCGGAACGGGACAAGAGCCTCACCACTAAAGCAAAGACCGGCGGGGGCCCACCGCATCAGCTCCGGACGACCCGCCATGCCTATAAAAGAAGGATTCCTGGACGTTCGAAGGGATCCCGAATCCATCTGATCCAAGCCCAAGCAACATCTGCATCCGAAGCTTCCTTAGCAGCAGTCTTAGTCCTTAGTCATCACCATTGTAAGCTTGGGATCGGTGCCTCCAAGCCCGGTCTCGGCACCCTTGTACCGTTTTCCACCATATAATCAACAAGACTGGAGTAGAGCTATTACCCGGCAGTGGGGGCTCGAATCAGGGTAAATCACTCGTGTCTCCAAGGTTTGTATTGTTTCCTCTTCCTCTCACCGTACGAAGGATCTGTACCCGGATCGCCAAATCGCACCAGGCCCTTGTCCGGGAAGACCGCTCGGCCTTAGCCCCTCGTAGGCTTGCCCCCCCCCCCCGGGCTGCTGAGAAGGGTGGTCGTTGGGCCTCACTCCAACTACAAATTCGTCTGCCGGTCCGTGGTCTCGCTGCTCTTCAGGAGCGCGATTCCCAGACACCGACAGGAACATTATTTTTGGCCTGCTGAAACAATTAGTTTAGCTTACTGGAACGATATGTCTAGGCAAGTGCAACAATTAGTTTTTTCTATTGGAACAATATGTCTAGCCTGCCGAAACAATTAGTTTAGCATATTAGAAACAATTTGTATAGACTGTTGAAACAATTTAACTAATAAAAATAATTAAAAATTTTAAAAAATAAAAAGTATTTAAAATGAGTTTATTAGGATTTTAGATGAATTATGAAATTTGTTCTATGCATTTTGGAGTCCATATGAAATAGAGACAAAAATGAGAAATTTAAATTGAAAAAATTGAACTGCACGTTTTTTAGCTAGTCGCTGTGTTGACGCTGCACTGCGCTGCTGGGCCGTGCGATAGGGTGGGCCGCGCGGGCGTCTGATGCGGTCGGACGCCCGAACAGAAGCATTACCGTTGATATAAACTCATTTTCTTGATTTTGTAGTTTAGATGGACCCATTTCTGTTATTTTGTTTGGATTATTTTTGTCATAGTTTGTCTAGTTTATGACTGGACCCTTTTTTTTCTATTTTTTAATCTTACATTTGTTATTTTTTATTGTAGTTGTTATCGTCTCTTTTTAATCTAGTCTATTATAATCCGGTCTACTGTAATTGATGGTGGAAATTTTTTCTCCGATTTAAGCAGGATGTTTTACGATAATAAATTCAATATAAGTTATTATAATTTGGTGCCATCGTAATCGATCATATAGTTGAGGAAGCATAAAATCTCCTTTATCTACCGTTGACCAAATATATCGCAAATTAGTTAAACTATAGAAATATAAAAATAATAAACACACTAATTCATCATCACATCTATTGGATACTCAAATTTTTAACAATGGGTAGCCTATCAGGCCCACTTACATGTCAAAATATCAAAAATTTGCTGTGTACTTTAAATAGGTATAAATGTTAAATGGGTTCTGAAATTTTTTGTGGGACTGTGGCCCCACCAGCCCTTATGGAGGGTTCGTCTCTGGTATAACACATGCATAATTTTTTGTGGGACCGTGGCCCCACCAGCCCTTATGCACTGCTTGGATGGCTAGTTTTTTTTTGCCCAAAACGATGACATTATAGGCCTGTAAACTTTTACGGTTGGTTTGTTAAAAGTGTTGCTTGGAAGGGCCTATAACCCGTTTTGTTTCCATTCGGTTTGCGTTGATACAACTGGATAAATAAAATCTACTTGACTGGCCCGAATAAGAAAACGACACATATCGGGCTTGTCCTCGTTCTTCCCCGATGCTAAAGTTGGACTTGATGACGAGATCCAAGCCGAGGTGGCGGCGGCGGCGACGAGGAGGAGAGCCAAGCTGCTGCAGCAGCAGCGACGACAACGGCAAGAGCCGAGCTGCTGCGGCGGCGGCGTCGATGACGAGAGCTGTCATCCCCTCTGATCAGATTTCATTTTGTTTGTGCTTCAAATTTGCCTGTGTTCTCTATGTTCTAGTTTGACAGTATTATGACTGTGTTAGATAGTACTAGATTCAGATAGTATTTGATGAAAATACTTGATTTTACCGGCATGAAGAAATGATTTTTAGTTTGAGTTAGTTCAGATGGGAACTCAAACCGATCCCTAAACAACAATGGTAACTTGTTACAAATGTAAATTTTACATCTCTCAAATAGGCCAAAAAAATCCGGTTGTTTTTTGTGCGCAAAGATTTACAAGGGCAATTATTGTTAGGTGTAAAAAAATTCTAATTTACCAAGCAGGGCCTAAGTCTGATTAGTTTTGGGCGTGGGAAAGTTTGGAACAGTGGATAGAGGTCAGAGGACACTCTGGACAGGGATGGGAGAAAAGGAATGTGCGCGGTAAAAAACCATATATTCCTCCGCTTTATTGGCGGCGTTCACCATGAATGACTGGCTGAGTAGTGAGTAGCCAGCTAGTTTGCTTCTCTCTCAGTTTCGGTGAAATCGGCGGCGGATTCGTGTAACATGTGGATGTGGGAGTGGCATCGCGACCATCAATCGACACCTTCTCCTCACCGAGAATAAATGGGATGGTCATCTTCTCCTCTCTCCGTTAGTTACTCTCTGCGTTTCATTATGTTTGTCCATATCACATCATACGTATTGATTAAAAAAAATAGTAGTTATAAGAAAAAAAAAATGTGCAAAGATCATCATACCCGTGTTTAACAGCATGTTATAACTATTTTTTTTCTTACTAAGCATTTAATTGAGTGGCAAAGAGTGGAAACATCACAATAAATACACTTTTAATGGTTGCAATGGACAAACATGATGAAACGTAATTTTTCGAGACTATGGACATACAGTGAAACGGAGGGAGTAGCGATTTAGCACCTCCTCCTTTCTATTTTGCCTTCTTCAGTCACTCAGATGCTCATTCCAGTCAAAATCCGTATGAAAAATCACTACAGAACAGAATGAAAGCTGCATCAAGGCTCTGTTTATAGTTTGTGTTTTAGTTCAATTTGGTTTAGTCGAACCAAAGTTAAGGGTTCTTGGAAAAAGGAATGAAAACACCAAAAGATATAAGCATTGCTTTTAAGATCTAGAAAAAACACACAAATGTTGGATATGATCTCGGTGGCTATAACCACCAAGACCGGGTCCTAAGGGGCTAACTACCCACTAGCGCCCTAATCGGAGGCGCTCTAACCGACTTTTGGTGCGGCCCCCTGCTGCACAGCACCATATAAGAAGGTTGTCAGTCACTAATTAATGCCTAATCACGATTAGCTAATCACTCCAACAACCCCTAATTCCTGTCTGATCTGGGAGGCGCTGAAGCACTGGGAAAGCCGTCACCGGCGAGGTCTCCACTGCATCCATCTCCTCTTCCGGCCATGTCTATGGCCTCTCTGCACCGAGCCCTCTCCAAGCAGACGATCTACAAGCTCATCTACCGATGGCATGTTCCTGTGGTCAGTAACCTATTGATCTATGTTATTAGTATTATGTGTTCATGTTTAGGCTAAGGAGATCTTGTTCAGATTATTCTGGTGATGTTTAAGCCTAAGGTTAAAACTAACAACAAAATCCTAGTAATTATTATAAAATTTTACGCTGAACGGTATTATTAAAAAATTAACAAATTTTGACTCAATCAAATTAAACCAGACGAGACGATGAAATATCGAAGAGGGCCTAGTTGCTGCGGTGCTTGGTATTTGCACTGTGACTGCCATGCGTTACTTGCGCACTAACTTGTCACTAACAAGTGTACTAATGAAATTCGAAAAGCCGGCCGGTAGTACTTCTGCTTTTGTCTGCATGGTCATCATAAGCTGAAAACACATGGGAGCTAGCCAGTTTTTCTTCGTTTCAGAACACTACTTTTGGTTCAGTTGTTATGGATCACAATCACACGGATGGGAATCAGATGTGCCACGTTGTGCTTTGGGTCCAGTTCTTTTTAGCTTAATAACTTAACGGCTTAACGACTTATTTACATTTTAAAAAGACATATGCTTTGAGTTTTTTTTAGTCCGTTTTTCGTTGTTCTGAACGTGGGTCCTAACGCTTTAAGAAGCAAGTCAAACCAAATGGATCCGAATCTCGAGACTATTTTGAAAAGCTCTCGAAGTTCATAGGCTGTTTGGTTGCCTTCTCTCACAAGTCTGGCCCGTTCGACCCATCCAGACTGGTGAGATACGGGATGTGCAGATACAGATACAGTGTTTGGTTGAGTGTTTAGTAGGCGAATATTTTGAAATTTAATTATTTTGAAATTTATATAGCGAGTGTGGTCTAGTTTTGTTCAAAAAAAATGTGAGAAATTCATTTTTGGAATCGGTTCGGTAATCGGATATGCTAATAAAAAGATACAAACAAAAAAAGAAAAATAGAAACTTACCTGCCACGTTAGCAGTTCATGCATGGCTTGATATAGTGGCTGACTGTGGCGCCATGCGCAGAACACGAGGCCGCCATGCGTTGCATCCAGAGAAAAGCTCATTTTCTGTGTTTCTCTAGAGCCAGGCTGCATGGAGAATCCTGCATCTACAGAGCCAGACTCAAAATTAGATGCAGGCAACCAAACACAAGGAAAAAACAAGATTCTGCATCTGTAGATGCAAATATCTGTAATTGCAGCTAACCAAACAGCCTGTCAGTCATTTGAGCCATTCAGCCATTCAGATCAGCTCAAAAGAACAGGACCTTAGTCATCAGCGAATCCTTGCATAAAGTGTAAGCGAGCGTGAAGTTATACTAGTGTACTACGTACGAAACAGAGCAGAAAGGCAGTGATTAAAGCATGCAGGCGAAGCTTATCTTGTAGTGTAGACAGTTTTTTTTTGTACTGATCTGAACGGTTGAATAGCTGAACGGCTAAAATGGCTAAACTTTAAGATATTCTCAAGATAAACCGGAGATTCGGATTCATCTCATTTGACTTGCTTTTTAAAATATAAGAACATACCTTAATTAAAGGGTTTTTTTCATCCATGCCATTATTAAGTTGCATATATTCGGAACTGCCATTATTAAGTGCATATTGTCACTGATGCCATTATCTCAGCAACAAACCTCAGCACTGCCATTCTTTGCAATTTCGGAGGATTTACAAACTAAAATACAACCAAAATACTCATATGACATGTGGGCCCCTAATGTCATCCTCACACCTTCTTCTTCTTCCTCCTTATCTTCTTCTTCCTCTCTCCACCGCTACTCTCTCCTCCACCGTCGCCGGAGCTCCACCGCGCCGCCGCCGGAGCTCACCCCAAGCTCCTCCGCTGTCCTCCTAGAACCCTAGCGCGAGCTCATCATCGCCATGGCCGCCTCCACCAACGTCGGGATGGACCTCGCTGCGTGCGCCGCCGCCGCCTGCCTCCTCCTCTACCGCTGCTACCCTCCTCCTCGGCGGCGGCGAGCTCCTCCTTCGCGGCGGCTACGGCGGCGCGAGCTCGAATGGACGGTGGCGAGCTCCTCCTTCAAGGGCGGCGGCGGCGGCGCGAACTCCTCCTTCAGCGGCGGCGGCGGCGTGAGCTCGAGATGGATAATGGCGAAGCTCCTCCTTCGCGGCGACGCGGGCGTGAGCTCGGCAACGGCCAGCGGGGAGCTCGAGATGGACGGCGGCGGCGGAGCGAAGCGAAGCTCGACGCAGCGGCCAGCAAGTGAGGAGCTCGGGATGGACGGCGGACGGCGGCGGAGCGAGCTCGACGGCATTACCGCAGCTTGAAGAGAAAGGGGAAGAATAGGAGGAGGAAGAAGAAGGATAGGGGATGACATGTGGACCCAGTCACAGTGTATTTTTCTCAGATTTCACATGTATTTCAATTTTGTATACTCCGTAAATCTCTCAAAATGCTCAAGAATGGCATTGCTGAGATTTGTTGCTGAGATAATGCCATCAGTGACAATATGCACTTAATAATGACAGTTCCGAATATATGCAACTTAATAATGGCATGGATGAAAAAAACCCTTAATTAAAGCGTATGCCATTAAGCTGTTAAATTGTTAAGCACCGAAGAAATTTTTCTCGGAAAGAATCGTAGCAGAGATTAGTTGGGTTCTTTTTAGAATGATTGGTTGAGTTATTCAGGTGCGGCTCCAGCGGGCTTTGTTTTTCGGCTTGAAAAAAAAATGGCCGGGGCAGCCGAGAAGCCGTAAATATCTGCTAATTTTCTGTCTAACTTCTCTAAAATTTAAATTTGAGTTTTTTGAAGAACGAAAATCCAAAAAAATATCCTGGAAAGGTGACTCAAACGGTCAAACCCCGGCACTTCGTCACTTTAAACAGGAACAGGCGGACCGCCCGGCCACTCGCTGAATGTTTTACAGAGTGCGAGCGGTTCTAAGAGTGTTTTACAGGGTGGTTTAGAGAACTGTTGGAGATGGTCCGAGAGTGATACGAGTACAACGCCTTATGCAGGAGCACGACGGCCGCCGACTCGAGCGGTACTTGGTTGGAGGCCTGACGCCTCGAGCGACAGCCGTACGAAGAGTAGCTTTGGGAGGCAATGACGGCGGAGCTGACCGTATAGACTCCGGATGGAGCTGGAGGAAAAAGACCCATGTATCTGTAGAGCTCAGTTTCGTTATAATTCAATCATGTCTATTTCGAAATATAGTATTTTTTTGAAGGCGTAGTTGTACCGAGGATGCTCTACCGGCCGGGTATGTTCGGTTCCCTTGCAAACCTTATTTTGCTCAACTAGCTCACAGCGCATGGTTTGGCAAAGCAAACCTTGCTAGCTAGCTCAGGAGAGCCGTTTGGCTAGCTAGATTGAATAAGTATTTTCTTGCTAGGTGGGATAAGTTTGTCTTTGCTGCTAACAAATAGCTAAACTTGCCTTAGCAAGGAACCAAACAGGCCTATTGTCATTAGGGATCACTTCACATCCTATCTTGTAGCATGGTCTTGAGAGTGTGCTCTAGCACCTGAAGCTCTTACCTTGCCTTGTGAGCTGCCTAGCTAGGGTGTGGCGCCTAGGCCTATTATGCTAGGAGCCTGGGATGGGGACTCAAATAGCCTAAATCCGACCCGGGCTTGTAGTCCTAGATGTTAGAAGCCGGGGCAGTGGCGGAGCTGGGCGCCAAAAGGGAGGGTCAAGCGGGACCCATCATCCACCGAGTCGAGCCCACAGCCATGGATGTTGGAATGTCCAGGAGCAAAGCCCAAGTGAACCAATTCGGCGACACCCATTTGATGGCCCAAACCAGCCAAGAGGAGGTCGGCCAAGCAACTTCCAGGGGGCCAGCTTGGCCAAGCCCACTTGAGGGCCCAAACAGACCAAAGGGGAGGCCGGCCAAGCTACTTCCAGGGGGAATTAGGGTTCCCCCATGCTGCCGCGGGTGGGGGCGCTGAAGTCCAATAGACTTCTATTTCTCCTCAAATTCGGCCCTCTTTCTATTCTCCTCCTTTTTTTGGAATTTTGGTCTGCTTGTCCTCCTACTTGGGCTCCCAAACCAAATCCAACCCAAACTTGGCCATCTCCACACGTGCGCCAGCCCCGACCTCATGGCCCGAAGGCCTGGTCCTCGGTGGCTGAGCGCACCACCTCACGTGGTGTGCGCCCCCATGCGGTCTGCCACCACGCAACCCGCCTGGGCCTGCTAGTTTCTTGCGCTCGCTTCGGCCCAACACTAGACGCTCGTAGCCGTGCCACTTGGACTGTCCTAGCACCTCGTGGCCCACAGCTGCCTACAACGGTGCCGCCCACTTTGCCGCTCGTATAGCACCACTCTGGTTGGTTAGGTAGCACTCCAACTTACCTAGCCATTGCCGCTTAATGCGCGTCCCGCAAGGAACAATTCACCACCATCTCGTGGGACCCACCGAGGACATCAAGGGTCACCAAAATCCCCCGAAAAACTTCTCCACTTCCAAATCCAATCCATGAGCCTTTGAACATGCCTCCTAGCGTGCCATAGCACGCTCTCCATGCACGACAACATGTCGCACCCTAGTCGAACATCCATGACAGGGTAACCGTGAGTAGTGTCGTGATGTTACCCTTGTGCAACATTCGGTAGCATCGCCAATGTCGCGATACCACCACCGCTCCAATCGCAGTGTCTGGTGGCCAGTCTGATCACGAGCACCGAAGCAGCCTCTGCTTTGCGTTGTCTTCGCCGACCACATCGTCGGCCCAATTGCCACGTCTAGTCGATCCTTACTAATATTAGTCTATCGAACAGTCCGAGCCACCTGTCCAAAGTGGTTGACACCACCGATCGAATTATTGATCGCTGACATGATCCACCTTGCGCCAAACCTCATGTTTTCCTTCAGCACACGCGTGTATGCATCTTCACACCTCCTCTAGATCACTGCATCACCAACCTCAACTTTGATACCACTTGTCAGAAAATCGGACGTGATGCGATTTAAAAACGACACCGAAGGCACGATATTTCGTAATGCAGTTCACCTATCAGGCTACATCGTCGGACTTTGACTATGGGTGCTCCTCCCTAATCAATGTAGCATATCAACTATCGTGGGTCATAGTCACATGCTGGGTGCGACCTCGTGCGAGCCTACGTCACTACATTGTCGTTTAAGGTTACACTAGGGTCATCCCTTTTATATAGTGGAGGCAAAGCAAGAGTTTGACTCCTACTCCAACCTACCCTAACTGTTACAACACAGGCAACGTATTCCGTGCAAATATTCATTTGGTGTTAACATGCTAATAATAGATCTGGGTCATCAGATCCATGAGGAGTGGCTCAAATCAAGAGAGATGGAAGATCTTTTCTCACTTAAACACTTAAATGAAAACCTCCTAAATTTCTAACTGGGAATGGGGGTTCCACCTCTGACACATAGAGCCAAACCAGGGGTTTGAATTCCGGTGGATAGTGCTAACACTACAGCCCCTACCACTAGGCCAAAGCCCCGTCCATTGTCTCGAGCTTACTTTAATAGGTAATAGTTGGTACATAGTTCGTGAAACATCGACGTAAAAGCAGTCAATGGTGACGGGTATAAAAAAGAACCATCACTATTATTGGCCTGGGTCCACTAGTCATCAACGTTGCTAGCAAAGGTCACACGAAAGGTTAAGACCCATCACTAATGTCATAAGTAACGGATAACTGTACAACCCGTTACTTATATAGACTATCATAGGTATAACTGTCCCGACCCAAGGCTACATAGGAGACGGTTTTGCCAAGACCCGTCACTGCTGTTGCTATTAGTGACATGTCTAGGCTGGTCATCACCTATATGATGTCTCCTTTGTGTGGTTCTCACGTAATGAAAAGACTATTCACTATCCACCCTATACTTCGTTCTAAGATTTCTTCCCACTTTACACTACACTGTAAAAAAACTTCCCACTATCAATCCAACACTTTATCTCTGTATTTTACGGCTTCTCTTATGGATGCTCTTAGGCTACCATGCGGTGCACCATTGCACGTCATACCATTAAAACCTCTCTAGTTTCACTCACCCATGCTAAACATCATCTAGTTATAGTACTTCCTCCCATCTTTAAAAGAAGTTATTTTAAACTTGTCCTAAGTCAAAGTTCAAAGTCGTTGCAGATTTGTTCTAAGTCAAAGTTCCAAAACTTTGTCTCTAAAAATCTTCCAAACTATTTGGATTGGACACACGTAAATCATACATATTCATCTCAAAAGGTACTTAATATATAATTTTAGAATTTTTAAAATTAATTGCAATGGTAACTGATGATCAAAGTTGTATTTTGAAGATAGTGTCAATGTGCAAAACAACTTTTTAATAATAGATGAAGTACTGTAAAATAATAGGCATAATTGCTCTCGTACCATTACGTTTTGGTCTCCTTTCCAAAATAACATCCAAAAACATGGTCTTGCCAAAATACCATCCTAGTTGAGTTCTGTTAGTCCAATATACCACTCTATCAGCTGCAACTTTGGCCATATTTCCCAAAATGCCCCTTATCCCTTCACCATTCCACAGCCATTCCTCACCGCATCCAATGCCGGCCGCCGGCCGCCCTTACTCCCAAAGCACATCACTGCCGGCCCTTACTCCCAAAGCACATCACCACCGGCCCTTAGCCACATCGCCATCGGCCGTCCTCCACATCGGCGTCACCCCTCCCCACATCGGCGAAGCCGGCACCACCCTGCATTCCTCTTGCCTCTACGCCTGCCGCCACCACCGACCCCTAGAACAACTCAAGGTGAGTACAGTGAGTGCCATTCAGATTGAGGAGATTGTTGCATATTGCATTGTGGTGTAAGCAATAGGATTTGTTCTTTGTTAGACCCCTCATTACCAGCTCACTGGAGAACTGAATTCTAGCGATGTTAGACCCCAATGAGATCCCTAACGAGTATGTGCTCCTAAGCATATATTGTTGAAGGAGCCAACAATTGGAGCTACAGAGTTGCAACATCGCCTGTAGAACACATTTGGCATGAAATTGGACTATAACAAAGTTTGGAAAGGAAGAATAAAGGCTCTGGAAGAATTGCATGGATCTTGGGAAGACGGTTTTCAGCTTTTATGGAGCTTTAAGGCAGAGATAGAAGCCACCAACCCAGGAAGTTTAGTGGAGATAGAAACAATTAAATCAGGTGGGAAGATTTGTTTCAGTAGAATGTTTGTTGCTTTCAAGCCTCTCATAGATGGTTTCTTGGTAGGATGCCGACCATACTTGGGTATCGATTCTACCTTTCTCACTGGCCGGTATACGAGATAGTTTGCAAGTGCAATAGCTATTGATGGCCATAGTTGGATGTTTTATGTGGCCTCTACAGTGTTTCACAAGGTGACAAACCAAAATTGAGAGTGGTTCATGAAGCAACTTCATAAATGTATTGGAGAGCCCGCTGTCTGCTATTGGAAAGGATTTTAGAAATTCTGAACATAGAGAATGCATGAGACATTTGATGCAAAATTTTAACAAAAGATACAAAGGTGACTTAGTGACAAAAATGTGGCTAGCATCCTGGACCTATGAACTAGAGAAGGATGAGGCATTTATGGTTGGGCTAGCATAAGCAAGCCCAGAAGCGATGGATTACGTAAGAAGAGAGCATGGACATTTATGGATAAGATGCAACTTTTCAGCCCTATGCAAAGTCGACTATGTGAACAAGAACTTGGTAGAATGCTTTAATAGTTGGATAAAAAAGATCAAGCAACTCCCACTAGTAAACCTATGGGACACCCTTCAAGTGATGCTAATGGAAAAGCTAGTGTAATGGAGGGAAATTGCAAATAGGTTACCTCAAGTGAAGATACTCCCTAGTGTCATAAGGGATTTGAACATGTTTAGAAAAGGGCTGCGCTACAACATCACAAAAGTATCACCGACTATAGGTGAGGTTTCAGGACTTGATAAACATGGAAGTCCATGGAGACAAACTGCTAATTTGGACATGAAGGAATGCACATTTCGGCAACGGCAAATAACCGGTAAGCCATGTACGCAAGCTCTTGCTGTGATATTATCACTGAGGTTGTTTACTCTAGATGATTACGTCCATGATTATTACTCAATTGAGAAACTTAAGGCTGTGTATCAAGGTGTTCTAATGCCAATTAGAGGACAATCCCAATGGCCAAAGGTGGACCTAGGATATAAGGTGCATCCTCCCAAAATGACTAGATCTGCTAGACGTCCTAAATGCCAAAGATTTAAAAATAGTGGTGAGCCATCAATTGGAAAACAACGCCAATGCAAAAGATGTAAACGGTTTGATCATCATGGGAAGACTTGCAAAGATACCATGGCTGACGCAGATGATATTGTTGATCCAGCTCCAAAACAAGCCCAAAGGTACACATATTTTACTCTTGTTAGTGCCTCCTTTCCTTAATAATAATTAGATGTATACATCTACTGTTTTCTTATTGCAATTCAGCATGAAGTTATGCTTTCTTCAATAATTTTAGCAAAGAAATGATGAGATGAGATCAATAACATATCCCTAATAACACATATTCTCATATTGATTGGTGTCTAGGAAAAGGAAGAAAGAAGTAGGTGTTGCTATCTTTTCTAAAAAAGCTAAACCTACCAATCCTTCAATGCCAACTAAAGTACACAACTAGCAGGATTGTAGTCTAATGACAAAGAAATAATTTCTTCACTCTACCTGACATTTGATTGGCGTTTGCATAGAAGTAAGGAAATGGAATTGAGAAGATTGCCATAGGTCTTGAACCCTGCCCCATCTTGAACCCTGGTGCTCATTTTTTTTACATCAGGTGAAGATATACAAATATTTCTTCACTCCGTCTACGACTTCTTGTAGACCATCCTAGAACAAAGTGCGGAGCTGGCCACGCCATTCTAGAAAACGGATGGCCTCAGGAATTGTAACAATTATACAACACAGAGCATTTGCCACTTTTGCCTGAGTTTCCACATTCTGCATGTAGTACTTAAGAGTCTCACATGTCATAAACAAACCATCCATACTAACTTTAACTTCTTTGAACCGCCCATTTTGGTATTTGCCACTGCATGGCATCCTCTGATAGGCCTTGGGATGGTTAGTGTGCCAACTGCCATTGAGCCTAGCATCGCTGAAAACATGCCAGGTGTTGTCATATATAAACCCAATGAGTTACAAATCCTCAAAGCTGAACACGAGGGGCACTTCATATGACACACCTAGCCAACCCTCTCTCACAACATATACTTTTTCTGTTCCATCTGGCGTCTCCGCTCTACCCCTCAGAGCCAGTGCCTCTTCAATCCATTCCATTAGATCGCGGTGAGACTGCTCCATCTCCTCTTTCCCAATTTAAAGCTGGCATACCGTTGTAGGAGCCTATGCAGGAATCAATAAGTGGTTAAACAAAAGCAACACATTCTTTTAACTATCCATGCTTATAAGTTGAGTTCTTTTAACTATCCGTGCTTATAAGTCGAGTTCTTTTAACTATCCGTGCTTATAAGTTGAGTTACGACTATGCTGAAATGATGGCTTATGAGTAAGAATGCCAAATTGAGTTACTGTTCTTTTTGTTCACCCCCTCCCTCTCTACCTCTCTGTTTGTGATGTCAAATTAAACATGAAAAATATATGATTATCCCTCGCTCTCTGCAGCTTATATGAGTTTACATCTGAAAAACATATGTGTTCCAACCACTTCTCACCTAAAGAATATATGACAAGTTGCTGCAACTTTCACAGGACAAGACCTACAACTCTACAAGCCTTGTCTAGAATGCTCAAGTGTTGTCAACATCTGGAAATGATGACTATTATAATTCTGAAGTTTGTTAGTGAGCTAGTTAGTTGTATGGTATCCGTTGTTGGCCCAAGAGCTAACACGAACAACAAGCAAAACTCTCACAAAATCTCGCAGTAAAGTTCACTTAGGAAGCAATTGAGGCTCACTATATTACACTTGTAGTATACATTGAACTAGTCCTCAAGCTTGGCTTACAAGTGCTCCTACATGTTCTATTTATAGGCTAAGTTAAACTAACCTTAGCTCAACCCATATATCTAGAACATTCTACATCTAGCTATTAATATTTTAGTCCTAGCTAGTAATAGCTAGATGTTTCTAGTATCTAGTACATCTATGAATTAGTAGTAGAACTGAATGTTCTAGATGCTTCTAGCATCTCCATATAGCTACCAACTAGCTACTCCTTCTACAATCTTCTAGTAGATGTCAAGATTATATCTAACATCCGTTAGTGTCAGATGTGTACTTCTGCATCATATTGTGTAAGAAAGGGCTATAAGAAATGCAATGTAAAGCTATATCAGTTTTCAAACTGGTGTCAAACGGAAAACTAGAACTAACATAACAGCCATCCCAGGATTCTTGCATTCATTTGAAAAGTTAAAACATGGAGAATTACATTAATTGCAATGGGTGCACATCTGATTGCATCAGTGCATAGTAACCCTGATTGCACAGGACATGTTTTCATCTTAGAATTACATTAATTGCTATTAGAATCTTTCATGGAGAATATAGTACATGCAGTCCAGCATAATAAGAAATGGTAAAAGATTGCTCATGTCAGGGTTAACATTTGTTCATGTATAGCGTGTAATATATGGCTGGATTAATAATTTGAGCCTAAGAGTAAGTAACAAACTGGTTGATTTTAGCAACTTAGTTCTTCATGACAAGAAAACATGCAATTTTGAACACAAAATTGTAGCTACTGCGACGGCGAGACGGCTGTACTACTACAATACAATCCAATAAAAAAGAACAGTTCCTCTCTTTGTGCTCCCTATATATACCAATAAAACCAATAAAAAAAACTCCTTTTTTTTTTGCTCCCCTCCACCCCCACAGAGATGGATGCAACCCACCTATAGGGATGGACGCAACTTTGCAAGAATCCCATGCTACAAGATTAACAAGACGCAGGGGAGGGTAAAATGCTGCATATACATGGATGCAAATAACAAGAACTTGCCAGTAGCAATACTACTGCAATCCAAGCAAGTACGAGACGGAGGGATCGAAGGGGTGGGAGGCGTACATCCTGGAAGAGCGGGTTGGGCAGAACTCCTGCAGCCGTTGCCGCCATCCCGTGCCACACCTTCCTTGTCCCTTAGGGTGCAGCCCCCAGGCGGCAGTGGCACCAAACCCTTGCTACGCTTCTCCCGTTCGCTCCGATGGCAGATTGGCGGCTTCGTTTGCTCTCGCCTCGACCTCGCTGTGGAAGTGTAGAGGGCGCACGGTAGTCGGTAGTAGTAGTACTACGGTTTGGGGGAAGGAGAGAGTAGTTGAGTAACTGCACGTGTGATGGGCGCGGACGCGGGGTCCCGATCTTCTTATGAGAGACGGTAAGGATAATTCAGTAGGTGTCACGAAGACCTAAACGATCTGACTTCCAACCCCACAAGGAACTGGAAATCCCGATGATCGCTAAACCACCACGACGAATGTTATCGACCGAACAAGAGGCACGATCGACCTGTCCACGAAGGACAGTTCCTGCAGGCAACCGAAGAACGAGTAAGAACATAAGATAAGCAATCACACTTGTGAATATAGATTAAGGATAATGGGGTTCATAAACATGGTCCTGTTGGTCTAGCCGACACAAGAAGAATAAGGCGAAATCTCACACAACCGTGACGAAATCAACTAAACAAACCCAACTAAGACGAAGCACGGTGGGGAACATATATTGGACTGCAGCCAGAGGAGGGGTGCCCAAATAGGTGCCCACACGTGCTCAACCCTAACTCTAGGGGTACACGGGCTTTGGGCCCAAAAATACTGCGACGCAGCGCCGGGAAATTTCTGTCCGTCAACTTGTTTTTGCTATTCCTGTTGACTCGGATTGAATTTGGAGGCATGGCTGGATCCGTTGGAAAGCTTATCTCGTAAGCTTTCCGTAGAGTCGCTATTTGCCTGATTTGGACTTTGTATGTTATCTTGGCGTCCGTTTGAAGGTACACTGGTCCTGGATGGCCGAACCGGACTCGGCAGCGACTTCAACGTCCTCCCGACTTGGGCCCGGTGGTCGGGGACTTTGGAACCTTATAACTAACTTACCGAACTTTCCTTGATGAAGGCTTGAAGGGCATGGCATGAGGATTCATGCCATATTATCGCTTTCCAACTCCATCAGCAAACTCGTCAGGGACAGCAAGCTCGTCAGTGATGTCCTCATCGTCCTCCCTTTCTTGAGTTTGAGTCGTCATCGACTCGAGCATATTCTCCTGCAAAAGGTTAGTAATAACAGGGGCAAAGCAATAGACAAGTTTTTTAAATCATTGCATGGTTATTTAGCTAATTAATAATCTGCACAATTTGTTTTAGCTAAGAGAACAGGACTTTTCAACGTAATTTCATATTTATTTTCACATGGTTCATTCTTTTTAGCAACATCATGTTTCTCAATTTTGTCACATTCCTGTTTTTCGTTTTTTGCTCTTTCAATATTTGCTTTGGTTATTTCAGCAGGGGTCATAAGTTCTAACAAAATTTTCTTGCCTTCAAACTTAAATTTATATTTGTTAGTTATACCATAATGAACATCTCCATCATACAACCATGGCCTATCTAATAAAAGTGAATATGTATCCATAGGTACAACATCACAATTAATATGATCATGGTAAGAACCAATAGAGATGGGTACTTGAGCAGTTTTTGTTACCTTCAGCTTACCATAAGAGTTGAACCATTTAATCATGTAAGGATGTGGATGTGGACTCAGTATCAAGTCAAACTTCTCAACCATATGCATGCTAGCAAGGTTATTATGATTACCTCCGTTATCAATAACTTGGAAGCGTGATCCTTGACAACGAATCTTATTTGAAAATGATTATGTCGTTGGTTCCTCTATTCGATGTCACCATCCCTGTTCTCAAATTCTATAGGCGGCACATCTTTCAATTGTTCTTTGTTATCTTCGTTATCTTTCTTTCCATGTGAACCTGTCATTATTAGCAGAAACAAATAAAATACACAGATGTATATATATATATATATATATATATATATATATATCCTATGCTCTACTGGGTTGTGTGAGTAACAAAACTCTCTCTCACCTATCTTTTGCTTTGATACCACTTGATGGGCGCGGATGCGGGGTTCCGATCTTCTGGTGAGAGACGATAAGGATAATTCGGTAAGTGTCACGGAGACCTAAATGATCCGGCTTCCAACCCCACAAGGAACTGGAAATCTTGGCTATCGCTAAAGCACCACGACGAGTGTTATCGACCGAACCAAAGGCACAATCGACCTGTCCACGAAGAACGGTTCACTACAAGGAATTCAACCTATTGCAACGATAATTTTTGTTGCATTAAGCCTAAAATTGTGGCAATATGTGTATATTGCAACAAAACTAAATCGTTGCAATAATCTCCGTGGTAATAAGAAGTTGCAACGATATCAAAATCATGGCAATAAGTTTCTTTATTACAACAATATAGTTGTTGCAATAGCATATCGCTACGTTTGTAAAATCGTTGCTATAACTTATTGCAACAGATATTATTTCATAGCAATATCATAATGCAACAAAATGGAATTCGTGGTAAAAACTTATTGCAACAACATATAAGTCACATAGAAAAACAAATACGTAGATTTTAGGATTCGAACCCACAATCTCTTGATTTAAAGTAATCTCACCTAACCAACTCACCTCGCATGACTACTTGTATAAAATATATCATGTTTTCATTTGACCTTTTTTCATGAACATATTGCAACAAAATAAATATTGCAATATGCCCAATATTGTTGCAATATGTATATATTGCAATGAAATTAAAATCGTTGCTACCCATAACAATAATCAACCACCTGCAATCGTTGCAATAGGTGCAATTTTTTTGCAACAATATTATTTTGTTGTGATAGAAGTTAGTTATTGCAACAATTTATTTTTTGTTGCAATAGTAGGTAGTTAATGCAACAATTTCATTTTCGTTGCAACACATTCAATTTATTGCAACAAAAAAAATAAATAATGCAACAATTCACGATTGTTGCGATATAGAAAACTTATTACCACAAAAAAATATTATGTGGCAATAGCATTGGCTATAGCAAAGAAATTTATTTTGTTGCAATCGCTGCGTGGCAATAGGTAGAATCCCTTGTAGTGGTTCCTGTAGGCAACCGAAAAACGAGCAAGAATAAAGATAAGCAATCACAATTACAAATATAGATTAAGGATAATGGGGTTCATAAACTTGGTCCTGTTGATCCAGCTGACACAAGAAGAACAAAGCGAAATCTTATACAACAGTGACGAAATCAACTAAACAAAACACATATAAGATGAAGCACGACAGGGAACTTATATAGGGCGGCGGCCAGAAGAGGGGCGTCCAAATAGGTGCGTACATGTGCTCAACCCTAACTCTAAGGGTACTCAGCGCCGAGAAGTTTCTATCCGTTAACTTGTTTTCATGATTTCCGTTGACTTGGATTGAATTTGGAGGTGTGGCTGGATCCGTTGGAAAGCTTATCTCGTATGCTTTCTATAGAGTCCTTATTTGCCTCATTTGAACATTGTATGTGATCTGGGCGTCTGTTTGAAGGTGCACTGGTCGTGGATGACCGAATCGGACTCGGCAGCGACTTCGACATCCTCTCGACTTGAGCCCGGTGGTCGAAGACTTCTTGAAGCTTGTAACCAACTTACTGAACTTTCCTTGATGGAGGTTTAAAGGGTATGGCATGAGGATTCATGCCGTCTTGTCGCTTTCCAACTCCATTAGCAAACTCGTGAGGGACAGCAAGCTCGTCAGTGATGTCCGCATCAACGTGGGCCCGGTCCCACGTGGGACCCATGATAGGTCCACATGTCAGTGATAAGAATGTCATCAGGGCCTTTATCCCACCCTGTAAAACACTATTTATGTCTTTAAATAGTGATATGAACAGTGTTTTTAGGGGATTGGATTGAGGGGCTATCGGGGGATCTGGGAACCAGCTGTCGGACCTGCGAACCGTCCGGTCGGACAAGGGCTGCGGACGTGCTTCACTGGTTGTGTCCGTTCGTCCGTGTTGGTCAACTGACTTGGGTTTAATCCACAGTGCCTCCGTGTAGCTACTGGACTGTGTCTAGAATTTAGGAAAAAATCTTTTTGCGCAATTATAAATGTGCAACATCGTTTTCGTCACTAATTTTTTTTAGAAATAATTGATTATATGTTTCAAAGACAAGTCCTTCATAATATGCCTCCCCCTAGAATCATATGTCGGTGACACGTAAGCGACATATCAATGTTATACTACAAGACGCAACAGGCTGCTTCCTGCTGCGTCCACGTCACCCCCTTGCCCTCCCGTCGCCACGTCGCCCGGCAATCCGAGCCATCCGATCGATTCGTCCAGCGAGATCTGGCCGTTCATGCGAAATCAATCTTTAAAAACAAAAAAACACTGCACCGCATGGCAGCACGGGCCGCTCGGCCGGTTGGCTAGCCGGCGCGGCGTTCGCTCCGCAGGCCACGGTTTGACGCCCGCTCCTGCCATCGCCTTGCGATTTTTTCCCACGCGTTTTCCCACGTGTGCGCAGCATTGGGCGCACCAGCGGTGCGCTGCCTTCGCTAGTAATCAACAACTGATCTTTGCGAGTGGAATATGATCAAATCTCCCGTATTTTTATTGTCCAATCTCTTTTTTGTCATTCTCGTTAGCAAAATCTTTTAATTTAACTGTTATGCCCTGATTCGACTTGTGGGAAGGGATGAAAATAGTACGGATAATTTTTGACCAACTGACCAAAGCGATATTTTGAATATTCTGTCATTTTTTATAGAAAGTCTTGAATATGATACATATATCTAGCACGATACCGATTAGATAATATTGAAGTATTTTTTTTCGTATAATACACGTATCAACCTTGCTTCTTATTTTTTTGATACCAGCATTGATGTAACGTGAAAGACTATATAGATGCCTGTTTTGACATTAGCATCCAGATCTGCTAAACAAAACCTAAATGTGTCAGGTCCTATATTTTAAAGAATACAAATTTAATTAGCCATAAATATATCATTCTCATCACTAATTTCTTAAAGCATTACCAATAGGTGGTAGCATTTCACCATTGCGGATTGATCTCAATCTTTATAGCGCTCCAGCAGAATTATATGTCATCCTCTAAATTTAGAAACTGTATCTCTCCTCTACATATTTAGAGACCCACTATCTGATCTCTAAGAGATTCTATTAGAGAGAGTGAAAATATAGGGAATGAATAGTGAACGAAATATAGAGATCCTACTCGCCATGATCTCATATCTATATTATTCATCCGAGCATTATCCATATTTATATCTAATATTACTAATGTTTGTGTTATCCGACAAATATATGGATACAACTACAATATAAATGGTTTTTGATCTATATCTAATCCATTCCATTCTACGTCCAACAATCCTCGGTGCTCCAAATCTGCATTCATCCTCCATCTCGGTTCGGCTATTATGAAATAATTTTCATATAAAACATATTTAAGCATGGTGTGAATAAGCGGCAAATGAATGTGCAATTTGTTCTGTTGGTAGCACGTGATAAAATAAATAAATAAATAAATAAATATAAAACCTACATAGCTCTAACTCCAGTAACAAATATTTGACACAATTAACTTTTAAACACGTTTTCCACAATTCGTCTTATTTAAAAAATTATATAAGTTATCATTTATTTTGTATATTTTATCATTAAAGATATTTTATCCATCATTTATATTTTTTGTATATTTGCAATAATTTTTTTTAATAAAACGAGCGGATAAAGACATGTCCAAAAGTCAGCTGTGTTAACATTTGTGACCGGAAGGAGCAGTATTGCACACGTACGCATGCATAGTTAAGTGGCCACTTGGCAAGGTGGTCACCGGTGGGCCATAGCTAGCCCACACCACTCACGTACCCATGGCCATGCATGGCACGGTAAGAGGCTGCATGGATTAAGCGGCTGATTAGGAAGGTGATTAGTGAGGGCCCACGTCACCCATGCATGCATGGTTATGTACGTGTGTCCGATGGCTGATGCAAGGGCTTGGTTGGCTGCTAGCTCTTCCCGCTGGCCCACTGCATGCCTCTCAGTCTCACCAGCTGCTTCCGTCATTAATTGTCAGTTTTGAGCCACGCTGCACTAGCCATTTTTTACGACAATGGGAGAACTGAATGATTCAATTATTTTAATAAGTTTTTCACCCCCCATCGATTCAAAGTTCTTATAACATGAAGAAATATACATCAGGCCATTGAAAAAAAAAAAACAATGGACTGAAAAACAGCGTAGGCACTCATATTGTGGTTTTGCGTCGCCCTATCTATCAACATGGCTAATGTAAACTACTAGCAATAGCGTGGCATCAGCTTCGTAAGGCACAAGCACATTTTAAATTTTTGGTTTTTTAAAAAAATTATATTATTTCATAATTCAATTTATATAAGTCAACATTTGTAATGCTCAAATATATTTATATATGCACCCTCACCAAGTTTTTTTTTTTTGCATTTATGGATCTCCACCATATTTATTTTTTGAACTTTCAACTTTTATGTTTTTTGTGTGACCTACCATAAATAAAGCTGAAAAATAATAAATAAATAATAAATATGCCTTTGATAAAGAAGAGCAAACTATTTTAAAATTTGAACTTCAAAAAGTTTTGAACAACATCAAACTTTTTTACCACTTAATTTTTGTGAACTTTCATTTTTTTATGATTTTTTTGACCTGTAAAAAATTCTTATTTCGAATCCTGCATTATGAAAACTTTAAATTTTGGAAGAAAATTAATTTTGAATATTCTTTTGTAGGCATGGTTTTGAAACTTTTGAATCTATGATTTTTGTGACCCATCATAAGTAAAATAAAAAATGGAAAATTGAAACGAAATATGCCCTTAATAAGAAAGGACAAACTATTTGTTAATTTAAAATTTTAAAAACTTCGAACAGCATAAAACCTTTTACGGATGTTCTTTGTTCCGGCATGGTTTAATTTTGGAAACTTTCATTTTTTATTTTTTTTGCGACATGCAAAAAATAAAATCCTTATAGTTCAAATGTTGCTTTATGAAAACACTTAATTTAAAAAAAATAATTTTGGATGTTCTTAAATTTGACCAACTACTCGCTGAGCTAGCACACACGTTGGAACTTAACACAGGCAAGTGGCTACATGTACTCTATAAGCGCGGGCGCTGGAAAAACCCAAAGAAAAAAAATGCGACGGTGGCAGGATTCGAACCCTGGCCTCTGTGCTGAGATCTAACTCAGCTAGCCAACAAAGTAAGCCACCCACCTTGTTCTACAATGTGCGGAGCATTTTCTTTTCAATGTTAATTTAGTATGGACGGTCGGATTTCGTTTCGCAAGATATCGGACGGCCGTTATTTCTCGGGTGACGTGGCCTACATAAATGACTGACGACGTGGCCTAACCAGCGATCGGCTGGTTAGACCCCTTTGTTATATAGAATTGATTTTCTTGCGTAATGGTGCCTCGAAGACCGGCTCATCTTTGAAAAAATTCACTATAGGAAATGAAAACATAGTCGGCGGCCAAAATATGATTGTCAGCGGCCCAAATTCCGACGACAAACAGTGCCGGCGTCCCAACGAAAAGCCACTGACAAATATACACCACGAAAAGCCACTGACAAAAGCCATAACAACGCCGCCAATAAAGGCCACACAGACATTTGCGCATGTTCTGAAATTTGAATTTTGGATCCCACCAAAAAAGCCTATGTCGTCGGCATAAGTGCAGGCTGACGACATAGTGACCACCCTGACGACACCTTAATGACCCAGACGGAAGGAGTTCACGTTGGTCTCGCATGGCAGAGAGAAGGATCTCTCTGCCATGTGGGATCAACACGGAACCTCCTTACCAAGGGTCAAAGGACTTTTCGCCGGTGGTACGAAATGGGTTACCGACATTGCCCTTACAAAAAATAAAACAAAAATAGGGGCAAGCGGGGCTCGAACCTACGACCTCGTAGGTGAGCCCGCACTGCACCTCACGCGGCTAGCCAAGTGAGAGGGCGAGTTTTGTTCACCAAACCAGGACACCGATTCTTTTATATGTGCTCTACAAACTATGCCGGCGGTAACTAGTAGGCCATGGACACAAATTAACCTGTGTCGGTGGTTAGCTCCACGTTAGACCGATGACACATGTGCACCTATGTCGAGGGCTTACACAAACCCGTAGACACAGAGTCTCCCCCACCGCCAATCGACTCTTTTCCGGCCCAAAGACGGGTCGAGGAAGACATTGCTTGGGCACTTTATGTTTTTTTAGTGCATGCACACCATATCACTAGTCATTCAATGCTCTTTGACTGCCCGACGTTGCATCATTGGTAAAAGTTTATATGAAACACCAACATGTTGTATGAGCTCTAAGAGGTGAACTGTGTTATCAAATATCGTGCCTCCAGTGTCGTTTCTGTATCGTGTCAGGTCCGGTTTTGTAACATAGCGGACGCAGTTCTCTTTTGTTCCTTAATTTTATGATTTTGTTTCGACAAAAGTGGACGCAGTTCTTTTCTGTTCCTTAATTTTATGATTTTGTTTCGACAAAGAAAAAAGGGCTCTTTGCATGTTTGTTCTGAATTTAAGGTCAGTAAGTTGTTTCGTACAAGAGGTTATCTATTGATAATGTCTCAGCAAAAGTTGCACCAAGTTAAGGGTCAGGTGCCGTTTTTTCCTATAGCATGGCATGCTTCCCTATTTTCCTGTATGTTGGCTGAAATTTTACATCATTATTTTCACATTTATTCCTAAAAATTTTGTTTGTCGGTGTTGAAACATATTAGCTAGAGCAATGGTGTTTGCTTCTTTTATATTGTATTGTCTTCTGAAATGACGTCATAAACACCATCGGAGGCTGACCATTTTTAGATATGGAATAAAATTCCAGACTCTGCACCAACTAGGGATGTATATGGTCAATACAAAAGCTTATTAAAAGCTAAAGGCCTTGTTTGTTTCAGATTAATGTCGAGTTGAGTTTTACTGTAGCAAATTTATGACCCACTCAAAACACGTTTTACAAAATTCAAAAAATTATGAAAAACCTATTTTGCTAACTCTAAGAAGAACTATTTAAAACCCCACAAAAATAACTACAAAATATTACAACATTTGGCCTATACAAAAATAACAAGTTTTCATTTAATTTAATTTAATCTAATATGAAACAAACAAGGCCAAAACCTAAAATGAAAGACAAACAATTGACAAGTTTAGGCTAGCAAAAAGAACAAAACAAAAAATAAAAAATATCTCGTAACAACCAGATGACTCAAACATCTTGATTCTGAACATCTTCACAAAGAAGATGATCAAAGACCTTCAATGGATTACTGAGCGATTTTTTCAGAGTAACCAATTATCTCAGAATTCACCGCCATCTCTCCCATTAAATCAACAGCCTAAGGCTGTCTCCAACAATCTTCCCTAAAGCATCCTCTACCCTAAAATAGGGGATGAATTCTTCCCTTATGCGCTTCAACGGTGTTCCCTATTCCATTCCCTAAAATAGAGAATTTCTCTCCATTCCCTTATATGTGTAGGGATTCTCTCTTCTTCCCCTATACAATTCTCCATATAGGGAACGCTGTTGAAGATGGGAGAAATATAGGGAGAGATTTTTTTAAAGGGAGCCTGTATATGAAGCTATAGGGGATCAAATTTAGGGACACCTATTGGAGAGAGCCTAAGAGGCGATCCTTTGCCACTCCAAGTCGTTGCAGGGCTCACCACAAAGGTCAACGTCTAGCCGCCAAAAGACATAGCAAGGACGACGAAAAATACACAAAGGACAACCGTGGAGATGCCTGCTAACCACCACAAGGATCTTGGGTGCCACATGCGGTGATGCCTCCAACGAGGAAAATGACGCCAGATGCGTCGCCATCACTAGCCCGAACGAGTAGGGCCCTTGCCCGAGTAGACTCCACGACGAAGACTCCAAGGAGAAAAACGACGCCAAGCGGAGTCGCCATCGTCGGCCGTCACTAGACTAGCGGGTTTTCGCCTAGAGAACCAACATCTAAGAGCCAACCTTTTTCGCCCAAGGACGCCGGATCCAGCTACTCGCCGGCCCCGGCCTCCGCACTACAGGGCCGACCCCAACGCCGCCGCTAGGAGGATACCACCGTGCGGGCCGGTGACCATGGCTGGACAGAGCAGCTGACTGGCTCCTTCCTCTTCTTAAGGCCGAATGGCGTGGTAATTTTGTGAAGAATGAGCCCACCAAGGTCCTCATGGAGCAGCTGTTCGATGACAGGCTCAGAAAGGCTTCAACAGATTCTTATTCTGGTTGCTCTTGGCTTTATCTATCTGTGATGTACGGAACTGAATCTTCAGGGTTCTGTTTTAAGTAAGTACATATTTATGGACTTTCAATAATTGAGTATTCAATTGCTCTAAAGGAAATTATATATAATAATGCCAATGTTCTGATTTTAGCCAGAAAGATGTTTTAATCTGAATGTATATTTGATTTTGTGTGTGTTTTTAAGCTGAATGAGGGACTAAAAATCTTTTGTGTTCGAGCTTAGTTACAAGGATAGCCCCGAAGAAAAAGTTCACGACCATAAAATTTTTTCTTTGGAAGACCATTTCTCAGTATCAGATCATGTCCTAACACAGCTGGCTTCTCTTGCTACTTATTAGAATATTATTCTATTGTCCTCAGGGCTTCATTAAGATTGATGGTTATATTAAAATTTATCATCGTAATAACATATATAGTACATGGCCCATGCTTTGCATTTTTTTACGTTGCCTTGTTCACCATCCTTATGATTCTATGTTCACCACCCTTATGATTCTATGTGTTGCTCCAATTTTATGTTTTCTTATCTCCTCTTTATAATTCCGTTGCAACATACATACATTGTACTAGTAATTCCTAACGTCAACATCTCTCACCACTTCACCAGAAATTTAGCCAATCATTGTAATGACTCGGGAGAAGAAATAGAAGTGTAGCCTATTGCGGTGGGTTTTAAGTATTATAGCAGGAGAGGCGGCAAAAATTTGGACATAGGACTAGATCCATTGAAAAATTCTCATCGAGGGGCGAGGGCTTCTCTGTAATGTACTTGAATGCCACAAAGCGGAGTTCTTATGCATCCGCTATACCCGTTTGAAGACAGGCTTCACCGCCTTGGCTGACCAGCACTCCAACTCACGGTAGACTTGGTTGTCGGCCCATCTTGGCGCAAAGTGACATCCTCGTTGATCAACACCATGATTTCTAAGTAAAAGCACACATTTATTAGGTAGTAACTTGCTCTTTGCAATATTTTCTCGTGTACTAAAAAAGAGCTCACATGGTTATTTAGTTGATGTGCATGCTCCCTTTTATTGTTCCTTGCATAACAAATATTGAAAGAGTGGACTCATCATTAGGGGTGATGTCCTCATCAAATAAGAAAACAGTAAAGAACCTTTCGCCGGATCACCAAGTAGCACAACCCGGAGAGAGGAAGGAACAACACCACATGCCCCATGAGAAATCGAATAGCACTATCAATCTCGATATCCCACTACCAATTAGGATTGAAAGGGAGACTCGCTAGAATGCAAGTACGAAGGGAGAGGTATTTTTGAATATAGATCTAAGAAAACAGTCGTTGGAAAATCAATTCCACATTTAGATCCCGAGGAGAGGGGTATACATAGCAATGAGGGGAATGTTGGCAGTAATAGTCGGACTGTCCGCCTAAACATACGAACAGTCTGCATTACTCAACGATTGGAGAGCACAAAGAAATACCGATCCAGAGAGCACAAGGTACAAATCGGACAAGGTACAGATTGGACCGTTCGGGCTGGCCAAGTCGGATCCGAGGCCGACCACCACCGTCGTCGTTGTCGACCGCCATAGCATCGAGCTGCCCACCACATCTGCTGCTTCCCCACTCCATCCAAGCACGACCGCCGCCATCGCCGTTGCCGCACACCGTCGCTGCTACCGTATCAAGCCGCATTGAGTCGTCGTAGCATTTGCCATCACTTGTCGCTGTTGCTGACGCCTCATCGAGCCGCCGCCACATCTGCCATCGCCTGCCGCCGCATCAAGCCCACACATCTCGCACCACTATATCGAGCCCGCCTTCCGCGTCTGCTGCAGATGCCAACACCGATGGCCTTGGTGGAGGAAGAGGATTGAAGGGCACCGTGGCCCGTGGGGAGGTTGGAGATGGAGGTCGGAGCTCTGCCTTGGAGGGCAAGAGGCATAGAGCAGTTGGGATCTCCTGAAGTTGCTATTGTAAATGCACGGTGTGTATTTTCACCTGAAAACAGATTGTAACTTTTATAAATATGTCATACGGTATCCAATTTGTATGAAATAAATTTTGTAATTCATCTAAAATCATAACGAACCCATTTTTGAAACTTTTTCATTTTTTCAATTTTTATGATTTTTTTGAATTTTTTGAATTTTAAATTTTCAAAAATTCAAAAAAATCGAAAAGTTTGAAAATGGGTTGTTTAGGATTTAAAATGAATTACAAAATTTATTTCGTACAAATTGGATACCGTATGACATATTTATAGAAGTTACAATTTGCTTTTAGATGAAAATGCACACCGTGCATTTATAGTAGCAACCGCAGGGGAGGGGAGGAGGCGTGGAGGCTGGGGCTGCAGGAGCGGAACGGGAAGGGAGGCGGCAAATTGGGAACTGGAGGAAAGGAGGCGACGTATGAGACTAGGAGGGAAAACCCTAGAGAGATGAAGAGATTTGTGAGGGTGTGGGGGGTCTACAAACTGTTAGATTTAGATCTAAGGGTGGAGGGAGCGGGTCAGTTCGGGTCAAGGCTGAGGAAGCCCCGAACCCGTCCCGCCCTAGATCGGGGACCCGCCCTAGCCTTGACCCGACCCCCGATGGGTCGGGTGGGTATCTACAACTCCATTCCTGGCTGGACGGTCCAAACGGAACTACGGCAGGAAAGGCCAAGGAGAAGCACCCAATCCAGAGCGCGCTAGGTAGAATCCGAACCATCCTGATAAGAAATCAAACTATCGCAAAAAAATTTTAAAACAAAATTTTCGAGAAATAAATTAAAACTCCATATAGGAAAGAAGGACGAATAAAAAGATATGTTTCTTCATAGAATTTGAGAAGTGCTTCAGCACTCGATGACCTTTGAGAGAGAAAATCACCGAACCCTCCTTGACAGCACGGCGAATTAAAACTAAATTTATGCCGCCAATAAAAATTAGGGGTCCATAAAATCTGAAATTTCCCCACTTTAACTAAACTTCACACGTAGATTCTAGTGAATTATCTCGTTGACCAATAATTCCCGTTGAATGACATTAATTCTCCACACGTCATCGTCACCAAAATAATTTTATCTTAATGCATGAGGCTGAGATGCTTTCGGTGATGTGGATTTCGTATTGAGAAAATCGCCCACTATCGTTTATAAAGATAATACAACTTGTATTACACAAGTGCTATTGGGACGTGTGAAAAACATTCCTACATAGCATATAAACTCCAAGTTCTTCTATGCTCGTGAAATACAAAAGGTGAACGATATTAGAATTTGCACACTAAGTCATTTGGGAATGTTGTAGATTTTCACTTGAATCATTCCCGCATCTAACTTTGAGAGACGTATTCAAGAAATTGGGATGACTAAACTTGAAAGAGTGTAGATTTTAGGGTGAGAGTTTTGATATACACCTAATAAATTTTAAGCATGAAGTTTGAGTACCAAATGCTAATCTTGAAGATTAATTATGGGTCAATTGCACTGTTTTTCCTAAGTGAGATTCATGGAAGTTTCTCACATAAGTTTTTAATGAGGGAACTCGTGCCACGTAATAATGGCATTGTGTACTCTTTCTCTAAATATTTTTTCCCACTAGCTTTTGATGGAGTTTTAGGGGACATGCATCTCACGACAAGAGAGCCAAGGGGGAGTATTATTAAGGCGGCGACTTGGGGGGACGGACGTCCGTCCACTGCGCGCGGCCGTCGGACACTCGTGCGGCCCGGTCGACCCACCAACGGCACTTCCACCGCTAAAACAACTTGATGCCCCACCAAAACAAACTTCTCCTGCCATTGTTTCGTCTCCGTTCTTCCCCTAAATCGAAGGCCGTCGCAGCGTGCTCGCGAAGCTCTCCCTGGTTGCATGAAATGACGTTAGCGATGACGTAAGCGAAAAGATTCCTTTTTAGTTTTCTCTTTCGACGGCCATAGATTTTGACTGGTTGCTCCAATGCACGAACAGTTTTCACCGCTGCGCTCCTCGCATTTTACGAACAAAATAAGACCAATGTTGCTATTTAAAAATTTACTGAAACAATTTGTTATCCTAATGCAATAATTAGTTTAGCCTATTAAAACAATATGGCTAGCCTACTGAATCAATTACTTATGCCTAGTGACGTATAACCAAGTAAGACAGTTGGTTTAGCCTATTAGAACAATATATATAGCATGCTAAAACAAATGGTTTAGCCTATTGGAACAATATATATAGCCTGCTGAAACAACTAGTTTAGCCTATTGAAACAATTTGTCTAGCCTGATGAAATAATTTGTACTGCCTATTGGAACAATATATTTAGCATGTTGAAACAATTTGTTTAGCCTGTTGGAACAAACTATCTAGTCAGTTGAAACAATTGATTTAGCCTATTGGAACAATATTTTTGGTCTGTTGAAACAATTAGTTTAGCCTACTGGAACGATATGTCAAGCCAAGTGCAACAATTAGTTTTTCTACTGGACAAAAATGAATTAGAGACAAAAATGAGAAAATTAAATAGAAAAAATGTAACGGTCATTTATTTGCTAGCAGCGACAAGCAATGCATCAGCGCTCAGCAATTTCGTTGGTGGACGGACGTCATTGCATACAAACAGCGATGGTGATGGAACCGAGCTGCTGGGCCGCCCAATCATAAGCATTACTGTATTGTTAAACCATCTTGAACCGCAAAGGCCCATGCGGCCCGTCGTCGAAACCCTTAGACCATGAGGAGATTTCCACTATTTGTTGTACATAGAAGAGAAATAGTAAGAAAGAAAATAAGATAATTTCTCCTCGTATCCCTGTGTGCCTCGTGTGTGATTGATTTTTATTGTTGTTAAGGTGTCTCTGGCCTACACTCATGTAACATCCCAACAATTTCCAATTTTTGCATGAAAATTATTCATGAAAACCATTATTCAAGTCCCCAAAGCTACTGTTCATTCTCTAGATTTTTCCAAATGCATTTCCCATTTTATCCCAATAAGAAAATGCCTTCTTCTAATTTTCCAGAGAAAACATTTCATGAAATCTCATTTTATCTCATATTTGAATTTCCCTCATTTTTCTGGAGTTTTGGAGCCCAAGATTACATTTTTTGAACTTTCTACAATTTTCTACAAATTATTTAAACCTTTAAGAATTTTTCTGGAATTTAATTATCCATTTAAACCCCACCCTTCCTTTTCTAGAAATCTGACGACAATATGCTTTCCATTTTTGGATTACACCTTCGACGTCACCTCCTTCCACCAACCCACCTCGGCTTTGGCCCGATCCAGCCCATGGCCGCTTGGCCAGCAGATGGCCTTGATCAATATCGCCCGAATGCAACGCCTGTGGAGAAGCCACGTCACCAATACCACCATACCCCTTCGGCTAAAAAGATCCAATGGCTACGACTTGTTCTCGCCGCGATCGGACGGTCGTGCGTCGTTGTCAACCTCCAGACGTCACCGCCGCCCCAAAACCGCCGCTGCCGGTTTCCACCGCCATGCTCATTGGAATATCTCCCCAACGCCATTCCCGACGCTCCCTTGCCATCGTTTTGCCCCCGGAGGATAGCTCTCAGCCATGGCATCTCAATCCTCCACCACGGCGTTCCTATCTAGCCTCGGCCTTGCTCCAATTGCTCGCCGCCACGTACAACGCCGCCGCCGCCATAGCTAGCCGTCCTCGGCTCATTGTTCTCAGCCTATAAATAGGACCCCTGGCAACCTACTGAGGCCCCAAGGCACCCTTCCCGCCCCATTTTCATCGTCTTCGCCATCGGAAGCCCCTTCAGCGCTACCCATCTTCCCAAGCTCCGGCGGCCACCGCGCCGCCGCTTCCGTCCATTTCCGTTCCCAACTCCAACACCAAAAAGGTTCCAATCCTTGCCACCAAGCAAGCGCTGCCATTGCCAACCTCCCATGCCGCCCAGAGCATCATCGTCATCTCTCCGAAAGCTGCCGCACCGACCTCGCCGCGCCGCCATCTCTAGCCATCTTAAGCACCGCCACCACCTCGGTTAGCCTCCCCACGCATTCAATTGTATCTCCCGATCATCAACTCCCCGCCTCTAGCCGCCACTCGCCGTCGCTGGTGACTCCGACCGCCTCCTCCCTGTTTCTCTCTATCTCTCCCCTAAACCACCAGGCCCTACCAAGTCAGCCACAAACATTCCCTTCCTCTCAGTAAGCATTGGGCCCCACCTGTCAGCCTACACATGAACGCAGCCTGCGTAACCATGTTAGTGGGCGGGCCCAGCTTCAGCCCTGTTAGCCCATTCCATTTTTCTTCCTGTTTTTTTAATCTAGAAACAACTTTATAAAATAGCAAATCTATTCCAAAAAATCTGCAAAAATCTCACAATTCCATAATTCAAAGTAGTATTTTATAAAAATATAAAATCCCCCCTTTTTCAGAACTAAATTTTAAAATAAAATGTTTTACTTCCTCTTTTTATAGGAAAAATGCCTTTTACATTTATCTATATTCCCAAAAATTCCAAATAAAAACATTTTATCCAGATATTTAATTTAAACTTATATTTTCCCACAATTTATCTTTAGAAATTCCATTTCGGACAGATTGTTGTTAAATCTAAACCCTAGAGATTCGAACCCTACATCCTTCTCTATCCAGAAAATTTTCCAAAATGACCATCCACCATCTCTTATCATCTTAGCTGATGTAAATCCAAACCCTCTCCACCCATTCCATTTATGAAAATTTATCATACAACCATCACAATACAAGTCAACCCTATCTCTTTCCTGAAAAAAATCCCACCCAAAATCGTTTCCCATGCATTCATGCCCCATGCATTTTCATTTCTATTTTAAACTTAAATGTTTATTGGATTTTTCCTGACTTCTCTATAAATAGACATTGACGCCCGGATCAATTGCTCAGAAATATCTAGAGAATTCGTAGAATCTGAGTAATCTACAAAAAGGCAGGTTTTCCTATCCTTTGATGCACTTTGGAATTCCTATTGTCGGATATTTATTTAATTATTGCATTACCTTTTAGATATTTACTTATGAAAATTCCCTTACTTGATTATATATATTTCACTATTTTATTTAGCATAGATAATCCAAAACTCTACTGCCATAAGCTCCCCTAAAAATTGGTTAATCCTTACATGCCCTAGAATATGAAATCTAGGTATATGTGTTTCGAAAGGTAGGATAGAAATCATTGTCCATATGATAAAGTGGTTCATTGATATGGAAATGAATTGTGAAGGAAAATGGAAATATATAGGCTCAAGTCATTAGCAATTTTACCGTAATGACTTGGAGGGCGGAGCATTGTCTTACTGTTTTCGCAATGCTTGAGCGAGTGAGTCACTAGCAAGATCACCATAGTGATTGTGGGGAGCTCAGCATTATTGAGGTTATTTTCTCAATATCTGCACAATATGTGGGATATTACAAAACCTTGGGTTTTATTGAATAAAAATGACACATTGAGCATTCAACCATATAAAAAGCCGTTATATGGGTAAAGCTTGATAGGTTCTGCAGAGCTGATAACAAAAACATCGATGGGCCCTATCTCGGGTAGATGAGGTTGTGTCAACTGTGTGATGCCACTTTTATTCATAATACTCATGATTTTTGGAGAGTTCATTGAGATAAGATATGGTTGAAGAAGATAGACTTATTTTAAAACCATTTCAATGTTTTAAAATATGTTTTAATCAAGTGATAAGTCTTTATTTAAATATTGCGTTACTACCTCATAAAATATAGTCATAGCCCTTATTTGATACTGATTGCATATAGTTAATATCCATGTTCTTATAAAAACCTGTAAGTACAGTTGGTAACTGGTACTTACCCATTATTCGGGAACTGTTCATTTTAAATGAACACAACACCTTTTTCCTCCACTACAGATTTGTAATTTATACTCTCCCTTGAAAGATATGGATCACTGCGGCTTAAAAATGTAGTTTATCCTATATCAAAAACTTAGAGGTAGGAATATTTTATGTTATGCCACAAGTTGAACTTGTAACTTTGTACTTTGATATTAAAACATGGATTTGTACTAATTCTATAGTGGTATAATTTTTATCGCGGGGGATTAGTTTCGGGTAAATCTTTTACCGGAAATTGGTCCCCACAACTCAGTAGCATTGGCATCTTAACAGATATGTTCCTGACGAAATATTCCGTAGATTTATATTCAACACTACTTACATACATCGTATAAACTAGTACAATGCTAGTGCTCTGCCATGGATCATAAAGGGATGAAAGAAAAACATAATTCGTAGAAAAATATATAAGCATGAAGAGTGGTGTGAAGGCTTAAAAAGCATGGCAGCAGTAGTGTCATTAACACGTCAACGCCAAAATTAATAGATGTTAGGGCTTATAAATTGAGGTTGTCATTGTTCAGAAAAGAAATCATGGGGCATGTTCAGAAAAGAAATCATGGAGCATGTGTAAGAACATATAATGAGCTGAACACAATCCGAACACATTATCTAAACACATAAGTTTTATTTACAAGCTCATTGATTTATATACTTCAGGCAACATAATCTGAACACAATATGAAAATTTAGAGAAAAGTAAATTCAGTGACATGGCAACACAATCTGAACACAAGCGTATTTTTTCAACTGAATATGGCACTTGTGCATTGCCAAATAATTCACACATTCACACATTGTTGCAAGGATATGGCATTTCAAGTACTCAACATCCTTTCAATAATCTAAGTGTGAGAATCCTACCTGACACTAACAAACTAACCATGGCTGCCCCGATCGGTTAGTCGATTGCTTATAGCTCCAACCATTTTTCTGAAACAAAGATTCAAAAGCAGTTCAGCCCATCAAGTGAGGATTTAAACAGGAACAAATCCAAAGACAGACAACCTGATCCTATATCCACCAAACAGTCCAAATCCTTGCTAACTTTGCGGACCATATTTTTCTTGTAAATGTCATATGAGTATTACTAAATTTACCTAGGGCATAATAAAAAAACTCGCAAACAACTCGCAAATTTTTTAGCATTATTTAGAACATTACAATGCAGCTATAACAAAAGTTATATGTGACTGTCCATCAGTTGTTCTGCTCACGATAAAGAAAATGGTTCATCACTGAGTTCAAGTTTACATCATTTATATTATTAAGTTGTAGGAGAGAATATATCACACAAATTTGAAGCAGGAAGTTACCTGTGATGTAATAGTATACAACGCACACCATCATTTTCTCTGTTGTCCATTAATATTTTTTAAAAAATATAAAATCCAACAATTATTTTTTAGTAAAAAGTTAGAAAATAAGCTAAACAGTCTATATTCATCAGTGTCCTGCATCATGTTTGAATTGGAGTGGTATCTAGTGAGTTCAGAATTTTTCCACCAACAGGGTTCTACAAAAGGATTGAAACATTTATCAAAGTACAGAAGTTCAGAAATCAGAAGTAGAATAGAGTTGCAATTATGAATCTTCACAGCTAATAAAAAGCTATTATCATTTTTTGCAAAGATGGCAAAATTGAAGATATAAACTTAGAGCCCATATGAAAAATAAAGTTGCATCAGCAGGTTAATTTCTTGAATTGGTTACCTGGAAAAGATAGAATATCTCTGCTTAAGATGTAGAACAGTGTACTGGAGTATTTTCAGGGAAACGAGTGTATTACTATGAAAGTGTACACAACAGTAGGATAGCTGCTCTCTTGATAATTGTGCGTTGCAGTACACAAAATTCAACTAAAAGCACATTTATTTGCATGGCATATGAAAACTTTTTTAAGTATTAAAGATTCTTAGGAGTTTCTGAAACTAACACCATAGAGGAAAGCAAAATATCCAGAAAATAGGAGGATGGACAGCCCTATATTTCGTTGTTTCTAAAATTGTCAGCCATGGAGCAGACAAATCTTTTAGCAATATTTTTTGACACGGGGCAATCAAAACTTAAAAACCATAAATTAATTAAATAGACCCATCATGCCATCAGACCATACGAAGACTTGCTGAGTTCTACTCGGTGAGACGGTGGCATTCAACTGTGCTAGGGTAGATGACGTATAGGCTTAAAAATCATTTTCATAGAATATGCGGCCTAGAGCATTTTCGATTGTTATGGCTAGCAAATAACAACATTTCAGTGCTCCAACCGGACAATTTCAATCAATGGAAGTTTTAAGGAGTATAAGTTGGATATTCCTGATAAGTCAAAGTATGTTAACAAATAGAATCAGATAATACAGAGAGGAACAGACCATGCCTTACCATCGGCCATCATAGCATACTTCAGAACAAAGAATGGAACCCGAAAGACAGGTCGGTAAAGTAATGTAGCATTTACAATGAGGCATGACTTTAGAGCATCCTACAGGAAACAGCTAAAAGACATCAGCGAGTTAATAAAATGTAAGGGCAGTTTGATAGTGTACACTTTTGCTAGCCATCTAGAAAGGCTTGACACAGAGACAAAACCTACAAAAGAAATTTGAGAATACATACTTGTAAGATGCTTATTATGTTAAACATAACAACCAGCAAAAACACTCTCTATCAGCCTTCTTCCTGCCCTCTCAGATGCACAACCTCTCTGTTTTCCATCCTTATCTTCCATGCCTACTCTCTCTCTCTCCAGACACAGCACCCAGGCCATTGTTTGTGCTATATTAAGGGAACTTGGTGCATGCTGAGATGACAGCTCAAATTTTTTAGCATTATTTAGAACATTACAGCTTCTCAAAACAAGCAACAACCATATACAAACCAGGTGTCACCTTACATAATTTGCTCACCGACAACATCAACTTGAGTGCCTTCACTTCGTAACGATTGAATTGCCTTTCCTCTCAAATGCTTCAAGGACGTCTAAGACCAACCAGAACTCTTGTAATTCCTGCCTAATAAAATAGTTAGGGATAGTGCCTGCATTTGAGGACATCTTATCATATCAAACGTCAATGTTCATTAAATGAGGATAAATAAAAATCTTTGCAGGCCAGTTCATTAAAAAATTGTTCACTAACAAAAGTCATTCAAAAAAGAATCCATTTGCTATGTGCCTGTGTCTAGACCAAATGCAAAAATAAAAATCATGACACCTAGTGCCAGAATAAATACCTGAGAGCTACACAAAACCAACATATGAAAATAATAATCTAGTCCTCATCATCATCATCAGGAATAAGTCTAACAGGGACCTTTACCTTGCTGTCGCTATAACCAATAAGCTCCTGGGAAGCCTTTGCGAGGAATTCTTCTGCAGCACGAACGGACTTCCTAGCTGGCAATGGTTGCGGTTTTCTCTTCTTTCCATACCAGCCCCCTCCTTCTCCTCTACTGATCGCCTGCATGCTCCTCTTCTGATATGAAATAACAAGAATCAAATCTTAACTCTATACCACAGAAATTGAAAACTGAGCACATACAATTCACCTCGTAATTACGTACCAGCTGTCAAATGGGGGCAATGAGTGACCAATGAACCTCGCCGCTGCTTGTTTATTCATAGTAGTGGTAGGGCATAGTGGTGCTGAAATTCAGAATTTAAGCAGTTAGTACATATCCATGCATAAGTAGGCATGCAACAAGACAAAAATACGTTGCACTAAAAATGGATGGATAAATAATAAATCCAGAATAGGCCCCACATAGAGTTATTTCCCCCAATAATCACAAGAATGGAACTTTCCTCGGTCAAAAAAAATTTCATGCCCAAACTCTTATGACATAAATCAACCACCTGCTCTGACAACAGAGATTACAAACCTTTTGTGCCAAAAACCAGCACCACCACTTAACACCAACGCATGTATAAGGTGAAATTACAAAAGTACAAGCTTTGATTTCATCTACAAAATCTGTATATATCATCAATAGGCATGACCATGTGTAAGCTAAAAGTGCAATGCTTCTTTGCTAGCTAGAAATCCTTAGTTGGCTGACTTACTAATAGAGCACCTCCATGAATCTTTGGCCATGCAGAGCTTTCTCAAAAGGCAAAAACTGAAATACACCATGCTTTCTTTGCCTAATTTGCGGTGTTGAATGTCCATACAAAACCCAATGTTTTATGGAACACAATGTTCATGTGGGCAAACCCACGTGTACCAAACAACACAAATTAATGTTTAATGACTCAGACAAATACGATAGTGTCCATCGTTATTGCTTATACAGTAATATACCTGTTGAATCCACATGACCAATAAACAGAAGCACCATGGTCAAAGGCAGCGACGGCGGTGCTGCCCCCGTAGCAGTCGCCGGGCTCGAGATTGAGGTAGGCCGTGGCGCCGCGGGCGTCCTTACCAGCCTCCTCGGCGGGGAGGAGCTCAGCGCAGGGTGTACCCTGCGCGTAGAGGATCCCCTCGCTGAAGACCCAAGCCTCCGCCTTGTTGGTCTCTAGCTAGGGGCGCGCGATGATGCCGCCGAAGTTGGGGTGCGGGGAGGTGAGCCCGGCGGAGCAGTCGGCCAAGTCGGCCGCACAGCGGAGCAGGAGGGCATCGTGCGCGATTGAGGCGGCGCGGAGGACGAGGAGGAGGCGGCGGCGGCTAGAGATGAGGAGAGGGGGAGAGCCAAGGAGGGGAGGTGGCACCGGCGGCACGGGGGGAGAGGACAAGAAGAGGAGGAGCGGGAGAAGAGGAGGCAGGCGCGGAGTCATGGCGGCGCGGGCCCGGCGGCGCGAGGCCAGGACCGTGGCGAACGACGCCGGGGCTGCAGCTTGGGTGAGGGAGAGGGAGGGGGACGACGGCGAGTGGGAGGGGGACGAGGGCCGTGTTAGAATAATTATGGGTTGGCCCATTTAATTATTTTAATAGAAATTCCAAGAGGCCCATTTAATACTAAACCGTTCGGAAAATTGGGAGGAGAATATCTCAACTTAAATAGTTGGATTGTGGTTCTCCCAATTAAGAAAAGAGAGAAAAGAGAAAGGCGTGGGCGACCTCTCCCGAGTGGGCGAGCTTCCACGAACGCAGGCGACCTCACCTCGAGCACGGCGACCTCTCCCGTGAAAGCGACTTAATGGTGGGTGTAATGGCGTCCGTTACGTAATGCATTTACTTAATGGCGGGTGTAATGGCGTCAGTTACTAGTGCTTGATGGCGTTCGGTTCGACGAACCTTCTTCCTGGCGCTTATAAAAGCATGAGCTCGCCATGCTGTGAAGCACTCGTCCTCAAGAGCTCTCTCTCCGCACATTCCATACTTCCATCTCAGAAGGCTTTGTTTTGCATTCCGCCTCTGTTTTGCCTTGCGACAAGGAGCGGAGGAGCAGAGCCTCCGAGCCTCGTCCTTCTTGAGATCCCGCCGGGATAGAAGGCCGATAAGGTTTTGGGGAGCGACCACGCGATCGCTCAAATTTCCTCTTTGGTTCACCATCTACACAACATCGACGTTCGATTGCATCGACCTCTCCATCGCATCAATGGCATCTCGCACCAACTTGTGATCGACTACATCAATCGTCATGGCGGTGAGAATGTGCAAGTCATTCCTCCGCTTGGCTTGTGCTCTACCTATAGTGGTCATGACTCCTACTCAAGGGTATATTTGTTTATACTGTGCCTTTATTTGGCTTATTTCTTGTTCATTAGCCTTTGTGTATGAGATAGATAATTCGTTATTATCTAGTACCTTTGGTTATGAACTTGAAATATTCAATTGGTTAATTATGATTTACATAATTTTGTGGATTAAGAACTTGAGGAAATTCCTAATATTTCCAACAATCCAAAAACCTTATTCTAGGAATTTTACAACTACTGGTTTTGCTGCCGCACTTAAGCCAACGGTATTTGATTGCAAATTACAAGCGTTAGCGCCCAAGATGATTTTATGGTTGATCGCCATGAGCGTGTATCACGTTGCACAAGGCAAGCCATAGCCGGAAGGAGGGCTCTCTCCTGAGCAGGAGAGTGCCTTGGCGGCTGCGGATAACTTGTTTAGAGGCGCCGTGATTAGCGTTTGGGAGAAAATCTTGTTGATGTGTATATGATTTTGCCTAGTGGTAAAGAAATGTGGGATGCACTTGAGGCAAAATTTGGAGTTTCGATGCGGTAGCGAGCTCTATGTCATGGAGCAGTTTCATGACTACAAGATGGTCGATGACCATCTGTAGTAGAACAAGCTCATGAGGTGCAAGCTTTAAAAAGAACTTGAGAATTTTAAATGTGCATTGCCCGACAAGTTTGTGGCGGGGTGCATTATTGCTAAGTCGCCACCTTCTTGGAGGATTTTGCCACTACTCTAAAACACAAGAGACAAGAGTTCAGCGTTCTTTGGTCTCATTGGGTCTCTAGATGTTGAGGAGAAGGCGAGGCAAAAGATACACGTGGGAAAGGAAGTTCTAGTGCCAATGTGGTACAAAAGAAAACCTTTCAATTCAACATGAATAAAAACAAGTCCGAAAAGCCCGACAACAAGAACAAAGCCAATCAAACTACTAGCTTCAAGAAGAAGAAGAATAAAGGAAGGGAAACGCTTTATCAGAATGGTATCGATCATTGGGCTAAGGATTGCCTCGATCGTAAAGACAAGCGAAAAAGTCCGCCAACGTTGTTATTGGCAATCTTGAGGAAGGAACATCTGGGTATGTAACAAGACCTCTTGTTCTTTCAAGATGTCGTTCACTTGATTGGTGGATTGACACAGGGCCAATATACATGTTTGTGCCGATAGATCCCTATTTTCTTCTTACCGGTCGCAGGGTTGCCTCCGTGTTGATGGGGAATGGGTCGCAGCATTTGTACGTGGAGTCGGCCTTTGTTGACTTGAAGTTTACTTGACAAGGTCGTGCGATCGAGGAACGCATAACATGTGCCCGCGATAAATAAGAATCTTGTCGTGGATCTCTATTGTGTAGAGATGGTTTTAAGCTAGTTTTTGAATCCAATAAATGTGTTATTTCCAAGTTTGGAAATTTTATTGGAAAAGGCTATGAGAGCGGAGGCTTGTTCCGCTTATCTTTGATGGACATGAATAATGAGATTAATCATGTTTGTGATCATGAGACTAATGTTTGGCATTCACGACTTTGTCATGTTAATCGTGGTTGTATGATGCGGATGGCCGGTATGGATTTAATCCCAAAATTTACCCAAGTCAAAAGTTCTAAGTGTCAAGTGTGTGTGCAATCTAAGCAAACTCGCAAGCCTCACAAGGCAGCAGAGACGAGAAACTTGTCACCATTAGAACTAGTTCATACCGATTTGTGCGAGATGAACGGGGAGTTGACTAAGGGTGGTAAGAGGTATTTTATGACTTTGATTGATGATTCTACTAGTTTTTGCTACGTGTATTTATTAAAGTCTAAAGATGAGGCTTTTCACTATTTTAAGATCTATAAAGCTGAAGCTGAGAACCAACTTGATAGGAAAATCAAACGGGTTAGGTCAGATCGTGGTGGAGAATATTTTTCTAGTGTTTTTAATAAATTCTGCGAGGAACTTGGAATAATCCATGAGAGGACGCCTCCCTATTCTCCCACCAAACGGGGTTGCGAAAGAAAGAACCGTACTCTAAGCGATATGGTTAACGCCATGTTAGAAACATCGGGACTTTCCAAGGAATGGTGGGGTGAGGCTATATTGACTGCTTGTCATGTCCTAAATAGGGTTCCTACAAAGAATAAAGAAATCACACCATTCGAGGAATGGGAGAGAAAAGATTAAATCTCACTTATTTACGGACTTGGGGCTTTTTTGGCTAAGGTTAATGTGCATGTCCCAAAGAAGCATAAACTTGGACCAAAACCGTTGATTGTGTCTTCATTGGTTATGCTTTTCACGGTGTTGGATATAGGTTCTTAATAGTGAAATCTGAGTACCGATATGTATGAAGGTACAATCTTAGAGTCCAATGATGCCACATTCTTTGAGGACATATTCCCTATGAAAGAGACACTTAGCTCATCTGGCCAAGAATCTATCTTCTCTCCTAAACCTTCCACTCCTATACAAATTGAACCCACTTTTGAGGAAAATCCAATAGATGAAGACAATGAAATAACTCGAAAGAGTAAGAGACAAAAGACCGCAAAGTCTTTCGGTAATGATTTCATTGTATATCTAATGGATGATACTCCAAGAACCATTGAGGAGGCTTATTCATCTCAGGACGCTGACTATTGGAAGAAAGCGGTCCAGTGAGATGGATTCCATCTGAGCAATGGAACTTGGGAAGTTATTGATCGTCCATATGGGTGTAAACCTCAGAGGATGTAAGTGGGTGTTCAAGAAGAAGTCGAGGTCCGATGGTACAATTGAAAAGTACAAGGCAAGACTTGTAGCCAAGGGTTATACCCGAAAAGAAGGCGAGGATTTCTTTGACACTTACTCACCGTTGCCGATTGATCACTATTAGAGTACTACTATCCATGGTCGCCTCCTACGGTGCGATCGTTCATCAGATGGACGTGAAGACGGCTTTCCTTAATGGAGAGTTGGAAGAGGAAATCTATATGGATCAGCCAGATGGATTTGTAGTAAAGGGTCATGAAGGAAAAGTGTGTAGGTTGTTGAAGTCTTTGTATGGCCTTAAGCAAGCACCTAAGCAGTGGCACGAGAAGTTCGACAGAACTTTAACATCTGCCGGCTTTGTTGTGAATGAAGCTGACAAATGTGTGTATTACCGCTATGGTGGGGGTGAAGGAGTGATTCTGTGTTTGTATGTTGATGACATATTGATCTTCGGGACGAACCTTAATGTGATTAAGGAAGTCAAGGACTTTCTGTCCGCGAATTTTGAAATGAAAGATTTGGGAGTAGCGGATGTCATCTTAAACATTAAGTTGTTAAGAGAAGATGATGGTGGGATAACTCTTGAGCAGTCCCATTATGTGGAAAAGGTGTTGAGTCGCTTTGGCTTTAGCGATTGTAAACCTGCTCCAACGCCATATGATCCAAGTGTGCTATTACGAAAGAACCAACGTATAGCAAAGGATCAATTGAGATATTCCCAAATCATTGGTTCACTGATGTATTTAGCTAGTGCAACAAGACCTGATATCTCGTTTGCTGTGAGCAAACTTAGCCGTTTGTTTCAAATCCGGAGATGATCATTGGCATGCTCTTGAGAGAGTGATGCGCTATCTAAAGGGACATCAAGTTATGGTATTCACTACACCGGTACCCAAGGGTACTAGATGGTTATAGTGATTCAAACCGGATATCCGATCTTGATGAGATAAAAGCCACAAGTGAATTTGTATTCACATTGGGTGGTGGAGCTGTTTCTGGAAGTCTTGCAAGCGCACCATCTTAACGAGGTCTACAATGGAAGCGAACTCACGGCATTAGACGCCGCCACTATGGAAGCCGATTGGTGCGTGAGCTTGTGATGGACTTACCGGTGGTTGAAAAACGGTGCTCGCTATCCTTGTGAACTGTGACAATCGACGGTGATTGCCAAGGTGAACAGTTCAAAGGATAACATGAAGTCATCAAGGCACGTTAAGAGGCGATTGAAGTCCGTCGGAAGATGAGAAACTCGGAGTTATAGCATTGGACTATGTCCGCATCGCTAAAACCCGCGAGATCCTTTACAAAGGGACTATCACGAAATGTGATAGATGAAGCATCAAGGAGATGGGCTTGAGACCCACATGAAAGTCATGTCTTAGTGGTAACTCATCCTATTTGATCGGAGATCCCGTGAATTAGGATGTTGAGACAAGCTAGTGATCGGTGAGAGGAGAGTACTTTTGTACTTAACCCACTCCGTTTGAGATGCACTACTCTCCTATTCTCATATGGCGGGTTGGTTATATCTTAATGTGTTCCAAGTGGCTTTTCATAAAGCAGAGATGTTATCCTACAGAACATCTTATGAGGAATACACCTATATGAGCTCGACTGCTAGTCACAGTCTATGAGATTGGGTGATCTCTAGAGGCTCATGAAAGGCAAAGGAGTATGACTTATACGCTCCAAACCGAGGGGATGCATTTAGCAGCCTAGTATCAGTAAAGGATTTTGGTGAAACTCGTTCGCACAAGACTGTCAATTCAAGGCTTAGTCCATTGTTCAGTTGTGGATGAGTGTAACCTTTGTTCTAGGTGGAAGTTCAACTTAATAGTCTCCATCGAAACACTGGTATATCAAACTACAGTGGAACTGAGAGTATTTCAAATGTGCCTATGAAATTTGGTGGGGATTGTTAGAATAATTATGGGTTGGCCCATTTAATTATTTTAATAGAAATTCCAAGAGGCCCATTTAATACTAAACCGTTCGGGAAATTGGGAGGAGAATATCTCAACTTAAATAGTTGGATTGTGGTTCTCCCAATTAAGAAAAAGAGAAAAGAGAAAGGCGTGGCGACCTCTCCCAGTGGGGCGAGCTCTCCCGAACACGGCGACCTCACCCCGAGCATGGGCGAAGCTTTCCCGCACGCAGGCGACCTCACCCCGAGCACGGCGACCTCTCCCCGTAATCGATTTACTTAATGGTGGTGTAATGGCGTCCGCTACGTAATGCAGCGACTTAATGGCGTGTGTAATGGCGTCAGTTACTAGTGCTTGATGGCGTCCGTGTTCGATTTAACCTTCTCTTCTGGCGCTTATAAAAGCATGAGCTCCTCGCCTGCGTGAAGCACTCGCCTCAAGAGCTCTCTCTCCGCACATTCCATACTTCCATCTCAGAAGGCCTTTGTTTTGCATTCCCGCCTGTTTCCTTGCGCGACAAGGAGGCGGAGGAGCAGCCTCCGAGCCTCGTCCTTCTTGAGATCCCTCGGGATAGAAGGCCAATAAGGTTTTTGGGGAGCGACCACGCGATCGCTCAAATTTCCTCGCTTGGTTCACTTCATCTACACAAAGATCGACGTTCGATCGCATCGACCTCTCCATCGCATCAACGGCATCTCTGCACCAACTTGTGATCGACTACATCAACCGTCATGGCGGTGAGAATGTGCAAGTCATTCCTCACCAATACCGTGCTCGCACTGTAGTGATCGCTGCTCGGCTCAAGGGTATATTTGTTTATACCGTGCCTTTATTTGGCTTATTTCTTGTTCATTAGCCTTTGTGTATGAGATAGATAATTCGTTATTATCTAGTACCTTTGGTTATGAACTTGAAATATTCAATTGGTTAATTATGATTTATATAATTTTGTGGATTAAGAACTTGAGGAAATTTCTAATATTTCCAACAGGCCGCGGGATCGTGGGAGGCGCAGGAAAAACCTAGGGGCGGCGGCTGGGTGAGAATGGGGCGTGGAGATCGAACGATGTGCAGAGATCACTCTTTGTTAAATGGTCCAGATCGCAAGTTGGCACTACCACTATCACGACCACAAAGTGCTTTAAGATAGTAGAGATAGAGATAAACTACTGAAGTAATTATTGATCTTCTAAGGTAATAAAATACTTCTGTCGTATTTTCTTCGACGGACGGGCTCGGGTATCGGGCCGAAACATGAAGGCCCAGGGCCAGTCCGAGGTGAGTTTGCCTCCAGGTCGCTCAGCCCCCAGCCTGCAGCCCTCCACTGCCCCAGGTCGCGTGCGCCGCCACTCCCCTCAGCCCTAGGTCACGTGCGCCGCCACCGCCCTCAGCCCTAGGTCACGTGCGCCGCCACGCGCCCTCGCCGGCTCGCCCCACTCGGCCACTCCCCCAGGCCCCAGGTCGCCGTGACGCCGTCCGCCCACCATCCGATCGCCGCCCCGGCTTCCCAAATGGCGACGGTGGATGCGGAGGCGGAGTACATCGTGGAGTACATGCGGCGCTGCTACACGCCGAGCGCCGAGGAGCTCGAGGAGGATTTCGCGGACATGACGAGGGGCGAGCGCGCGGAGGAGGCGCAGAGGCGGGAGCAGCGCTGCGAGGCCTTGCTCGGCGACTTTTACCACCGCTGCTACAAGGACTAGGAATTCCCCGGCATGAGCGACGCCGAGCGAGAGGCGGAGGAGAGGAGGAGGAAGCTCTGCGCCTCGGTGATGCGACAGTATTCTCGGATCCATCGCACCGCACCGCCACGGTCAAGATGGACGTCTTCTCCGGCATGGGCGAGGAGGAGCGCGCCGTCGAGGCTGAGCGGCGGAGGAAGAAGTCGCTGGAGAAGGCCCGGCGCATCGAGGAGTGTACGTCCATCTCTCTCCGTCTAACAATTTACGCAACTATTATGCTCATGCTGACCGATTCTTGTCCACTCGGTTCTCAAAATTGTATTTTTCTTTCGGTGAACTGGTACTTCATCCCTCCGGTTTCTCAATTGGAGCAATTTATTCCATCTACTGATTCTGCCACACACCCATGACCGATTCGCTCAACTAGTATACCCGATACTCAAACTTATGCCTTTTTTTCACTCAACTAGTATACCCGCTGTTCAAACTTATGCCTTTTTTAGAAGCGATATTTGTTTGCTTTTGCTCCCCTTGGTCTAATCAACTCACTCTGCAATCTGCATATGTAGTTTCAACATTTCTATTGTCCTTAATACTAATCACGACTCTTACTAACTTGTAGTAAATGTTAGATTCTAATCTTAATGCGGAGGCGTAAATAAGGATCATTAGCCTAAAGATTAAACACCGAATAACTAAGGGGTTTTAGGGTTCTATACTATTGCTTGAAGTCGCCATCGGGTGGAGAAGAGCCGGGGCAGAGAGGCGAAGACTGCGGTGCTCCCAGATCGGATAGGGACTTAGGGGGGTGATTACAGAAGTGATTAGAGAGATCATTAGGCTAATCATGAGAGCTTTATTTATAGCACCGTGCGGTGAAATGCGTCGAAAAAGTTGTTAGGCGCCCCGATCGTAGTATTGTGGGTGAGGCCGTTAGGCCCTTAAGAAAATGGATATGGCAGTTGCCAACGATCACAAATCCAACATTCTTCCACTTGATCGTATCGCTAACATCATAAGTCCTTTCTCGATAAAGACAACATACTAGAGCAAGCGCCGCATAAGCTATTTAAACAAGTAATGAGACCACATTACCCATAGTGCATCATTTTATCTTGATCGGTGAATAGTTTATACTTAACAGGAGCTAGATTGTATTGAGGCCCTCATAACCAGAATCAGAGGCTTCCATATAACCCATGCCGGCAACATGACCACATAAATAGGTGGTAAGCCTTTAATGAGCGGATCTGCAAGCATAGACTTAATACTTACATGCTTGACACTTTATAGTTTGATTTTGGATTCTAACATAACTCTTAATGTCAATGTGTTCGGCAAAAAACACTTGACCTAATTTATTATCACAATATGACATATTTTCTACCATTATGATTCTGAGGAAAAAATCTTAGATGACATAGCCTGCCCATTAGCCTTATAACATGTCTCACAATGAATAAATACCATAGTTGGAGCTTTTCCACATGATAGCTCCCATTGTAAGGGTGGAGATATAATCTAATGTGGAAATCTTAATATCAGCACACCCTTTAAAACTGCATGTGAGCATGTAATTCTTAATCGATAATTCCTTGATTTTGCCGAGTATCCCGGTCTAAAACAAGGGCACATAATGCTTCCGGTAGTCGAAGCGTAAGGAATCGACATCATCTGGCCAGTTCTTAATGATTCCTTAGACATTTAAAAGTCCATGCTTATTGCCCTTTTAATATTAGGAGCAGGCGAGTCAAAACACTTAATCGATGAAAGACTTTACTAAGGTACCATTAACATGGTTTAGAAACTGAAAATGATAGTTTTAAATTATATCACCGAAGAAGAGTAATGACATGTGAATACAAACAACGTTGGTCAATATGTAATCACAAGTCTTTAAAAATCATATCAGTTGAAATTGACTTTCAATGATTCATTGTTGTAAACAGCGTTGGCCAGATTACAACAAGAAGCATCAAAACCAATGCTAATAATAGCGAAAAAATAAATTTTAACAGCTCATATATATAAGCAGCCTTGACCAGATTATAATCATGAAGCATCAAAATCCAAAAATCCACAAACTTAATTGGATAGTCCCAAAATGACAAGATTAATTAACTTCGGTAATTAAAAGGAGCATTAAATAATCTCAAGGCATGACACATAACTATAAACAACGTTGGTCAGTATATAATCATGAGCCATTCCAAAACATCGTTAATCTCTAATTTAAATTTCACGTTGGTTCCATTTCAATTAGAGACAACATTCTTAAAAAATAAGCTCCCACTGATTTTATCATTCTTAATAATTACCATTGTTAATGAGACATAAACCTTCCCCTTCGAAATGTGGCCTAAAACAAAATGCCACAATTTCGAACAAGTCTCATCAACAATATCTTATAAATTTCATCGGTAAAAAAACAATATGGAAAGCAAACATGAATAATTGAATAAAAGTTAAAGAGTTATTACAAAATATCCATGGCCTCCATGACCATCATAACTTATTCGACAAGTTTTAAATCCATAACCAATAAAAGAAATGTCACCATGGCACTGATGCCAAAACATGCTAAACGAAAATAACTTTGAGAGATCACTCTCCCTTCTACTGATCCCCCTTCTTCTTGCGAGGAGAATCTTCACGGTATGGAATTCCCTTCTTGGACAACCACTTGAGAAACTGCGCACAATCTACTTGAGAAACTGCACACAATCCTTTTATATGTGCCCTCTCTCCTCACAGAAATCACATATAGGGCTACTCTCTAAGGATGTAGTCGTTTTCTCATTATTGTCCTCAAAAGTTTTTAATGTACTGCCCTTATAGTTATTGTTTTGGGTTTTTCTTTTCCCATGTTCAACATTGTTGACAGTGTCCATGCCCTCAGCTTTACGACGTTCCTCCTCTTGAACGCGGTGGGCGATGAGTTCATTTATCGACCACTTTTCCTTTTGAGTATTATAATTTACCTTAAATGATGTATACTCATAAGGAAGAGACGCCATAATAAAATGTATCAAAAACTCATCAGAGATGGACATTTTGAGCGCCTTTAATTTGACGGATATGTTAGTCATCTTCATTATGTGCTCTCTAATACCTTCATATCCATTATACTTAGTTGAAATGAGTTTTTGGATCAGAACACTTGCATTAGTCTTGGAGGAGCCTTTAAACTGCTCCTCCACTTTCTTAAGATACCTCATGGCATTGCACCTCTAATGGCTTCAGAAATAGTGCTCTTTGTGATCATTAAACTGAGGTGGTTGCACCACTCGCATATCTTTGGTTCTTCATCATAAGTTTTCTTAACCTCATCATAATTCTCCTTCCCCTTTTCGGGGGGTGGGAGCTTTCATACGCACTGCATAGTCCAAGTCCATGCAGCCTAAGACAATTTCTATCCGCTTCTTCCATGTGGAAAAATGTTATTCCCCATAAGAAGAGGGATATTACTTATATTGGCAGCTGTTGAAGAGTCACCAACTGAATTTTAAATATAGCACGGTTAGGAAAAATTAATAATGAATTTAAAAGTGTAATAAACATTATGAGGTAAAATTATTCTAGATCATATCACCGTAGGGCAAAAATGAAAAGAATAATAATTGTCTAGAAATGGCAAGTAATCATAAAGTCAACTTTGGTTAAAATATTTTTCATTTTTGCCCAATGGTGATATGATCTAGAATAATTTTGTCTATAATGTTTATTAGCTTTTAAATTCAATATTAATTTTTCCTAATTGTGCTATATTTAAAATTCAGCTGGTGACTCTTTAATAGCTGCCAATATAAGTAATATCCCTCCTCTCACAGGGAATAACTTTTTCACGGGGAAGGAGCGGATAGAAATTGTCTTAAACTGCATGGATTTGGACTATGCAGTGCGTATGAAAACTCCCACCCCTCCCGAAAAGGGGAAGGAGAATTATAATGAGCTTTAGAAAACTTATGATGAAAATCAAATATATGGGAGCGATCCAACCGCCTCAGTTTAATGATCATGAAGAGAACTATTTCTGAGGCCATTAGGGATGCAATGCTCGATGAAAAGGATGTCAAGAGCTATCTTAAGAAAGTGGAGGAGCAATTTAAAGGCTTCTCCAAGGCTAATGCAAGTGCTCTGATACCAAATGTTAGATTCTAATCTTAATGTGGAAGCGTAAATAAGGATCATTAGCCCAAAGATTAAACACCGAATAACTGAGGGGTTTTGGGAAGTCGCCATCGGGTGGAGAAGAGCCGGGGTAGAGAGGCGAAGACGATGCCGTGCATGGTAAGGCCTTCCAAGTGCTGCGGCATCGGATTGGGACTTAGAGGGGTGATTAGAGAAGTGATCGGAGAGATCATTTGGCTAATCACGAGAGCTTTATTTATAGCACCGTGCAGCTGGGGGCCGCACTAGAAAGTTGTTCGGGCGCCCCGATCAGGGCGCTGCGGGTGAGGCCGTTAGGCCCGTAAGAAAATGGTTCTGGCAGTTGCCAACGATCACGAATCCAACAGTAAAGAATCTCAATTATGTTATGTTTGTTTTCTCACACAGCTCCTCTCGGTCCAATGAGATTCAGCCAAATCAATAGTGGTAACAAGCCGAAGCTCTTTGAGGCCATAAACATCATGTCTATGAATGTAGCTTCATCAGATGTTGGCTTCCCTATCCATGTGTATGGTACTGTTATTGCCAGGGACAGCATTGATGAGAAATGTCTTTATCTCTTTCGCCGTACGAAAGACAATTGCCAGGTCATCAAATCTGATGTACAACATTTTTTCTTTTTATAAAAAACAACTACCATATGCACCCTATGTTGGTTGACCTTAGATTTCACCCCTTATTCTTTTATATACACCTTGTGCTGATTAACCTTGGATTGCACCCTTTAGTATTTTTGTGATTCTCAAAATTTAAATTTTAGTGCTTGCTTGCTTTTAAACACATTGATATTTCATAGATGTATGTAGGCCTAGCTGTGGATTGGATTTAAATGGTTCTAATGGATTGGTTTTCTCTCTGGAATCTGGATGCTTTTGGGTGGGACGAAATGGTTTAGGCTTTGTAGTGGACTGGGTTGGTGCGAGCTCATTCTTAGGTCAGTTTGGTGTGGCATTGTATGGGATGAAATCATTTGGCGTGGATGCCCGAGTTCAGCGCTTTTGGCACCGATAGCTACCCCTCCCTCCACCCCCACCCTGGTCCCGCCCGGTCGGAGCACCCGACTTTGCGGCGTCTCCCATGCTGACGGCTCTGCTCACATCACCGCCATCGGCGCGCCCACCTCCTTGACCGCGCCCGATTGGAGCCCCCACCGACTGAAGGAGAACGCGGTGCTTCACTAGCCGAAAAACAAAATTTTTCTAACGCGAACACCCAGGAATCAAGCAAGTCAGGAATCACATATGGTTACCTTTGAAGCGCGTTAGCAGCGGAAGTAGTCGATCCTCTTGATCAGCGTCGGCGCAGGAGCGACGACGCCTCTACGGTATCCACACGTCCAGGGGTGGAACGCCGCATGTTGGTGTGCTAGCACCTACGCATGCGATGGCTAGGGTTTTTGGGGAGAGAGTGCGGTGGCGGATAGGGTTTCTTAGTGGGAAGACACACCCACCCCGGGCCCTGCCTCTCCCTTTTATAGAGCGCTCTAATAGATCTTTCCCCGAGAGAAGCCCATTAGAACTCATGCTAATGGATGTTCTACAATCGAAACCCATTAGGACGCAGTGGATCCAAATCCGAATAAAACCCATTAATGGATCCTATCCATCAAACATGTTTCAACCCGTTAAGTGTGTGACCCATTAGGCTCATGCGCAAGTTTGCCGCAGTCCCGAAGAACTCTTTCCCCAGAACATAAGTCAATAGCGGTACCTAGCAGCACATATTGACCTCTGAATGTACAAAATGATCGAATCGGCTGAAACTTAATACACTCACATTGGATCCTTTTGCCACACGATATCAGTCAAGCTCAAGGCTTGATGCGTGCCACCCTTGTGATAGCTCGACCCATTTACTCGTTAATGTAATGGATATAATTGTGATTAAGTCTTTAATCACATTGGTATGGCCATTCACTTTCCCTATCCATCCACACCGATGGGCTTAGAGATATCTCTCCTTTTATCGAGAAGGAGCAAATTCCATCTTGATCTCTTACACCTCATGTCATGTTTCATGACAAACCCGTAAGCTAACTTTATAACTTCCCTGTTACGACAAAGCGTTTGATAGCCCCAAAGTATACGACTACGCATGCTGAGAATCAATAATGATCCCAGGTCGAAGGACCGTCTAAGTATACCACTCGAGACTACACTCTGATGGCAATTTTAAGATAACTATTTTAACAGTGTCTCGGAGAGGGTCTATCCAACCCCATGTTTTCTGACATGTGCATACATTATTGATTTGATATATTCATATGTATGGTGTGTGAAACATTACTATTAATCAATACATGTGATGGTCAAATCACTATTGTTACAAATAATGACACGTGACTAGAGATCATTTAGAATAATATCATATCGACAATGTGTTTCACAATTAAATCGTACTCAATGAACAAAGTAATGACATTTATTTAAGGAGATCATAAGTACATGACCATAGATGTATGATACAATCATCTCACTAACCGCCTCTAGGGCATATCACCAACACCGGCATCGAGGGCGGCTCTGCTCACGCCGCCGCCCACCTCCCAGGAAGCGACGCTATCGGCTACCGCCTCTCTAAATTCGGCGATGTAAGTGACCCACTCGCCTGGACACGTCCAGTCGGACCCCGCTTGCGTCAATCTCCTCGGTGGTGGTCTTCCTTGGGAAATCCCCTAATGAGAGCATGACAAGGATGGATGCGTACATGATGCCTCTCTGTTCTTCCACTACAATGATGCCGATGTCGTCGACATCTATGCCACATCGACATGCTGAAACGCTGCGACGACATGATGATGAAAAACATCAAGTGCGCTTCAATCATGTGGCCAAGCTATTCAAGCCATCAATGGGGGAGGTTAAACACTATATAATCAAGGCCCAAGACCATCTCCCACGTTCAAGCAAGCCCAAGTGCAATCCCAAATCTTCCGAAGGCCCGGTTCGGCCATCAGCGACTACCCTGACTTTAAAAGGACGCCCAGGCCACATACGAGGTCCAAATGAGGCAAATGAGGACATTCTGGAAAGATTAGGAGATAATCTTTCCAATGGATCCAATCACACTGCCAAATTCGTCCTGGATCAGCAGATGTTTGTAGAACAATGCACGGGATCAAATCTGCCAAGTGCTGCGACACTTTCTTTGGGCCGTGGGCCTTGTAATTTGACGGACAGGCCTAGGCCCAGGTTGAGGACGTGGGGAGAAACCCTAGAACGTCTTCCACCTTGGCCTCCACCCCTTTGGCCGTCCTCCCCCTCCCTCCACCATAAAAACTAGCCGCCGCTGTCATATTTGCTCAGGTTTGGTTGTGTGTTGGTAGACCTGTGTCGTCCCCCTCGAATTTGCGTGTGTCGACTAGACCACCCGAGTCGAGTTACGAACCTCAAATTTATCAAGTGCTTCATCCATATTTGCAATTTTAGATTGCGTTTATCTTGTTTCTTGCTTGTTCTTCGATCGCTTGCAGGAAACGACCTTCGTGGTCAGGTCAATCGCGTTCTTGGCGTGGTTGATAACGAGCAAGTTTGGTGGTTTAGCGATTGCCGGGTTGTCATCCTTGAGAGGTTGGTAGCCGGATCGTCAAGGTCGCCTCTCCGACCAGATCGAAATTATCCCTTCGAGTCTCACCAGAAGATCGGGCCGCCCCCGTGTCCCCATCATTTGGTATCAGAGCTTCAAGTTGTCTGGTGAGATCGTCATCTTCGTTTAACTTTTGTTTGTCCTATAGTCCAGAAAATAGCCCCACAAAAAGTTTAATCGTCAAATTTTCCTTTTAATCCGAGCCCGTTTAGCCTTTGCTATTTCTTCCTAGTTTATTTCTTATTGAATTTGTGTTGCATCATTGTGTCGCTGCTGGTCTTAGTGTTCGATCATTAGAGTTTCGAGTTCGAGTCATGTTTTTGTCATAGTATTCGTCGTGTTCTTGTTCAGAGTGTTCTTGTGTGTCCACCAGATCGCAAATTCCCTAAAGCTTACCATCAAGTTGTGCGATTGCCATATTTTCCAGATCGCGGGTTCCACAAAAATAGCAGATAGCATTCCCTGATTTTGAGGCACCCCAAAACTTTCCTAACTGCCGCAGTAGGTTTCCATCAAAGTCAAATCGTGGACGAAAATGAAAATCAAACCCACGATTGGTTGCTTCCAGCAAAATCATAGCCAAGATCGTGCCACTTGATCCATGCCTTACCAAGTACATCTCTACCTCCATATTTTGGCCAAATAAAAAAATCATGATTTATTGCTTGGAAGATCACACAACCGAAACACCACGGAATTGTCATCTCCACTTGATTTCTTTCTTGCGTTGATTGGTCGTGTTGACAAAGAAAAGAAAAAAAAAAAAAGAAAGGCCATCTTCGGCCAGAGTGAAAAAAAAGAGAAAAATATACAGTCGGCCAAAAAAAAAAAAAGTTCTCTCGGCCAGAAAAAAAAATTGAAAAAAAGGGGGAAAAAGAGAGGAGGAAAATTTTGAGGAGTTTCATCTTCGTGCTTAGCAGCTGTTCTGTGACATTGTCTGTGATTAGGCTCGCGTCTCTAGCACGGTCAAACCTAGGACCAGCACAGTACCGATGTTTGAATGCTTATTCAACTTGAATTGACTAGTGTGGTTATAGTTATTCCTTTGCTACATATTTGGCCTATCCAAGCTCCACCATTCTAGTAGCCAAACAGGGGTAGACCTCGCTATCGCTTTATCACCACCTTTACTCGGACTATCACGAACCAGCCACCGATTGTACTGTCTGCTTGTGTGGTAAGATTTTGTAAGAGCAAGGTAAATGCTTGAGTGAGTATGACTTGAGCGACTACACCACCTAGTAGCTCATAGGAAATATATACTATCTGCGTATTTTTCTTGTGTTCTACTAACAATGACAGGTCATAGCTTCCGTCGTTATGTGAAGAAATATGACATACTTGCTCCACCTCCTCCGAGAGATATGTTTGATGACTATGATGTAGAAGATGCATATCTCGACTTGAAATATTTGCGACAAGGTAAAATGAAGGTAAAAGAGTACTACAAAAAATTCATATCCTTGTTAAGGCTTAGTGGATTAAATGACTGTGAAGAGGCAATTGAAAATAGATTTTTAAAAGGACTTAATGAGGAAATCCGAGATATGCTTATTCATGAAACTTATAGTTCTCTCTCCCAATTATTCAAATGTGCTTATAGAGCTGAACATATTTTTATTGAGTCCTTGAACGAATATCTAGCATCATTAGATGGATCCATTGTTGCACCTGTTCTTGCCACTAACACTAAACAGCGAGATAAGCGTAGCAGAGAGGAGGATAAAGAGGAGCACATGAATGAAGAAGAGATCATTGTCACGAGTAGAGAGCAAACCATTCAAGTTACGCCTACATCAACTGATGAGACCCCGCAAGGTAATGAAAAAGGTGATGCTCTTACTCAATGTGATAATAGTATTTGTGATGATATGCAATTGTCTACTACTCATGCTATTCTAGAGCAACCATTAGTGGAACCCATTACAGATTTTTCTTTGTCACAAGATGAAGTGCTTGCTAATACTTGTGATAAAGAAGAGTTGTGCGATTGTGCTTCACTTATATCAGTGCCACAACTAGAGAATGAACATGTTGTTCATGATTTGAAATCGAACATCTATTTTCAAAATGAAAATAAACATGTCATTCATATTGTTAGTCAAAAGAATGAGCTGAAATTGATATCTTCCTTAAATACTTTGGGTTACGTTAACTTTGATGGTTTGTGCAACCTAAATAGTTTAAAGGAAATGCTTTTTAAACATGCTAACATTCCATGGTTATCAAGAAATATCATTTATACTATTGCTAAAAATAATGAAAAGGGGGATTATTTGATCAATCGTGTTTTTATATGTCGTCATTCAACTGATTTGATTATAGAGCATGTAGATGTTGTTTTGGCCCGCGTCTCTACTAACCTTTTGCAGGAGCATATGATGGAGTCGAGGACGACTCCAATTCAAGAAGGAGAGGATAATGAGAGCATGACAAGGATGGATGCGTACACGATGCCTCTCTGTTCTTCCACTACCATGATGCCGATGTCGTCGACATCTATGCCACATCGACATGCTGAAACGCTGCGACGACATGATGATGAAAAACATCAAGTGCGCCTCAATCCTTTGGCCAAGCTATTCAAGCCATCAATGGGGGAGGTTAAACACTCTATAATCAAGGCCCAAGACCATCTCCCACGTTCAAGCAAGCCCAAGTGCAATCCCAAATCTTCCGAAGGCCCGGTTCGGCCATCAGCGACTACCCTGACTTTAAAAGGACGCCCAGGTCACATACGAGGTCCAAATGAGGCAAATGAGGACATTCTGGAAAGATTAGGAGATAATCTTTCCAATGGATCCAATCTCACTGCCAAATTCGTCCTGGATCAGCAGATGTTTGTAGAACAATGCACGGGATCAAATCTGCCAAGTGCTGCGACACTTTCTTTGGGCTGTGGGCCTTGTAATTTGACGGACAGGCCTAGGCCCAGGTTGAGGACGTGGGGAGAAACCCTAGAACGTCTTCCACCTTGGCCTCCACCCCTTTGGCCGTCCTCCCCCTCCCTCCACCATAAAAACTAGCCGCCGCTGTCATATTTGCTCAGGTTTGGTTGTGTGTTGGTAGACCCGTGTGTGTCCCCCCTCGAATTTGCGTGTGTCGACTAGACCACCCGAGTCGAGTTACCGAACCTCAAATTTATCAAGTGCTTCATCCATATTTGCAATTTTAGATTGCGTTTATCTTGTTTCTTGCTTGTTCTTCGATCGCTTGTAGGAAACGACCTTTGTGGTCGTCAATCGCGTTCTTGGCGTGGTTGATAACGGCGTGTTTGGTGGTTTAGCGATTGCCGGGTTGTCATCCTTGAGAGGTTGGTAGCCGGATCGTCAAGGTCGCCTCTCCGACCAGATCGAAATTATCCCTTCGAGTCTCACCAGAAGATCGGGCCGCCCCCGTGTCCCCATCATTCCCTCTGCTCACTTCGGTGGGGGAGTGGGGCTTGGTGGAGGCCATTTTGGAGGCAATCTCAGCGTAGGCCCAAGTGGCGACCTTGGCCTAGACCACCATGGTGGAAAATTCCAGAAGCTCGGAGGCTCGACCAATTTTACACCAGATTTCCCCCAGCCTCGCACCGTCGTCGCCATCCCTTAGGTTGGATCTCCTACTGACGACCCAAAGACGGTTGGCACGCTTCACACGCAAGCCGTCGTCATCACGAGCATGGTGTCGCTCGTCCCGGTTGTCCTCGTACTCAACAACTCCAATTACCACCTATGGCGTAGGCTCTTCCTCATGACGCTCAGCCGCTACGCGTTGGCGGATCACGTCCTCTCTCCAGACGGGCGTTTATCTGATCCGACGTAGGCCTGTATCGACTACGTCGTCCTGTCCTAGATATATGCCCATGGCATGTGGACCAGTCTCAAGGACCAGTTCCTGGGGAACCTGAAGACATGGATCCTCTACATCGAGGCAAAGTTCCACGACTTCTCTTAGGGGGACCTCTCCATCACCCACTACTGTTGTCGCCTCCGGAGTATGGCGGATAACCTTGCAGACCTTGGTCAGTCGGTCAATGACCGCACTGAGGTCATTACAATGCTTTGCGGTTGAACGAAAAATTTTTGGTACAAAAACAAATCATTGAGAACAAGACGCCTACTTCAGACTTCGGCAATACCCACTCCTAGCTGCTTCTCTACGAGTTCATCTGTTCCGCTAAACTCTTCCTTCAAGTGCACCATTACATATAACAAATTTACAAGTTTTAACATGTGCAAAAAAAAACTTCTAAAATATTTGTCCCTTACGCTAGTACGCTGGACAAAAGTAAGAGTAAAAGGCAATGCATTTGCTCTAATCGAAGTAAGCTTGATAGAAGTAAGAGTAAAAGGCAACACATTTGCTCTAATTGGAGATAAATGAAGGTGCACGTTTATCTACCAAGTCACATGTTGCCATTGGTTTTTTGTTGTTGATTATGGATCACTTACATATGGCGCAGCCACTACTACAGAATAGGACATCACAAACGGTTCATTATGAAGCCCTTCTAACAGTGCATCACAAGCGGTTCAATAGAGACAAGCCACGAGAGGACCTCTAGCAATGGTTGGGGACATGAACCCCTTCTGTTGCTTAGCCTTTATAAGGGGTTTGTGAGCCCAACCGCTTGTAAAGGCCCATTTTTCGATTTGCTAAAAGGAAAGCTTGCCTTATCTCATCAGAGAGCACGCGTGGATGAGTTGGCTAGCAGGGTGGGGTGTGGGTCACGAGGAGGGTTGAGATCCTATGTTAACAAAAACTTAACCCGCGCACGAAGCCTAGTCCTAGAAGGACATATATGCCATGGAGTGGGGCCACCGGCCCCTATTGGGCAAGTCGGATGCAGGACCCACCCCGTGTGGACTCTGCCTCTAGTTTCGCTATATAAAGGAGAGGACACCCCATTGTATTGTAGCAATTATGTGGAGTAATAAAACATTGTCTCTCTCCCTATGCCTATGTTTGTCTACTTTGCGATTGCCGTTGTTCATCAACTACGTCTTGCGTGCGCATCAACAACCACGTATTACACCCGGTAGCGTGATTGTTCAACATGTTATCAGCACGAAGTGCTCTCGATGGAGCAACCGGAAGACCGAAGGAGATTGATCGACGACGTCAGTGCTATGACTACATCGATCGTACGTCTACTTTGTCTACGTACGATTGGCATCGAATCATCGTCATGCTGGTGGGGCTAGGACCCGTCGATTGGTCCTACGCAACAATCATCGTCATCCCCATTTCGTTCTAGAAGATCAAAGCTAATAGATTGAATTTGAATCAAATTAGAATTCGTGAGCTCGTAATTTAAAGAAAAGAGAATTGAATCTCACAAGAAGAATTGGGGAATTAACTGTCGGATTGAACTGACGATTGAACCGCCGCCCTCCATCGCGCCCCTCGCCGCCGTCATCCATCGTGCTGCCGTCCAACACCCCCGCCCCTTGCCGGCCTCCATTGCTCCCCACGCCGCCACCCACCACCGCGACCCTCTCTGCCGCCTCGTCGCCACCCTCCACCGCGCCCTCGCCGCCGCCTTCCCCATCGCCCTCATCGCCACGCCGCCGCCCTCCATCGTCGCCGCCCTTGCCGCCCTCCACGACGCCCCACGCTGCCGCCACTCTCGCACTCTCTCGCCGCCGTGATGCCGCCGCCGCCACCGCCCTCCACGCCCGCCGCCGCCCTCCACCATGGCCCCGCCGCCACACCACCACGACCCTCTCTGCCGCCTCGCGCCGCCCTCCATCGCGCCTCGCCGCCACCCTCCACCACGGCCCGTCACCGTCGCGCCGCCAACCCACGCCGCCGCCCTCAAGCTTGACCCACGCCCACGCCTTGCGCCCCTTGCCGCCTCCACCGCTCCCATGCCGCCCCACCACCATGCCCTCTCTGCCGCCACGCCGCCTCGACGCCGCCCTCTACCGCCCTTGCCCGCCGACCTCCACCGCCCCACGCCGCCGCCCACCACCACGCCCCACGCCGCCGACCACCACCGCCCACCGCCGCCGCCCCACGCCGCCCAACCGCCTCCCTAAAGGTGGTGATTAACATATGCCTTAATTTTTTTCTCTTACATAAAAGGTTATAATCAACATAATAATAATAGTTTCCTCTGTCAATTCTCATGGATAACTATAATAATAATAGAAGATTTACAGAAATATTCATAGCTAGTTATTCAAGTGCTAGTGGTCTCTGGTTAAACCTTATTTGTAGGTCTCAGCATTATTTTAGGTTTAGGGTTTATTTTGCCAATTGTATGTTATTCGAGTAGAGCACATCATGTTATATATATATATATATATATATATATATATATATATGTGTGTGTGTGTGTGTGTGTGTGTGTGTGTGTGTGTGTGTGTGTGTGTGTGTGTGTGTGTGTGTGTGTTATCGCTTTGTTGTCATGATTTACATATGTTTAAATAAACCAGTTTTTGAAACTCAAGTCAATCCAACCTATACGTCATCCGTTCGGGAGCAGCATTGATCATATTGAATTGTGATATGTGTCGCTCCCGAATTGTCCACGCTATTGAACAGCCTGGGGATGGACGGGTTTGCATGGTTTGTCATGGCATGTGGTGCCATCTGAATGGAATTTCGGCTGTGTAACCCAGTTGTTCTCCGATGCACAAGTATCATGCGTGCATTCGGAGAACAGCGGGATTATGCTGCCGAAATTTCGTTCAGATCGCACCACATACCACGATAAACCGTGCTAACCCGTTCATCTCTGATGGGTTTAGAACCTATCTTTACCTAGAACTCTTGTTAGAATCATTAACCCATTTTTTATGTATTGTTGCATTTAGTACTAACAAAGATGGCTAAAGACCGTAAATGGATGTACAATGGTTGGTATAATGGTATGAAGCACATTCAAGAATGAAAAGTTAACACACAAAGATTTCTGGATAAGATTTTCTCTGTAGATCCTTCTGGTGGGGTAGCGAAGTGCATGTGTTAAGTGTCATCTTTTTACCCCGAGTGACAAAATTCATTATCGCCGACCACCTATGCAAATTTGGTTTCATGCTGAATTACCTCACATGGTATGAACATGATGAGTCACCGGTGATAAATTTCTCTGATAAAGATGATATTACTGATAGAGTGAATGATAGGATGGATGAGATGGTTTAGAACTTAGGTCGGCAATTTCAAAATGCTCAGAAGGATGAATCTATGTGTCATGAGGAAGCACCGACCACAGAAGCCGAGAAATTCTTTAGGCTCTTAGATGTTTTAGATAAGCCTTTGCATGAGGGCACCAAGGTGTTAGCCTTTCGTTTCTGACACAACTTATGAATATAAAATCAAAGTATGGCTTTTCTCAAGGGTGTTACAATTATTTGGTCAAATTGGTTTGTGGTGTTCTCTCAGAAAACCACAAGTTGCCAAAAAATTTGTACTACTCAAAAAAGATTTTGACTGGTTTAGATATGTCTTATGAGAACATAGTTGCATGCGTTAACAATTGTATGTTATTCTGAAAGAGTAATTGTCGACGGTTGAGATAACGATCTCAAGTCGCTAAGGTTCTTTAGAAGTGAGATAGGAGACACGCCGAACAACCACGAACAGCAACGAACAGGAGACAGGGGTTTTTATCCTGGTTCAGGCCTCTCGGGAGAGATAATAGCCCTACGTCCAGCCTTTCTTATATATCAGAGGTGAATACAAGAGGTGGCTCGGCGAGACGAACAAGTCTCGGCGAGATTATGGGTGTACAAGTGCGATAGCGCAATGATCTGATGTCTACGAGGTGCTAAGATGCACAAGCTCTTGGCCAGGGTCCCTCTAAACGCCATAGGGGCCCTGTTTATATAGTGCTGAGCAAACCGACCTACCGAGGGAATATCGGGCCGGGCTAACCACGAGATCGTAACGAACTCATACATGCCAAATACATCCCGAGGTAGATAAGGTAAACTCCATGTCTTGGGGATCACGACTTCTATTCCAATCCGGGAAATCAACGTCCGGGTCTTCACGTAGCCGTGCAGAACTCTTGTTCGAGTAGGACTCGAACACGAATCCTAGGCCATTACGCATCGTGCGGTCGATGTCGCTTCGGCAGATGCATATGGGCCAGATAGAACCTTCCAGGGAGCTGGGCCCTGGTAGGCTGTTCGATTGGGCCGTCAGGGAGTGGGCCATAGCAATGGGCCGTGATTTTATCTCCGACAGCTAGCCCCCGAGACTCAAGTGAAAGGACTCACTAGAGTGGGGTCTTCCTCTTGAGACTCTAAGTCACGAAGAGGGTATTTTTTCTGCCGCAAAGACGTGCAACAGGCGACCGAACAGGTTACGGTTCAACCGAACAAGTCTTGTTCGGGACCGAACAAACCCGTCCGGTGCCGAGCAACTCTATTGCGTCGAACAGGGAACGACATCTGTCTGAGCAGAGTACCCAGCCCTCGATACAGAAATCGGAAGAAGTGAGGTGAATCGTCTCCTGGAGGCTGAACGTCATCAAGGAGGGATTGTATTCTTAGTAGTAAAGAGCGTACCACCGCATCCGGTAAGATCAGATCTTCCGAGAGAATGAACATAGCAAGTCGTGAGATGGACTCGTGTTGCCGCATCCAGGTATGAAGACACCTAGGAAAGCATGAACGAAAACAGAGAAACCACCTCTCAGGCTAGAGCTTGCCCGAGGAAATAGAGATTGCTCTATTGAGCAAATGTCGTGCTCAGGAGCAAAGGTGATGTGCCTCTAGACGTAGATCGTGTACTAGGAGCAGACAATGCATACGAATGGGAAAGGTGACCCAGTCCCAGAGCGTAGAGCTCGTCGAAGGAACCAGGTAAGGAGGTCTAGTCCCCGAGCACGGAGCTCGTTAAAGGAACCAGAAAGTACGACCAGACGAAGACATACCCGGTCAAAGGCCATCCAGTCCCCGAGCACGGAGCTCATCGCGGGAACCAGACGTGCGCTCCGGGCGAAGAGCTGCCCGGTGCGAGGTGAATCACAACCCGATGCATCAGAGCCGCAAGAGAACGTGTGAAATCAACGCTTTACCCATGACGTATTCCTTGCGACAGCGTAGGCGTTGTCTTGGCAAGTGCAGAACCGACGCTTGGAGTGCCCGTTGCGATGAGAATCGGCTTACGATGGGCTTGCCCGTTGCGATGAGAATCGGCTTACGGTGGGCAAGACTCCGTTGGTGGCGCACTACCTTGACTTAGCCGAACTGTGAAGGTCAGTACCGGGCAAAGACAATAAATCATACGCGGGTGAAGTGAATCAGTCCCTGGGTATGCGCGGAGCAAACCCGGGAAGAGAGGGATGCAGACATCGGTTTTGGTGGGAAGCCTGGAACCGCACCGCGACCATCACCGGAGTCTGACGTTCCCCGTTCCTGTATTTTCTGCAAAATACAAACAAGAAACAAGCCAGCAAGGAGAACAAGAGAGCAAGAAAAGGCTCTAAGAAGAGCAAAGCGAGTTTTAGAAAAAACACGACAAGGACGACCTACCCGCACGAGACATAATTTTTTTTCCGGGTACGTCCCCCGATAGCATTAGTGTCACCTCGGCGAATGCGGAACCGACGCTAGGAGTGCCCGTTGCGATGAGAATCGGCTTACGGTGGACAGGACTCCGTCGGTGGTGCATTGCTCCGGATTACCGTACAAGGAAGGACGTAGCATGGATAAAAAAGACGTGTGCGGGCAAGTGCAGCCCCGCTGTGGCTAAGACCGCTAACCAGGGAAGGCGATCGGGACCTTAAATAGGGGGCCGACGTAAATAGGGGAAGTTATTAACGTCGGCCGCGGGCGACATAAATAAGTGGCCCACGACGATACCACCATCCGACAGTTGGTATTTACGTTAGCCAATAAGGGCTATTTACGTTGGCTGCCGACATAAATAAACTTGGTTTTTATACGTCGGCTTTTCGGTTATTTACGTCGGTTTCTGGTCGGCATAAATAACTCGGATTCCTATAGTGAATGCCCTACCCTTTTGGGATGGTTTTGGCATCACCGTTGTGTGAGTGCTGGTGGTGTTTCCTCTTCTCCCTCTCCTGTATCTCTCCTTCTTGTTCGGCCGTTGGCCTAAGCGGCAGCGGTGGGGCTGCTCCACTTCTTTTCCCTCTAAAAGTGGTGTTCCCAGCAGTGATTGGAGGTGTGTCTGGCTTTGGCTAGAGTTGCAGCGGAGCACTATGTTTATACCCGTGCTTGCACAGGTTTTTATTTTATTTTTTTCTACTTTTTAATGAAATGGAACCGTTCTCCTGCCACTCTTTATTAAAAAAAAAAAAATTCCTGCTACCCTTAAATAAAAAAAAAGAATTGGGTTGGATACATGTATGGGCCGACAGATCACAGATGCTACGTAGAAGTTCGACTTTTGCTTTCTAGCTTAATTTGACTTTGGATGTGAGAAGTGGTTGTTGAGCTAGATAGCCAGATAGATGGACCATATATGGGGCACTGTGCCAGCTCCCGTCAACTATATATAATATATTTTAGTTGCTAGTGTACTGTGATTTTAAATTAAATTTTGTTTTTTTTTCGATTTGATTAATAATTTAGTATCAACGTAACCACATAATCGTCGGAACTTTGCCTAACTATTTTTTTCCCATGAATACTTCTACATAGGAATGCAACAAAACCTTGGATTCACTAACGGAAAATCTAGACAAATATACGACTAGTGGCACTAAACTCAAATGTTTTAACGGATTTGTGTATAATAACAATTGAAACAATCCGAATTTATGACGGTGGATCAAGATATCGTTCATAAAAACGTAAATTTAAAAGTCTCATACGTTGTAATCTCTTAAAATCGATGGATTTATTTTCCTATTCACTTATTTGTTCCCGACAGTAATTAATTCTCAACGCCAGAGTCACAAACCTGGCCTGTGCCCACTTGAATAGTTCATACCCTGTGCTAACTTGAATAGTTCATCAATGTCACCTTGAATTACAATCTGTTGCCCTGGATTGTACTCGCTTACATGTACTAGTGAATCTTAAATCGATCCATGCGTGTTTCCGAATAAAACAAGGCCGGGCCGGCAAACTTGAAAATTATTTAATTTGCAACCTAGAGTTTTCACTAACATGTAACAGCTATACTGGTGCACCAGTTAATTTCCATGAGTTATGTTGTATACACGTAGCATATATGCACTTGATCACCGCCCTTTAATTTTAGGACCGACTTAATGACATCAGGCTGCTTTTAAGATCTATGATACCCACTCAACTAATAATCATACAAAACAACAAAACAATGTACATGCCAAAAAATATAGAAGTTAAACAGAATATCCAAACATTGTTAACTTAAAAACATATCGACCAAGTTTCTATCTAAAAACAACAATTAATAAAAAATAGAAAAATAATGTAAGCATACATATATAAGTTTTGGCAAAACAAAATACGAAAAGGCTACAGTCCGGGAGTCCGGATGCGCCGGACTCCCGCGTAGCGCGCGGGAAACAGGGGGAGGGGCACTGTGCACATGCAGGGGTGGGGCCCACGGGTTTTTTTTTCTCTCGGCGACCATAAATTTTAACTGGGTGCTCCAATCCAAAAACCGTTTGCACCAACGTGTTCCTCGTATTTTTAAAAACAAAACAAGATATATGTTGCCGTATAACTCTTCAAACTTATCTGGTGAAACTTGAGGTTCGCCTACTGAAACTTGGGTTTCGCCTAGTAAAACTTGGGTTTCATATATACTTGTAAAATTTTGCCGAACTATCAAGTTTCATCAGGTTTCATCCAAGTTTTTTCAAGTTTCATCAAGTTTCATCAGGTCAATTCAAGTTTCATCAAGTTTCAACAGGTTTCATCCAAGTTTCATCAGGTTACATTGAAGTTTCATCGAAGTTTCATCAGGTTTCATTAGAACACGGCCAAGTTTCATCAAAACACGGCCAAGTTTCGCTAGTATAGATGTAAGTTTCATAAGTGCCTTGTCGACGGTTGAGATATCGATCTCAAATCGCTAAGGTTCTTGAAGATTGAGATAGGAGACACGCCGAACAATGCGAACAGCAACGAACAAGGAGACAGGGGTTTTTATCCTGGTTCAGGCCTCTCGAGAGAGATAATAGCCCTACGTTCAGCCTTTCTTATATATCAGAGATGATTACAAGAGGTGGCTCGACGAAACGAGCAAGTCTCGGCGAGATTATGGGTGTCACCTCGGCGAATGTGGAACCGACGCTAGGAGTGCCCGTTGCGATGAGAATCGGCTTACGGTGGGCAGGACTCCGTTAGTGGTGCATTGCTCCGGATTACTGTACCAAAAAGGACGTAGCATGGATAAAAAAGACGTGTGCGGGCAAGTGCAGCCCCGCTGTGGCTAAGACCACTAACCAGGGAAGGCGATCGGGACCTTAGCCGCAGGCAAGACGTGCGAGGCGAAATCTTATCCGGGCATGTACCCGTGCAGCGTTGGTGTCACCTCGGCGGGTGCGAAACCAGCGCCAGGAGTGCCCATTGCAATGAGAATCGGCTTACGGTGGGCATGCCCGTTGCGATGAGAATCGGCTTACGGTGGGCAGGACTCCATCGGTGGTGCACCGCTTCGGTTAACCGGAGCCGTACAAGTCGTTGCCAGATAAAAAGACATGCTCGTACGCGGGGAGCGCTACGGGAGCGAAAGACCAACGAGGTTTTAGAAAACCAACGCTAAGGAAAGGAACTAGAAAACTGAAAACGTACCGGGGTTGCTGCAATTCAGCTCGAGTCCCAACTGACCGAGGAGAGGCAGTCCTCCGAGGCTCTTCGGGAAGAAGCCAAGGAGCTTCGCGCGCTGTCCGCAAGGACTAGCATCACGGAAAGAAGGGTCGAGGAGTTGGCCGAGCAGCTCAGGACCGCCGAAAGCGGTAACAGAATCGAGCGAGAGTCGACCGAAAGCAGCTTTTCGAGCGACTTTTCTCGCAAAAAGCGCAAAGAAAAGAGAAGGACGAACAGAAACCAAGAGCAAGACGAACAGCGCTAGAAAGTTTTAAGAAAACCGGTAGAACGCTTAGCCTAACTCCCAGCCCCGTTGTGCGGTGCCGAGGACTGAGTTTGCGAACTCGAGCAGTGCACAAGAGAAAGAGCGACGCCTAGCCCGATGCAGACGATGCATGAAGACCTGAACTTGCGACTTCAAGCACGTGCTAGAGAGTTAGAGCGACACCGTATCTGATCGACTCGTTCGAGAACTGCCGTTAACGTAAGTTAGGCGATTCAAGGTAACCGAACAAGGAAAGTGCCTCGCGCGGAGGGCTTACGAGCGAGCTTTGCCAAGTGATTGTGCCGTGGCGGTAAGTGCCTCTGCCATGAGGGCTTACGAGAGCGAGCTTAGCCGCGAGGTGGATGCCGTGTTACGCAACTCTGAGTTTAGGAATTTATTGAAGCTAGATACGGGCAGGGAAAACCCTAAAGATTGCGGAGCCAAGAGTTCGCAAGACCGGACAGCCATCAAGTGTTACCAGAGAGTAAGGTAGTCTGAGAAGACGAGTGGTGAGAAGGGCCGCCGGGGGCCGCGAACATTCACCGTTTACTGGATTGAATTTTTCATGGCAGCCCGAGAGACTTGGACGAACTAAGGCGTGAAGTTTGAGAAAAAGCGCGAAGCTAGGAAACGAAAGACCTACACGAGGAACTTACGGGTGGTCGACGCTTCCAAGTCTTTGGTCGACTCTCTTTCGTCATCCATCGTCAGCGAACGCCCGGATCGGGTGGGGACCAGATCTGGAAGGCGATCAAGATCGAAGGGATCGATCCGATCTGGCAGGGGAAGAGACATCCTGCCCTTCTGAGTCGTAGTCCTCAGGGAGAATCTCCTGGTCGCTGATAGAGTTCGACATGCTCGATCTGCGTCTCCCCACGGACGGCGCCAGCTGTCGATGGTTGAGATATCGATCTCAAGTCGCTAAGGTTCTTGAAGATTGAGATAGGAGACACGCTGAACAATGCGAACAGCAACGAACAAGGAGACAGGGGTTTTTATCCTGGTTCAGGCCTCTCAAGAGAGATAATAGCCCTACGTCCAGCCTTTCTTATATATCAGAGATGATTACAAGAGGTGGCTCGACGAGACGAGCAAGTCTCGGCGAGATTATGGGTGTCTGAGAAGCAATATGCAAGGGCCTCGTGCCTCTACATGCCGTAGGGCCCTATTTATATAGTGCGAGCAAACCGACCTCTGAGGGAATATCGGTTTGGGCTAACAACGAGATCAATAACGAACTCGGCGTGCAAATACATCCCGAGGCGAGATAAGGCATACTCCTAGTCTTGGGGATCAAGACTCCTAATCCAATCCGGAAACCAACGTCCGGGTCTTCACGTAGCTGTCTGAGACTCTTGTTCGAGACGGACTCAAACACGATTCCTTGGCCACTCGCACCACGCCAATCGAAAAAATTTTCGGCGGGATGCATATGGGCCAGATAGAACCTTCCAGGGAGCTGGGCCCTGGTAGGCTGTTTGATTGGGCCGTCAGGGAGTGGGCCATGGCAATGGACCGTAATTTAATTCCCGACATACCTTCTCTTAGTTCACATCAAAAAAATGAAAAAGTGAAAAAATTCAAAAATTCAAAAGTGTTTAAAATGGGTTGCTCTTGATTTTAGAAGAATTATGAAATTTATTTCATGCATTTTGAACACTGTTTGAATTTTGTACAAAAATCGAAAGTTTAATCGGAATTGAAATCAAACGACGACTAACAACGCTTATTTGGGAAGGCACGTCTGCGAGAGCGCATGCGTCGCGTTGGATCGGTCTGATGAGACGCCATCCGACGGTCAAGGGCGGGCCCAGCCAGGCCCGATCCGAGACAAGGCGCTTCGCCAACAAAATAACTAAATTTTCACTATCAAACTAAGTGGAAAAAATAATGTAGACAATATAAAAATATTTCAAAAATTAAATTTCTAATAAAATTAACAACAAACTAGTCAATCGATGAAAATTTAAAATAATTGTTGTCAGCCAGATACGTAATTTTTTTCTATTATGAAATAACTAAATTTCAACTATCGTCCTAAGTGAAAAAATAGTGGAGACAAACTTCGACAGATTACGAACAGAAAAAAAATCATGTGCTGGTTAGCAAATCAGTTAATCTTATACGAGAAGTTTGATTTACAATTTTTTTCTAAAACATCGCATGGACGTCTTTCATTGGGAGAGTGGGCCGGGGGGAACATGAACTGAACCAGCACTGTCATGGGTTCAAAAAAAAGGACAAAAAAATGGTGCACAGGCCACCTAATCCCCAACGAAAACTAGGGTGATGCCTTAAGCTTCCTTGAACAAGCAAAACAGCATTGGTAGTTATGCAACCCCTCCAACCCCAACTGTTCTTGCATCATCACTGACTGATTCACTCCATCCTGCCACGATCTCACTAAGCTCCCTATATATGCACTGCCCTTCTGCCTCACATCCCCAAGCACACAAACACATACACACACACACACACACACACACACTCTCTCTCTCTGTCCTTCCTTCATTCTCTCTCTAAACCCATCTCTCTTCCTCTCTCATCGCAAGCCACGAAGCATCGAGATGGTGAGTGTGCGACATGGGCTTAACTGCAGCTCTCCCTCTCTCCCTCCCTCCCTCCTGATCTTAATGGTTCTTGAAGCTTGAGTAGTTGTGTGATCAATGGTGTAAAAATGTTATCTTGAGACGCTATTGGTTGTGCTCTGCGCCTGCGCTGCAGGTTGTTGAGATCAAGGAGAACGGCGGCGCGGCGGCGGCGGCGGCGGAGGCGGAGGCGGAGGCGGAGCCGGCGGTGTTCAAGGTGAAGCGCGGGGAGCCGGCGTTGGTGGCGCCGGCGGAGGCGACGCCGACGGGGGAGCAATACTACCTGTCGAACCTGGACCAGAACATCGCCGTGATCGTGCAGACGGTGTACTGCTTCCGCTCCGGCGGCCACGGCGGCGCGGCGGCGGCGCTCCGGGACGCGCTGGCGCGGGTGCTGGTCCACTACCACCCGCTCGCCGGCCGCCTGGGCATCAGCCCGGAGATGAAGCTCACCGTGGAGCTCACCGGCGAGGGCGCCGTGTTCGTCGAGGCCGACGCCGACTGCGACCTCGCCGCCGTCGGCGACCTCGCCACCCCCAACCCCGCCGCCCTCGGCCAGCTCGTCTACTCCGTCCCCGGCGCCAAGAACATCCTCGAGATGCCTCCCATGACGGCGCAGGTAATTAAGGAATTAACCACCACCTCCCGCCATTAACGACGACGACGACGACGTGTGCTCGTGCAGTCGTGCTCGCTTGCATGTTTTCGGGCCTGCGGCGCCGTCGCCGCAGCCGAGGCTCGGTTTCCCCGAGCTGCGCGTTAATGGCGGCCATGGCGCCTTGCTCCCTTTTGGCGTGAATGGGCAGGAAAGGAAGGAGGTCACTGGTAAGAAGATGGGGGTTGAAAGGTGAATTCAATGAGTTCCTTGCCACACGTTGGAAAGATACCAAATTTACAGTGGCCAGTAGCTCACGTGTTGGTGCCTGTGTTGCCATGGAATTCATTTTATTTTATTTTTGGGAATTCAGAGAACCTTTTTCTTAAAACAATTAATTCGCCCACAATACTAGTAGTGGTAGTAGTGGTAGTAATAAAAAAATTTCAAATTATGTTCTTTTGTGAAGAATATGGTTGAACTAATGTGTTAGTTGGAGTACTTACGTGCCAACACGAGACTTCTAAATATATATTTTTGTTGTCCAGGTTGCTTACCCACTTGTACCTAAAACCAACCAAAATCACCAAACCACATCACCCATTTTTTGTTTTCTATAGAGCATGCATGCTCCTCCCTGCCATGTCACTCACTGGCCAATCCAATTCCAATCCTCCAAACATGCAGGGCCCAAAGTTACATGCAAAATCAACAGATGATTAACTCTTCACCAATATATGTCAAATCATGCACTGACTTGGTCCCCATCATACAGATGCTGTTAACCCTGATCCATCACATACTCAAATTAATCAAAGCATATCTGTTGCAACAAAATTAACCAACTTGGACTTTAGTTTGCAGTAAAATAACCAAATATACGAACCATTAGTAGCTACTTATTGCTGGGGGAGTAGTAATCAACGTTGTAGAATTATTATTTACTGATGGTTGAAATTGTTGGTTAATTTTCAGGTGACCAGGTTCAAGTGCGGCGGCTTCGCGCTCGGGCTGGCCATGAACCACTGCATGTTCGACGGGGTGGGAGCCATGGAGTTCGTGAACTCGTGGGCGGAGACGGCGGGCGGCGCCGGCGAGCTCACCGTTCCGCCGTTCCTGGACCGCACGGTGCTCCGGCCGCGCGACCCGCCGGTGGTCTCCTTCCCGCACCACGAGTTCGCCGAGATCCCCGACGTCTCCGACACGGCGGCACTGTACTCCGGCGAGGAGCTGATCTACCGCACCTTCCGCTTCGACCCGGAGCGGCTGGAGCGCGTCCGCGGCGTCGCGCTCGAGGGCGGCGAGCTCGAGGGGCGGTGCACGACCTTCGAGGCGCTCTCGGGGCTCGTGTGGCGCGCGCGCACCGCCGCGCTGGGGCTCGCGCCGGAGCAGCGGACGAAGCTGCTCTTCGCCGTCGACGGGCGTCGCCGCTTCGCGCCGCCGCTCCCCCGCGGCTACTGCGGCAACGGCATCGTGCTGACGAACGCGCTGGCCACCGCCGGCGAGCTGCTGTCCTCGCCGGCGTCCCGCGCCGCCGCGCTGGTGCAGGGGGCGGTGCGGATGGTGACGGACGAGTACATGCGGTCGGCGGTGGACTACTTCGAGGCGACGCGGGCGCGGCCGTCTCTAGCGTCGACGCTGCTCATCACGACGTGGTCGCGCCTCGCCTTCCACGACGCCGACTTCGGCTGGGGCGCGCCGGCCATGTCCGGCCCCGTCACTTTGCCGGAGAAGGAGGTCATCCTCTTCCTCGCGCACGGCAAGGAGAGGAAGAGCATCAACGTCCTGCTCGGCCTCCCGGCGTCCGCCATGGACACCTTCCAACAACTCATGGACGAGATATGATCAGCCATGGCCGCGGCATCACTCAGAGACGGGTGCCACATACACACACATATATATGGATGATGTCTTTATGCTTAATTTGAACGGGGTTAATAATATGATTATGTGAATCGTGGTGAGCGTGTGTTAGTGAATTGTTATCACTCTACGCTATCAGTGTTTAATTAATCTGAGGATTTGTCACCGGTCGCAATTGGTTGTAAGATGGTGTTATGTTACGCGCATGATTAAAGAAAGTTAGATTTGCAGTTGGCCTAATCACTCGGAGTCGCTATCCATCAGTTGCATGATTTTATTTCTTTATATGATTTAGACCTTTTAAAGCACCCTTAGAGCTTGTTTGGGAGCACCCCATGGTTGGGCTGGGTTTCGGGCTGGGCTGGTAAAAGTCCGATCGGAGCTAGGCCTGAGTCTAGCTCAACCCAAAAGTCCAAAAGCCTTGTCCACAAGTTCGAAGCCTTGCTTTGTTCCACGAACTCGTTTTTGCTTGAGCCCAAGCTTGGCCTGAATTTCTTGTCGAGCCTGAAATTGAAGCCCGAGCCAAACCTGATGGCTAAGCCTAGCCTGGCCCGACTCAGGAAATTCAAGTAGGTGTTGTGTCGAGTTGTCGAGACGAGGTGCTCATGATCGGGTCTACCCAAGACCACTTGAATGGCATTTGGAATGTTTAAAGAGAGAGAGAGTTTCCTTGTCCAATCCACTAGGTTTCCGCGAAAAAAAATTAACGACTACATATGTCATGAACATTTTCCTCATCGCCTCTGTCCCACCTTCCTTACTCTTGCAAATCCTTTGCTTTGCCTCGACGACATTTGCAAAAATTCCTCTACTTTTGACACATCTCACTACTAGCACGGGGATTACATCAACATGAAGAAGGACCTCCTAGGCAATGGTCGCATTGGCCAAGTGGTGAGTGTGGTGTGGTTCGTAGGCGATGGCCTCCTCATACACCAGTGCAAACAGCCTTCTCCTCTCCATCGACACCACCATCTCCCCCCTCCCAGCTAGCCGTTGCCTCCTTACACTCCCACACCGCCGCCACCATCCTTCGTCTCTCCTTGATGTCATCCACTCCTTGTTGCTGCTACTCCCTCTTCCTACCATCAGCACTCCAACATGAAAGCAATGCAGATATCTTGGGCATAAATAATGAAGAATTGATCTCTATGGTTTGTGGAAAAAAAATATAAAGGGGAATCGATCGTACAGGGAAAAATCCTCAATAAACAAGAATTGCATGATCCTTTTTTATTTTAACATCGATTTGTTTTTCATATCCCAACGTTATTATTTTCCAAGAAGAGAAATCAATTAATTTATCAATTAATTTTTTTCAAGTGCGATCCGAGATGATAGATAAATAAATTAGTAATAATTAAAACTTGCTGCCATTCCACACGACTTCCACGTCACCTGGCTGGCCCGAGGATGTCGGCCTTACGTGGGCTGTCCTACCGGGCACCGGCCCTTCTAGATTAAAGGCCCACAGGAGTAGCGTTGTACCCACGGAAAGAAATATCAAATCATGACCGTATCTGATCATCCTAGACATGAACGAAGGTCAAACCCTCGATGGATTTTTTTTAAAAAAACATTAACGGAATCGTAAGGTCCAAAATAAGGATGGCGGCTCAAGATATTTAAGGGAAACGCGAGGATGCTATGTTAGCACAGAATCAAGATTCCATCGCGAAAACCCAGAACACCCTGCTATTAGTGATCATAGATCTCGTTATCTTATGATGTGTAGTGCAACGAAACACGATTCGACTAAACCGATTCAATACATCTGCATGTAGTCGTACGGAAGTAGTCGTTCGTGCCGAGCAGAACACCTCCTCCTCAATAGTTAGTGCTGTCCCATGACGCCTTCCCACCCCTGTGGCCTCCGACGTCCTTGCTGAGCTTCACGACGACCTTTGCGACGAGCTCCGTCTCGTTGGGATTCGCGACCTCTCCGAGAAATCGGCCTTCAAACAGACGACCCAACCACATCCAAACCATGCTTTCTACTTTCTACCACTTGTTAGAAAACTGACAAGATAAGCTTTTCAACGGATTTAGTACCAACCCGAAAATCCTTCTAAATCACCTAGAATCGATGAAACAAGATCGCATCCAGAATATGTCCACGAGCAGATCATGTCTTGTCTGCTTCGACTAGCACCACTACGGTATCCGCATATACAGGGATTGAAATCCACCAACACGTGGTGTGCTAGCACCGGCGTGTCGACGAGGGAGATGACAACTAGGCTTTGGTCAAGAGGAAAGTGTCTTATCCTCTGGCTTTATATAGCGGTTCATAGTGGGCCTGTACATTAAAGGCTCAATTAGATCGATGGCCCACGCCGTACGTGGTACAGAATACCCACATCATTTGTGGTTCGTGCCATCCATGAGCCCACATTATATGTGTCCCATGATTTTTATTGGGTATAATCCCAACAGGTTTCACCCAACGGTGTTGGATTGACTATGAAGAAACCTACTCACTAGTATAAGGAAATATCACCTATAGATATCTCCTCTTATTGATAGTAAATATGAATTTAAAGATGAACTTGTGTCGTAACATCGTACCTTTATGGTAATTTCTATTCGAAAATTTATATGAAGATACCTGAAGGTATCCAAGTCTAAATAATGATAGAACAAATAGAAACCCATACAGTGTGAAACTTGTCAAATCATTGTATGGGCTTAAACAATATGGAAAGATGTAGTATAATCACATAAATGACTTTCTTTGTAAGAAAGACTACGCAAATAATAAAGATTGTCTCTGTGTTTTTATATGAAGATCGTCGAATGGTTTTTGTGTACTTTTTGTTTATGTAGATGATCTGAACATCATCGGGACAGATAAAGAAACAATCTCATATTTGAAGTCTGAGTTTAAAATGAAAGATTTAGCTAAGACTAAGTTTGCTTGTGCTTGCAACTCAATCATTCCCTCATGTGATTTTGATACATCAATCGTCCAACACTCAAAAGTGTTTGAAAGTTTTGGTTTTCAAAAAAGCGCAATGCTCTAGAACCCAATGATCATGAGATCTTTGCAGAATGATAAAGTTTTTTTCGACCTAGGGAAGAGGGGAAGTAAATACTTGAGGAAAAGAAGTCCCATATTTGAGTGCCATTGAAGCATTTATGTATCTTGCAAACAGTGCTTGGCCTAATATTGCATTTGTTGTGAACGTGTTAGCTCGATATAGTGCAGCGCCCACGAAGAGGCATTGGAATAGAATAAATGTTTTTTTATGATACTTTCATAGAAGTATTGATCTTGGGTTGTTCTATAGGAAAAAATAAGACCTGAATTTTTTTGGTTACGCTGATGTTGGATACACCACGCGGATCACTGAAATTCTCGACAGCCAAAGCCGTCAAGAAAGATACCTAAACCGTCGATAAAGAGCGAGATTTGGCAATCGAGAAAGAGCGGTCGAGAGAGATCCCCTTTCTCGACGGCTCGGCCGTCGAGATTAATATTTATCGACGGCTTCCGTATTGCCGTCGAGATACATGCACCGGGCAGGTACGACGTGATGGTGGAGCCTTTCTCGACGGCCTAAAGCCGTCGATATTGTTCTTTCGCAGGCCGTAGACGGCCCAGCCCACTAGTTATTCACGACGGCCTATGGCCGTCGAGATAGCCTCTCCGCCGGAGCTGACGTCCCAGCAATGGCGGCGCTAGCAGGTGGGCCAGGGTAGTTATTCACGACGGCTTATGACCATCGAGATAGATTCTCCGCCGGTGCCGGCAGCGGTTGAGTTGGCTGGTGGTCCATAGCTTTTCTCGACGGCCATGTTCTAGCCGTCGAGAATAATTGAAAAACATAAAAAAAATTTAAAATTTGTAAATATCACAATAATTTTGCAGCCGCTACTGCACCCAGCAGCAGTAGCTACAACCTGCAAACCCAAAATAGTCCCGCATTCAAATTTCTCACAATTTCACAAATACACATATACCACCGACAATTTCAATATATCACAAACATCGCAATATATAGATTACCAACATCAAATCCACATTCACAAACATCAAATAAACATTCACAAACATCGTAACGACAGTATCAACATCATGAACACAATAAAACAAACATCGATCATGGCTGTCGTGGTGGCGTCCTAAAGAGCTGCTCCGCGAGGTTGACGGCCATGTTCCCTGAGCCGCCGTCACCCTGCTGCGCATCGTCCTGAGGAGGTGGCACGAAGGATGGAGGCGTAGACATCGCAGAACCCGAACCCTTCGAGATTTTTCAATTAGTAAGTTGACATATATGTACAATGCGATAGTGTATTGATTTGGCATAGGAGACTTACCGCTAGATCACGGAACTAGGGACGCTCGACATTCGGGTAGTTGGGCGTGGGGACGTAGGCCGGCTGGGTCCCATAGGTGCCCGGTGGTGCCGTTTGTACAGGGTAGCCGCCCTGCTCAACATAGGTGCCTGGAGGGGCTGGGTGGCTACCGTACACGGCCAGGCCACCTGTGTAGGGACCCGCAGTCCCCACCTGGCTCGAGGAGCTACCCGCAAGCCCCGCATGACCACTTGGACCGGCCTGCACATATATTTGATTTTGTTAGTAGAAATGATAAGATATGCATCTATAAAAAAGAATTGAATTACGAATGCGTTACCCAGCGACGAACGCCTCGAGCTGTCGAAGCCTTCTGTCGTAGTCCTCCTGTGCGGCTCTCAGGCTCTCCTGCATCACCCTTAACATTTCTCTATCATGAGCCCGCTCCTCCTCGTGCCTCTTCTGCTGCTGCTCCCTCTCTCTCTCTGCAGCGCCTCGGCTGGCGGCGGTCTCATCGCTGCTCACAGCTAGCCCGTACATCGGGCATATACTCTGAAGACTTGCAACATGCATAATATAGCAGTCAGTTTTACAATCATAATATACGAGTGTACGAAAGAGATCTTATCGTAGGTAGTCGCCACCGATCGCCAGGCGCCCATGAGCCTTGTCCCCCATGTGCTTATGAATCACATGAGGATCGAGGGGAGCCTCCTCTGGATTGCTCTCCTCCCCGTGCTCCTCTCTATAAGCGTCCTTATAATGCTCCTACATGTCGTTGTGATAATCAAAATCAAACATATAACCAAACGGAGATAGTTGTATTGACTAATCCTGTCGACACTTACCAAACGGAGATAAGCATGAGGATCCAAGGTCGGTTGTCCACCAGGCGACGCCTTTTTCATGTGGGCCTGCTTCCACACGTCCATCGGACTGGGCCTAACCCCATCTTCGCCAACTAAATTGTAATATGACCGACATGTGTTAGTTCGAAAATCTAAAGTGAAGACAAGTAAAAACTTTTTATTACCAGTTTCTTCCCCAACTGTGCGATCGACCACCTCCCAGTGTTTGATTTGTAGTCCTTCACGCCCCTGTTCTTCTTTGCCTTCTCGGACTTCCCCTTCCACTCGGGGCTATCCCACTTCCTACCTATAGCCTCCTAGGCGTCCTCCTGACACCACTCAGATTTGACTGGTTGTCTTGATTAGCGATCAAGTACAAGCGACAAGCGACTGGCGGTGAGGTTTCTTGCTCTGTCTCCTACAAAAACAGGGAAATGTGAAAATTACAAACGAAAACATAAAACTTAAATGTATTGTGAGGTTAGGCTACTCACCTATGATACTCCTGAACGGCCGAGACACGGGCATTGGACATCATGTCCTCAGACCTCTGCCGCCATCCTCTCGATGGCAGGAGCGAAGTCGGTCTCTTGAAGTCCCTCTGCGGGCGAAAACTGGTAAGTAGGATATAACAACAGATATAGTTAGAAGCTAAAATAAATAAATGAACCTGAGTTATTTTGTATCTTAACCAAAGCTCGCGGATAACTCGATCATGGCAATGCTATCCCATGCGGGCTAGCTCATAGTCATCCCACCAGACTGCTGGTCTTGCATCCCATCACGGGTTATTAGCCTAGGATAGTCTCATCATCTCAGGTGCCAAGCGCTGTCCCGGGCTGATACCTCGCGTTGACATCTACCGTGCACATGTTGCTGCACATTAAACAATAAATGTGATAGGTTTATATAATTAAAATCGAAAATGGTACAGAAGTAATTGGCTACAAAAATATGTACCTGTCACCGTCAATCTGGATCACCGGTCATCCAGACTGCTGAGGCGGTGCGGCCCTCACCCTGTTCGGGCCCCTTTTTCTCCTACTTCCCTGAGAGGACGACCCTCCCTAGCTATCTCCAGCCCCGAACGCACTAGCTCCACTCTCCTAAGTCAGAGCGAGCTCCTGCTCGGGCTCGGAGGCCTCCTCCTCCGCATGCCGCCGAGGGTTGACGAACCTGTGCGGCGGCATATCCTGCATTTGAAAATTAAAGAATAGTTAGTCAATAAATAATGTAAATCTTGATAAATAATTAAATAATTAAAATTAAGATATTTTAGTGCGCACATGTAATCTCGGATATTTATAATATCTAGCAGTAATTATCGTCGACATCCATAATATCTTCGTTTAACGATCCCACGACATCCGGGTCTTCTTGAACCTCATGTTCTTCTTCTTCTTCTTCTTCTTCTTCTTCTTCTTCTTCCTCTTCTTCTTCGACATCCGAGTCTTCAATTGCTTGTAATTTGTCAAGTCCCAACCCAATCGTAACTGGAATGCCTCTATATCATCCAAACACACAGGAAAACTAAGCCGCCCATGTGTGCTCTATCCGGAGAACATACCGTAAGCAGGAAAATCAAGTATTGAGTACATGTAGGCAGCTCTCATACAAAAAGATCTGTTTGTTTTTCTATCGTATGTCGGGACACCTTCTTCCCATAACTCCTTCAGCTCGTCAATCAATGGACTCATAAACAAATCTAGATTTTTTTCAGGATTCTTTGGCCCAGGCAAAATTAAATAAAGAAACATGAACTCTTCTTTCATCAGAATTGAAGACGGGAGGTTCAGAGGGATGCTAAAAACTGGCCAACATGAGTATGATGCAGCCATCATATTGAAAGGTGTAAAGCCATCAGTGGCAAGTGCGAGCCGCACGTTTCTTGGATCCGCTGCGAAATCTGGATACACCCTATAAAAGTGTTGCCACGCTTCTCCATCAGTCGGATGAACCATCATACCGGGTCTTGCACGTTTACCCTCCTTATGCCACCTTATTTGCTGCGTGGTCTTCTTCGTAATGAAACACCGTTGGAGTCGTTTCTTTATCGAAAAGTACCGTAATACTTTTCTCACCACCTTCGTCTGTTTCTTTTCTCCAGAACCGTCGACTATCTCAATAAATTTGGACTCTCCACAATGATCACACACATTTTTGGCAGCCTCATTTTTGTAATACAACATGCAATGGTTCGGACAGTAATCTATTTTCTCGTAAGGCATTCCCAGACCAGCAAGCAGTTTTCTACACTCGTACCAACTTGGGGCATCTTGTGTCCTTCAGGAAGTGCTTCGCTTAAACATCCTAACAACTCATCAAAACAATTGATAGAGAAGTTATACTAGCATTTCAGAGCCATCATCCGTGTTACCATAGAGAGCAGGGTCACGGTGGTTTGATCATGTAAAGGCTGTTTGGAAGACTCTAACAGGGTTAAGAATTCGGTTATAGTGGTAGTTGCCTGCTCATCATCAAAATCATAGCCAAAGTCATTCATCATATCTTGCATTGTGTCAACTTTATCAAATCCTTCGTCGGGAGGAGTAGGGACAGCACGAGCACAATCACTCTCACCGTGATAAACCCAATGATGATAACCGGCCTTAAACCCATTTTTGCATAAATGCATTCCCATGTCATACCGTGTTTTCTTTCTACAGTTTCCACACTCCGTACAAGGGCAATGAACGTACGCCGTGTCAGGGTTTGGGGTCGCCTTGAAAGCATTATCTACAAATGCATTGGCCTTCTCATACCATTCATCTGAATGTTGTCCGTTCGATCTCCATCCATCGTACATCCACCTCCTCTCTTCATCCATCGGTCTTGACACGGGAAGCTACACGTTAGGGTTTCAGAATAGGCTTAGGAAGGCTTCTAAACCCACCCACGAGTAGCCGCTTAGGCGTGTCCCGCTATGGCTAAAAAGCTGAAATCCAGCTTAATAGCACTTATGTTATGCACTAGGAGAATTATATGGTTATGCTACCGAAATTTTGTCTCGTCCCTATCGATGCCACAGCGGGACACGCCTAAGCGGCTACTCGTGAGTTGTCCACTGAGACGCCACACATTGGCTGTCCACTGGATAATTAGGGGTCATTTTACACAAAGCGTAATAGAAATGAACGAATCACCGTCCAATTTCTTTACGCGTTGTGTTTTTCCCGAACGGGTGACGTACGGCTAGGTTACTAATTGGTTCGATGTAATATAAATTAAATACAATAAATTAGGCAAAGCATATGGCAAAGCAAAAATGCATATAGGATCATATGGCAAAGCATTACAATTGCATTACCTATTTTCGCTATTTTATAAATTTTGTAATTTTTTTAATTATCACTACTTGCAAAACTAATTAACACAATATTATATTAAAATCTATATATAAATTGCACCTAAAATTAAATGGTAAAGCAAAGCAATTGCATTATCTATTTTTTATTTTCTAAATTTTATTAATTTTTATATTACTACTAATTACAAGACTAATTAAATTTTTGACGGTTTAAAGCCGTCGAGACTACAATAGTAATTTAAAAAAAGTAGCGAAGAAACAACACGCCTCCGGCGATGACGGGCGGCATGGGAAGACGGCGACTCGGCGGCCGTGGCGCGTGCAGCGTGCGGCGCTCACGGCGAAGCGGCGCAGTAGCGCGCTGGCGCAGCAAGGCGGCAACAGCGATGACGGCGAGAAAGCGAGCCCTGAGCAGCGGCGACGGAGCGGCGGCCAGCCAAGGCAAGGTACGGCTGGCGGCGCGCGCACAGCGGAGGACGTCGGCGGCGACGCGAGAAGGCGGCGGACGCGGGACGGAAGATTGGGACTGAGGCGAAAATTGCCTAAGTCCTAGCGCCAGTTTCATTATATACATAAATATCGACGGCCATAAGCCGTCGAGAAAGATATCAACCAGCTAATAAGCGAACCAACACATGACACGTGTCGCAGGATATCTCTCTCTCGAGATAACGGACCTGCTCGCCCGACCGTTGGGTCCGCTCTGTCTCGACGGCTTACGGCCATCGAGATAGCTCTCATGGTTAGCGCCCAGTCAATAGTGGGCCATGTGTCCAATTGTGACAGGCCACAATCGATCTCGACGGCCCCGAGCCGTCGAGAATAACAGAATGTGAACCGTCGCAAGTCCCCCGGGACGCTGGGAACTTGTCTCGACGGCTAGTGGCCGTCAATAATAAGCGATGGGTGACGTGGCCCGTTTCTTCGTTCTTTATCGATGGCCTCTAGCCGTCGAGATAGACACCTGTTTGTCGGTTGGTGGCTTGACACTATGTCGATGGCTTATTATCTACAGCCGTCGAGAAACTCTATTTCGACGGTTTGCGTTGACTACCGTCGTCAATTGTACTCTTTATCGACGGCATTTTCTGATGCCGTCGAGAATGATTTCTATCTCGACAGCCAGTGCAGCACCCCCTTCGGTGGTCAACATAGCTTAGTTAATTTTTAAAAAAATTTAAAAAATTCTTTGGTGCTTCTTAATGGTTAATATTGTTTACGACATGAAAATTTACCGTCAAGAAAATTCTTATGCTCAAATTATATTTGTAAACGGAGTTGCCTATGTAAGGGGTTTATCGAGCAGAGTATTAGCTAGGGTTCTATATAGTTTAATGAAATACGGGTCACAGGGATATCATAATTTTCAAATAGTGCAACATTGAGTCGGAAAACCATCGTACATAGATCATTGCGTTGGAATGTAACAAAATATTCCAATTTTAAAAAATTTAAATACAATTTTTTAGTTTTAAATAATATATACATATATTATACCTAACATTAATTATAAATAAAAATTATTTTAAAAAATAGTATGCAAAAAAATAACATCTTGTACCATTATATATTTTTCCCAAAATTTGGGACTGTATCATATTTTATTTTTAATTTAAGCTCATTTTTAATTAAATTGCTAAATAAACAACTCTGCAAATTATGAAAAATATTTACAAATGAAAAAATTCAATGGGCCAGCCCACAAGTGGAGCATGAACTATTCACGACGGCCAAACTCTGGCCGTCTAGATTGATTCATTATGATGGGCCGGCCCATAAACTATTCACAACGGCTGAGTCCAGGCCGTCGAGATAGAGTCTTCCTGCCTTCCCGAAAAACGAAAAAAAAAGGGCGCGCGGGCCTCTACGACCTTATCTCGACGGCTTTTATTTGGCCGTCAATATTACTTGCACTTTATCGACGGCATATATTCGGCCGTCGAGAGTACCTTGTCTGTGTCGACGGCTGATACGTGACGGTCGAGAATGATTTTGGCCGTCGAGATTTCGCGCGATTCCTGTAGTGATACCTTTCGAATCCATATACTAGTAAATCACAAATTAGATTTGTTTTCTATGTGTTGTGACAACAATGATGTTGACATTTGTTTTATCGGGGAGTGTCGTTGGCAGCCATATATATGGGGTTATGCGCTGGATCCAAACTCGATGGTAACACGGGACAAGGGATTATACAGGTTCAGGCCCTCGCGATGGAGTTACCCTAATTTTGTGTTCTGGGATTATGATGATGATCTTGTGTATTTCTATGTATGCTTGGATGTGGGATTCTCCCGAACTAGGGTCCCCTTCCTGCCTTATATAGTGGGGGGGGGGGGTAGGGTTACAAGGTAGAGTCTTGATCGGTTAGGAGGTAAGATTTCTATTCTATCATTTCTTCTTAGACACGTAGTAATCTGGGATTAAAATCACACCTTCCCTATTCGGGATAGGCTTCTATCTTTATCTTGCACTTGCCGCACAAGGTTGGCTGGCAGGCCAAGTGTCCCCTCTGCGCATGTAGCCAGCTCGGCCCAACCCCTGTTGGGTCATCCTCGCAGCCCGCCATGCAGATACCCATGGTTCATGTATTCCACCAATGTCTTGTAAGTCGTAAAAGCAGACACTTGTGTTCACATCGACAAACCACTTGAAAAAAATTGCATTGCATGAAGTATCTCATGAATATGCGGGGTTAAGGAGGATGATAAAACACATCATGCAGTCATGTGTATTACATCTTGACCAAAACCCCACTATCATTTATGAAGATAATGTAGCGTATGTCTCATAAATGCAAATGGGTTATGTGAATAGTAATCTCATTAAGCATATCGACACCAAATTCTTTTATACTCATGAATTGCATAAACTGAACGAGATCAGTATTCAACACACAAAAATCATGTGAAAACATAAATGATTTATTCGCTAAGGTTCTACCTACTGTCTCTTTTGAGAGATGTGTCAAAAGCATAGGAATGACGAAACTTAAAGAAGTGTTGAATTAAGGGGGAGATACTTTACAAATTCTGAACTAAAGTTTAGAAAAGAAGATTGGGTACCCAACTTGATCAAAGAGATCATATATATTGTTGAGTGGTTTTGTATTTTTTTTTCTTTTGGTGAGTTTTTCCTAAGATTCTCATATAAGGTTTTTAACGAGGCAAATCGTGCACGAAAGAAACATATGCTATGTACTTTATTTAAGAATTTTTTTCCACTGATTTTTTATGAAGTTTTGGCGAGGCATATGCATCTCGCTGGTAAGGTACAGGGGGAGTGTTAGGGAACCAGTTATGGGCTTGGCTCGACCAGCCCATAACGAATACGACTAGAAATTTATTCCGTACTGGACCTAGCCTAAAGCCCTAACCTATCTATACTAGTATAAATAGAGATGTTGACCAATTGTATTGTATATCATCTGAAATCAATAAAACAGAACACCACCCTATATCTTGTCTCCTTTGTGATTGCGTAATTGTTCTTCTATACCTTAGACTACACTTGTTAGTAAGGTTTCACAATACGTGCAAGCACGCTGTGCGGAAGGCAGCAATTTTATCGCGTAGCTATCCCGTTGCCAGCACAAGCGACGGGACACCATCTTGAAGTATCTCTCCCTTGTAAATTACTCCCTCCTTTCTAGTATGTAAGGCATAATTTGATTTTCGTGAATTCCAAGGAGACCGTGTATAGCACTTGTGATTCTTGATTTGCCCCTAATTAATGAGATGATTTTTGATTAATTAGCGACCGCACGAGCGCTTGCCGATTGCTTGCACTAGTATATGCCGCCGCTAATCACTCCTAGAATTAATTAGTTGCCTGCACAGCGAGGTCCACATAGGGGTATTTCTAAAACTTCTGAACGGTTAATGCAGCTGCGCCTTACATATTGTAAAAAAAAGTGAAAACAAATTATGCCTTACATACCGGAAAGGAGGGACACTACTAGGGAACAAACTTTCTCAAGCGGTTCAAAAAACCCGAAGTCAGCCTTTAGAAGCGGTTTATTAGCCACAAAGCTAGGAGAGCATCTTTAGAAGCGGTTCGGGACACGAACCCCTTCTAAAAGTCAAGAAATAGCAGCGGTTTATACCCCCAACCGCTTCTAAAGCACTACAAGCGGTTGAGGACATGAACCGCTTGTAATGCTTGGGCTTTAGCAGCGGTTCGTGCCTCGAACCGCTTCTAAAGGCCCATTTTTCAAATAGATAAAAGGAAAGCTCCCCCTATCTAAACAGAGATCATGCGCTGGTGAGTTGGCTAGCTGAGTGAGGTGTGAGTCACGTGGAGGGGTGAGGTCCTGGGTTCGAATCCCACCTCCCCCAATATTATTTGGCTTTTTTGACACCTCTACAAACGGTTGAGGGCTTACCAACCGCTTGGAAAGTCTTTTTCCCTAGCAGTGGGAGTATATAAAAAGCATGCGATACTTTATAAAAGAATGGGTTAAGATAGCTCTACACGTATAATAGAGTTTGTTTGTAGATGGACTTTTATTTTTTTGGATAGTATCCGATGGATATTATCTAAGAAAAGATCGAATAGTATCCAATGGATATTATGTATATCTGGGCTGTATCCGGGGCAAAATATTCGGATACGCGCAACATTATCTAGAGTGGGTTCACATGATTAATCAAAAATTATTCGTATCATTCTCATCCTTAATTGCAGGCATTTTTTAGAGGTTGCGGAAAAGCCAACCGATATTTGATGTTGGCACTAGCGATTGTTGAGTGTCTGACACGATGATCAAAATTTCCAGTGGCTTCATGTCGTGCCCAAAAAATAGTCAATGAGCAAGAACCGCGAGATCCTTTTTTATTTGAACATTGATTTGTTTTTTCATATCCTCATGTTAGTTTTTTAAAAGAAGAGAAACCAATCAATTTATTTTTTTTGAAGCACGATCCGAGACGATAGATAAATAATGAAATAAATAAAAACTTGCAACCATTCCGTGGCTTCCAATTCACCTGGCTGGGCCGAGAATGTTTTTTTTTTTTGAACAAAACTGGGCCGAGGATGTCGGCCTCCAACGTGGGTTGTTATCCCATGGCACCGGCCCCACTAGACTACAGGCCCACGGATTTATCGATTGTGCTCATGGAAATAAATATCAAATCGTGACTGTATCCACCAAGATCATCCTAGACAACAATCAAGGTCAAACCCAGAAATGTATTTTTTTGAAAATTTAAGGAAATCATGATAGAAATTAAGAATTAAAAGAGCTAAATAGGAGGCACTGACGAGAATCCCGGAATATTCTTTTTTGGAAATCTAAAGAAATCATGGAAAAAATCAATAATCTAAAAAAGCGAAATAAGAATATATACTAACTCTACATACCCCGTATCGGTCTTATCTTCCGGCCCTGTCCACGTCGATGCTGACCTGCAGCAGGGCCACGTCGCCTAAAATCAGGCCCACCCGTTATAGATCCAGCGGTCGAGCTTGAGCGGTCGCTTGCTTGGTCCAGGTTTGGCCACGTCGTCCTTGAGCTTTTTACCTATTCCATCCCCTCGGCCGCTCCGCACCAGCCGCCTCGCTCTCCCCGCTCTCAGCTCTCCCCCACGCTGCGCTCCCACCATCGCTCCCGCCGCCGTCTACAACGCCATTCCCGCCGCCGCCCCCTGCTTTCCCCTCGCCTTTGCCTCGACGGAGGTGTACCGGGGAGGCCGATGTGGCCACGGCGGCCGTCGGAGAGGGCGGATCCGGCAACGGTGGCCTTCGCCGAGGCCGGATTCGGTCTCCTCTTCCGCGTTGCCCGGCGCCTCCGCGCCAGCGCCGTCCCCGCCCCCTCTTCCGCCGCTGCTGCCTTCGCCTTCACCTCCGGCTGCTCTCCCCCCTCCCTCCGCGCCGTCGCCGCTGCTCCTTGCTTCGCCCCACCGCCGCTTCCTCTCTCCTGGGTTTGGGGAAGAGCGGATTTGGAGACGGTGCGCAGCGAGGAGATCGAATCCGGTGATGGATAGCCTCGGGAATGCCAGATCCACCGACTGGATTATCTCTGGGTTCTACCATGTACTCTCGGAAATTTCTTAGTGATTCCCAGCTTCTGAGGTATACGTCTTTCATACCTTCTCTGGAATATGCTATGCTAATTTCTGAAATCCATCTGCTACATTTATTTTATGTTCTTTCTCACGTTCAATGTTCAGTTTTATGGCTGGCTGCCAAACACCAGTGTCCAATGTGGTTATGTCGGTAATTTTGCTTCGTACGTTGTTGGTCATCACTCCATCTTGGATCGATCATTATTTCACCTGTGGTTAGCCTTGTGGACTATGAAGCGGCAATTCTTATTTGGAAAGCTGACAAATTATACTTCATTGCTTACATGGGAGCGTTTTTTGCTGTTGTTTTCGCATCCGCTGAGATATGTCTCTTCGTTGTTGTAAGAACCGGCCGTTGTTTTGGTCTTTTAAAAAACAAAGTTTGTTCAATAGAGATAAGTGGAGCTTCCCTCTGTTTTTCGATACCAACATATATAGTATCATTTGGTAAAATGCTTCTTCAAGTAACAGATCTCATTTGCTAAAATACTTCTTCACCTGTTCAGGTTGACGAGGAGTGTGATGTTCCTACTGGTCCTGGACGAAGGATCCAATTCCTAGAATTATTGCCTTTTGGAAGACTGCGTACCCAACATATCCTTCAAGGTGGCACCTCTACGACCAGGCTCGAGATCAAAAAAACTAGAAAACAGTGGCGGAGAGCAGATAATGGTAACGATGCGATCTTCTTTTATGCATTGTCCCCAGTTTATTTGTATACCTTTCGTGCATATGGTTACTTTACTGCTGTTCTGTATGCATATTACGGTGCCTTCTGTCTACACTTGAGCTTACCAAGACACGATTAGTGTTGGCTACATTATGTATGCAGTGAGAATGGAGCTTCGTAGCTCCATTACATGTGCATATTACGGTGCCTTCTGTCTACACTTGAGCTTACCAAGCGTTCTATTATTATTTGCTAAGATGGTTCCATATTTTTGCTCCCCTCTGCAAGGTCCTAAGCTTTAATTCCTCTTACTACATTAGCTGCTCTTGCTGCTGCTGTTTGGCTGTGTATCAGTTTGTTTTTGGCAAGTTTTTGGCAAATGACATCTCTCATCGCTTTCACTCTTTGCAGGATATTGGATTTTAACAATCTCAGCTGACATAAAAAAAGGTAAGCTACCTCTTTTGATAGCACATTTTTTTTAATTGCAGAGATGGCGTTCAGATCCCGCAAAAGTAAAATTTCATAAAAATAGGTTGATGGTGGATATGCTTATACAGATTTCCTTGGCTTATCATTGATGGATTAGGATTTAGGGAAGGCATTCTTTTTACAAGATGGAGAGCTAGACTCTGCTTCATAAGGCTATGTATGTGGCATATATTCATTTCAAATCCTCTTCTGCTAGATATGTTCTGCGTATTTTACTTCTATCTTTCTGTCACTTCTATTCCTTTTTAGAACGTTGTTCTCTATTTGTTTAATTGCTAGATAGTGTGATTTATAATTGTTCACTCAAGTATTGTTTGCTTGCTGTTTCTATAGGTACTCTCATGTGGTTTTGTAATCTTTTTAATTTGGACCATGCATTGTATCTAAATCAGTTTCTTTTCCCCTACTAATCAGGTATCTGACATCTTTTGCCTGCCAGAACGGAAGGCAACCATATGCCTTTGAACCTGATTTGAACAAGAGACCAAGTGGTGCTTAGTTTGCCATGCATATGCTTTATTTTTCCCTGTATCCATTAAGCCACTGAACATGAGGCCAAGTGGTGCTTAGTTTGCCATGAATATGCTTTATTTTTCCCTGTATCCATTAAGCCACTGTGAAATTCTATTATATAATATACACTACCACTATATTTTTTTTTCAAACGTTCTTTATTTGAGGTACTTCTGGTCATGGTTAATGTATGAACAAATAACACACACATTCAGTTCTCCATTGGTGTAAAAAATAGCCTAGCGCACGTAAGCGCGCTTTCACCTCTAGTTACATAAATGACATGTACGAGGACAGTGCCGTCGACAAACGAGAAGGAAACATATTCTTGGAACATGAATACACAAAAATGACGATAAATAATTTTTTCCCTCCATAATTCAGGGGATCGAATCGGCGCGCGTCAAGCTCTCGATTTGGAAAGGTTTGCAATAAAGAAGATCCCGAAATTATCTTTGCCCCATCGACGAGCCCGATCTTGGCACAATCACTGTATAAATACGTACCTACCGCCGCCGGCATCGTCGTCGCCGTGCCACCACCAGCTAGCTCCGTCGTCTCCGTCAAAGATCCACCGATCGAGCTCGTCGATCATGTCGGCGGCGACAGCGTCTTCTTCCTTCGGCCGCGTTGCCGCGCTGCTCCTGCTCGTGGTCTCCGCGATGCTGGTTGCTCCAGGCGGCGCCGCCGACCGCCACCGGCTCCGGGTCCGGCCGGCGGTGCCCTGCGGCCCGCGGGACGTGTTCGTGAGCCAGGACGTCGGCGAGCCGCAGCCGAACGGCGCGTCGGAGTACCGGGTGGAGGTGGCCAACCGGTGCGGCGGCGGCGACTTCGACGGCGACGGGGCGTGCGTCGTCGTCGACGTGCACCTCTTCTGCGGCAACTTCCGCTCCGTCGTCCCCATCGACCCCGAGGTGCTCCGCCCCGTCGCCCCCGGCGACTGCCTGCTCGCCAACGGCGGCCCGATCCTCGTCCAGACGGGCAACGTCTCCTTCGTCTACGCCAGCTACGTGCGCTACGAGATGTCCGTCCTCAACGCCACCTGCATCCACTGATCGACGGCGAGCCGCCGCCGCCATGGCCGACGAGACGAGCGACTGGCTGCATGGCGAGGGCATTGCGTGATTTATGGGTTTTTTCGTTCAGGGCCCTGGGTTCACTCACTCCTTGCAAGGGAATAAACGTGGAATAAACGTGGAGTATGTTCTATTAATAATAGTTCAAAGGGTTCTTCGAATTCGGCACAGTTCATGTTAAAAATAACGAGCCCATATGTTTTTGCTCCTTAACATATGCTTCATCCATTTTTTTTTATTCATCTTTGCTAGTTATCAGACGACTGAGACTTATTTATCTCTCAGTCAATTTTCTCACATATGTGGATATTCGTTGGATCTTTTATGTGCCCTATGGAGGTGTTTGATCAACGGTTCAAAAAATTGAATAAGAGCTAAATAAGTCTCAAGTCGTCTGATGAGAAGTCAGTCTTTTTTATTTGTCGCCATTTACTTTTGAACGTGCCCTTTAACCATTCGTCTTATTCAAAAATGTAGTGTAAATATGCAAAATATAAGTCTTGTTTAAAGTACTTTTATTGATAAAACAAAGTATGACAAAATAAAATGATACTTATAGATTTTTGAATAAATCGAATGGTTAAAAAGTATGTTTAAAAGTCAATGACGACAAATAAAAAAGAACGACGGTGGAGTATCAACATTTTGTGAATGACATGTTCTGCTCAAGTCCTAGCACTGTTTTCATAATCCACAAAAGTCGTGTTCCTGCCCTTCGGTTTTACGCTCGATTGGATCTTGATTTCGTACCATCCGATCTGATTTGGGAGATCATCAAAATTAATTTCTTAAATACAGCACTACAAAATAAGAAATCTAGATAATACAGTGATTTGCTTTATATCAAATTGATCAAAAGGCTACCTAAAGTATATCACACGGAAATAAGAAACTAAGCCGTATAAAAAGAAGGTACCATTTTTTTATTAAAAAATTATCATTATAATGTTATAAGAAACTAAGCCGTATAACAAGAAGGTACCTTTTTTATTGAAAAATTATCCTTATAATAATGTCTGTAAACCGTTTGATTGAGAATTGATCGTGAAAATTGGATATGGTATCTCATCTCCACTGTTTTTTCATAAAAAAATATTAATTTCTTCGTTTACTGAACCCTAGTTCAGACTTAATCGGACTCATATAGCTTCCACCTTGACATGGCAGTGCTCTGGCCAATTGAACCACAATCCCCATCTGCATTCGTTAAACCCTAGTTCAGGACTATAGGGTTCTCATAGCTTTCGCCTTGACAAGGCGATGCTCTGGTCAATTGAATGACAGTCCTCGTAGCTCGCATGGCATACATACCTATATATATTTTTTAAGTCGAACCATAAGAGTTGATTCGATGTTGTCTTACTCTAAAAGACAATCATATATTACAAACCTATAGACAATCCTTTTAACAGCGGATTTTTATCATGTGTGCCATTATAAAGTGACTAGAAGTCACAATGGCTATTATAAAATCAATATTATTATAGATGCCATTTTAAAGATATGTTTAGTCTCATGGATACCATTATGGCCACTATACGAGGCATACCAGCTTGAAATACGCAGTAAAATACCAAAATACGGTATGACAATGTGGGACCTACATGTCATTCTCTCACCCCCTTCTTCTTTCTCCTGCTTCCTCCCACCTCCAAATTTCTCCCCTCTACGGTTGGAACTCCAGCGAGCTCCTTTCGTCAGCAGCGAGGGCAGCGAGCGGCTCGGCTCGCTCCCCATCTCCTCCAACTCCGGCGGTGGCCAGCAGAATGGAGCTTGGCGGCGTCGGCACACACAGGGCTCGACGGCGGCAGGGGATGGCGGCCTCAGCCGAGCTTCTCGGGCGGCGAGGCAGCGACGGCGGCGAGGGAGCAGCAGTGGCGGCGGCATGGAGCTCGGCAACGCACACGCCGCAGCGGTGGCCGGCTACAGCGGCAGCGACGACGAGTGGCGGTCGGTGCTGAGGCGGTGGCGCCATCAGCCCCTGAGGTCACCGTCGGGGAGCTCGTCGGAAACTCATCGGTGAAGGAGATGGAGGATGTGGGAGGGAGGAGGAGGAGGAAGAAGATGGGGAGAGGATGACATGTGGGCTGTAGATGTCAGTGTACGTATTTGTTATGTATTTATCCAGTAGAGTGGCCATAATGGCATCCATGAAACTAAACATATCTTTAAAAGGCAACATATTCAGTGCAAAAGTGTATTCAGTGCAAAAGTGCAAACATCAATCAGGGAGAGATGGTTGGGATTAGGCCGTTGGGATGAGATCTAAGAGCCGAGGATTGATGCTTGCACTTTTACACTGAATACTCTTTTGCACTGAATATGTTGCATTTATAATAATATTGATTTTGTAATGGCCATTGTGACTTCTAGTCACTTTTAATGGCACACATGATAAAAATCCTTTAACAGCACATATTTTAACTGATTAGATCCCATCTATTTCAATTTCCTACCATCTAATTTTTCTTTCTTGATTTGCCGATGAGAATGGAAAAAATACATACATATAGCAAAAGAGAGAACGAATTGTTCGACCAACAAAACAACCACACAAGCATAAACGCCACAGAGAAATGAACCTAACGCACACGCGGAGAAAGCTCAACCGGCGGCTGGTTTGGGTCTCGCCGGCGGCCGGCCGATCAGCACCGCCACGCGGAGGCGGCGATGATGGCGCGGTCCTGCCAGCCGAGGAGCAGGCACCCCTTGTCATCGGTGAGCCGGTAGCCGTCGCCGGCGCCGTAGAGGCCGAGCAGCACCTGGCTCTGGCCGACGGCGGCGGCGCTGAGGGGCACGGCCTCGAAGCCGGCGGCCTCCATGACGCGCCGCCATCGCTCCAGCCGCTCGTGCCGCGCCACCCGCTCCGCCCCCTCGCACGCCACCACGTTCCGGATCTCCGGCGCCAGGATGCTCTGCTCCACCTTCATCCTCGGCGCGGAGTCCGCCGGGAACGTCGCGTCCAGCGAGTCGAAGATCGCCGAGTAGTAGTGCAGCGCCTCCAAGAACCTTCAAACAAATTTGGATTCTTTAAAAAAATGGTTTTTTTAACGGATCTTCTACAAATAGTCCATCAAATTTTGGATCAAATTTGGCATCTTGATCAAGGAATCGGCAGTAAAGATTCTGGGTGCGTCATGCTTACCTGCCGAGGAAGTAGGGGCCGTTGTGGCCGGCCTCCTGCTCGACGAGGGTCATGATCTTGGGTGCCTGGTCGCGGATCATGGCGAGGAGCGGCGGGAGGTGGGCGGCGGGGACGCGGTGGAGGCGGTTGACGGCGTTGACGGCGAGGGCCTCGCCGACGCGGCGCTGCAGGGCGGCGGGGCGCAGGCGCTCGACGCGGTCGGCGACGGCGGCGTGGAACTCGAAGGGCACGCGCAGGGACGCGGCGAGGGCGGCGAGGTGGCGGCCGGTCTCCCGGACGGCGGCGGCGGGGTGGCCGACGCCGGTGAGCCTCAGCAGCGCCGGCGGGCCCCCCGGCCGCGCGGCGAGCGCCTGCAGGAACGCCGGCCACTGGTACCCCTGGAGGATGTCGAGGTCGACGACGTGGACGCGGTCCTCGCCGCGGAAGGCCTCGAAGATGGCCTGGTTCGCCGTGAAGTGGGCGAACTTGATGTAGGGGCACGCCTGGTACAGGATCTGGTACACCTTGAGCGTCTCCGGCGACGGCGCCAGCGGGAAGGCGGCGGCGGCGCCGCCTCCTGGGGAGGAGGAGAGGCGCGCGGCGAGGGCGTCGGCGAAGTAGGAGGCGACGCGCTGCATGGAGTCGCCGAGCGGGGAGGCGACGCGGCGGAGGAGCTGCAGGTGGCGGAGCGCCGACGGCTGGTCGCCCTTGGAGACGAAGTCGGCGCACGCCAGCAGCAGGTGCACCAGCTGAAGCCCACTGTCCTGCTCCTGCATGCACGCACACACGTGGCGATTAGTTTTTCTTCTTTTTTTTTCCCTTTTGGTTGAGAAGCTAAGACGATGTGAATTGTGATTAGTTGTGCATTTGTGCTCGTGCGTCGAGCTAGAGCAAGCAATCAATTTTCGGAACAAGATGCTGATAAAAATTGGTCCAGATTTGGTGCGCGTTAATTGTTCTAAAGAACTAAATTGCAAATACGAAAGTTAAGGTAAATATATGTTTTTTTATGTGGATTTCATCATGGTAATGTGGGCTTTGCTCGTATTAATTACTCCCTCCGATCATAAAAACAAGTCGTTGTTGACCTTTTGACATGCGTTTGACCATTCGTCTTATTCAAAAAACTATGTAAGTTATTAATTATTTTGTTGTGATTTGTTTTATCATTAAAGATACTTTATGCATGATTTATATTTACGCATATTTGTACTAAATTTTTGAATAAGACGAATGGTCAAAGACGTGTGCAAAAGTCAACGGCTACTTGTTTTTATAACCGGAGTTAGTATTACATTTATGCGTATAATATCGCAAAAATATAACTTCAAAATAGTGTACATGTACATGTATATGTATAATATGTTTTTATCCAAAAGAGAGAAGGGAAAATATTCAGTGCAAAATACTTTTCAATACACAAGTGCAAAAGCTCATCATGATCCCTTAGATCTAATCTGAACGGTCCAAATGCATTGAGGTGAAACTCCCCTCTTCCACTTATGCACTTGTCAACAAAACCATGATCATTGTTTCCATATTTTCATGTTTTAGCTGGGTTACCGAGTTGAGATCCAATAGCTAAGAACTGATGTTTGCACTTTTACACTGAAAAGTCTTGTGCACCGAATATTTTCCCAAAGAGAGAATACTTCATTTTTGGGGCAATTGGTTTTGTACCACTGTAAAATTTATGTGCTCTCGCTATTAACTAGTTGATGATCAATAGTAACATATGGGCTACGAGCAAGGCTAGAAATTTTAGAGCAGTCACAATATATATTGCTCCCTTTATTTTCCTTGTGGATCCCTTGTAATTTCACTGGGACTTTACTCAATTACTCAACACTTTCCCTCTCCCTCCATCTATGTTCTTGTGGCGAAATGTCCCGACTTTGTTGGACAAATTGTTACCTCTTATGTGATATAAAAATTGGCCATCTCTTGTTACAATTAGATACTGTTTTGGACATTAGTTAACATTATCTTGCAACTTTGACAGACAGTTACACATTGCAAATATTTTGTGCAATGAAATTATAATATTACAGAAGCACTGTAATCTCGAGGTGATCAAACTCTTAAAATATATAGCTAATTTAAGCTTCCTAGCTTTGATTTGCACGCATCGCAAATATTTGTGACCGAGCAAGGTACTTTTATTTTGTTTAAAAAAATGGTACATGGATTTGTGTATCGGTGGAATCGATGTATATTTTTTTATTCTATGGATATCCTCTCCATCCGATTGGATATCGATCCCTTCACCGTACACCAAATCGCAGCCATGTACCCCCAGGCCCCAGATAATCAACGGTTAATTTGAGTCTGCAAATTAAATATGGACGGAACTACGTACTCAAATCCCAGACAAACCATGAATTCTAACCTGTTTTTTTTTTTTTTTGTTCTTCCAGACAATGAACTCCGACTGATGGCGGAGATAGGAATTTTAAAGAACTTGGACATAAGCCTAACTGACGGTCTCAGTTGAACACTACCTTTTAGATTTGTGCATGATTTTGGGCTGTCCGCGTCTAGTATATGGGCTAATTTTTTTATGTGATTACACGTGAGCCAGTAGCTTAGACTGACTTTGACCACGTTGATGATGAAAACACACGCCAAGTTTGGTACTACATGATTTGTCACGTAGTACGTATACATGCAAAACAACCCAAGGCTCAAGATGGTTGTCACCGTAGTCAAAATATCCGCGCGTCCGGCCTCTACGCAGATGCCAACCAGAAGCATCAAGGCTACTTAACTTTTTTGGCACGCTTATTAACTGTAATTAAGCGCGCTTAGCTGCAACGAAATAGCCTAGACTAATTGTATGTGTAAGCGATCCATCCTTAATCCCCTCCCCTGCAGGCTAGCTGCAGCACGTACGTATATAGGAGTATGTACGTGGGTTGATTAATCTGCACATATATGTATCTCCATGCATTGACTGCGACCATTTGGCCAATCGAGGTAGCCCTAGCCTACCAGATTTAGAAACTTTTGCTTACGTGGTTGAGAGTAAACGACAATGCATGCCTGCATGGCATATGCTAAGCCGCACATAGGCCTGAAAGGTTCCAAGAAGCAAGATATGTACAGCTCGGTTTATGCTCTCGTTCAATGGCCGAGCTGGTTGAGATCCAACGGATGATTAAAAAACACTCATCCCCCTTTTTTTGTGATTGAATTGAAATCCAGTGGATCAGATGACTATCACCGTTTGATCTCACCATCCCATACTCCCCCTTCCTCCCTGTCCCGATCCAGATCGATACCCCCATTGCTTGACATCACCCCCTCCTAGCCTCCCGCTCTCGACACTCTTCCCTTCTCCTCCATTTTGGTGTTTGTTTTTTGCGGCTCCACTACCACTACCATTGTCGCCGCAGCCAGACGCTAGACCTCCTACCTGCAACCACTAGTTCTCCACTCTTCCCACCTAGCCTAAACTAACAAAGCGTTGCCGTGTGCCGATCCCTAGACCACCCATTTCCATTGTCCTCCAGTCATTCATAGCTTTGGCAGCGGCGTTGCCGCCTCACGCATCGCTAGGTCGCCTACTTTCCGGTCTCCCTTTAAGTTGGGATTAATCGGTGTACCCAAACCTTGACCCTAATCCGATCCAATGATGCGTTGGCGGAAGAAGAAGGTTGCGGCCAGAGTAGAAAGAGGTAGAGGCATCGGTAAGTCGAAAATCGATTGAGACTTTGCAAATTCTCAGCTAGGCAAGGATTAGCATATCAATTAATTCAATAAAGTTTTGTAAAATTAGAGAAAAGGCTTCAAAAACTTGAAGAGACGGGTTAGATTTTTGGTTCGGGAAAAATATCCATAAGCCGTAATATCCTGAGTTCATGGATTTATCTTAATGCGTGGTAGATTATTTATGGGCCCGATTTATTCACGGGTGATTGCTTTTTAGAATTTTGGCAGAAACCTACCCAAAACTAGCCAACATATATTTTTAATTAAATAATAAAAACATACTAAATTCTATTAGAAGTTACAAAATATATCCAAGTAGTTAGTACAAAAACTCTAAAAACTTACGAACCAAATTTTCATCAAAATCAACAACAAACCAGCCAATCAATGAAATTTTACAAAATTACTGTCAGACCTATATACATAATTTTGTTTAAATACAAAATAACTAAATTTCCACTATCAAATTAAGTGAGAAAATAGTGTAAACAAAATGGAAGAAATATTGACCATTCATAAACCAAATTTCTAGCCAAATTAATAACAAACTTGCCAATCAATTAAAATTTTAAATAATTGTTGCCAGATTATATATGTAAATATTTTTTCGAAATGAAATAACTAATTTTCCACTATCAAATTAAGTGGAAAATAGTGTAAATAAATTGAAAAACATTTGACAGCTAAAAACAAAAAAAAAATCCCCTGCTAATTAGCAAATCTGATTAGTATTTATTTGCTTGATTACCTGCTCGGCCTCGGCCTGGATCACCGAGCCCAACATGGTGTGCAGGGAGGTCTCGGCTGCCATCTGGTGCTGCAGCGACAGCACTTGATCCGCTCCGAACTGGCCGGCGTAGTACAGCGCCTCGGGCTGCTGCAAGCCGCCCACGGGGAGCCCTCCGGCGACCATCGCCGCCGTGACGGCCTCCCCGCCGCCGCAGTAGCCCGGCTCCGGCATCGCCAGGCACTCCGACAGCGTCGGCAGATGCGCGGCCGTCGACGGAGCGGCGCCAGCAGACACAACGCCACCGCCGCCGCTTCCGCCGACGTTGACGCCCTCCCCGCCGGCCACCTTCGCCGGCAACTGGTACCCTAGGTACCCGTCCTTGTACTCCTCCAGGAAGGGGTCCATGGCCGGCAGGGGAAGGCACTCGCCGTGGCCGTACGACGACGAGAAGGAGAGCGACGAGGGCGCGTTGCTGCTCTTGCTGCTGTTGCTATGGGCGGCGGCGCCGCCGTTGTTGATGTACACCTTGTGCAGTGGGCTCTGCGGCTTGCCCTTGCCGTGGCTAAGGACGCCGCCGCCGTACTGAGCCGCCGGCGCGCTCCCCTCCCCGCCATGCACGTAGCTCAGGTGGTGGCCACCGCCGTAGAGGTTGGAGAAGCTCGACCTCCTCGGGGAAGAGACCATCTCCCTCCTTGGCGAGGTCACCATGTAGTCCCTCTTGGGAGAGGACACCATGTAATCCCTCTTCGGCGAGGACGCCATGAAGTCTCGGCGAGGGCTGCACGCCATGAAGTCCCTCCGCGGGGAGGACGCCATGAGGAGGAAGTCGCCGGCGCCGGCGCCGCCGGACGCGCCGATCTGGTCGGCGAAGAGCGACTCCCACAGGGCGATGTCCGGCGACTGGATCTCCACGTCGATGTCGCCGCCATCGAACCGGAGCGCCTGCAGCCCGGCGAGGGCGTCGCCGGCGTCCGGGCCGCCTGCGGACGACGCCACGATGTTTGACTCCGAGACCGACGCCGTCGGAGACGTCGGGGCCTGTTGCTGAACTTTCGAGCCCGCCGCCGTGTCGGCGCAATTCAGCATCCCCATGCTCGAACACATTGTTGAGCTAGAGTGATTAGATATCAATGATCACAGATCAATGGATATGCGCATGTAAGAAAGGGAGACAAAAATTTCTCCTTTGGAATCAACACACAAGAACACAATCTAGGCTACTACTACTCAGGTAATTGAGCTCGAGGTTATAATTCCTATGGTTTCTTGGTCATTACAAAGTGCATGAGAGGAAAGGAAAAGTGAGAGGAAAGCTGTGAGCTTTGCAGTGTGTTCTTGTCCAGCTCCATTGGAGGTGATGGAGAGGGGAGGATAAAGAGGCAGCAGCTGCACGCCATGAATGGGCCTTCTTGGAGGCACTGCGTTGGCGTCTGCACACCATGTCAAAACAGCGTTTTGGTCGGTTGCTGGTGAAAATTCTCTGCTGATACCCTTTGTACGCTTTCGGTGACAGTTGTGGCGTGCCTATTGGCAGAGGGCGCCCTCCAACAAGACCATGAAATAGTAGAAGTCTCACAAGAAACCTGGGCTCTTCCAAGGCAGAGGAGACAAACGATGCACTTGGGAGGAAACCCTATGGTATCATCGATAACGAAGGTGATGATGTATATAGCTAGCCGCCTAGCCCTCATGTTATGGGTATATATGTGCCTTGGAAGTGCTAGTTAAAACCTAAAGTCATTTCGCGTTCCCCTTCTAACTTACCTACTACTGTTCCAGCGTGGATATGATCTCCCCCAGACATACGCAATGCTTTAGCTAATACACGAAAATGCATACCATGATTTTTCTGTCTATCAATAACTGCATGCATTGCTCGGTGAATGTGAAGAAGTAAGCCATTGTCGCTGCAATAATGAGCCAAACTAGTATTTGCGGTGAATCCCCCCGTTAAGTAGTCATGCATTACAATAGGAACCCCTAATTTCCTCGCAAATACAGCTCTCTTAATCATTTCTTCGCATGTACCTACGGTCGCATTCAAGTAATGCCCCATGATTTCACCGGTTTTAGCCTGTGCTTTATAAATTGCTTCGGCACAAAAGACAAAACGGTCCCTCCAGCGCATAAATGGTTGTGAGTTTACATTTTCATCATCTTTGGTAAAATCCAAGTCCACTGCGTAGACACTCATAACACGCTCTACCATAATTTTTTACAGATAATCCCAATTTTGGTTTAATAGTGTCGGTGTAATAAATACGGGTACAAAGAGTCCCGAGAAGGCCAAGAGGGCCCCACGCGTCGGCCAGGCGAGCAAGGCCCAGTGGCGTGGCGAGCCCCTCAGAGGCCGAGAGGGCCCCACGCGTCGGCGGGCGAGCAAGGCCCAGTGGCGTGGCGAGCCCTCTCAAAAAAAGGGCCCCACGCGCCAAAGGCGTGCGTGGGCGAGCCCCTCTGAGACCAGGCGAGGCCCCACGCGCCAGCGGCGAGCGTGGCGAGCCCCTCTTGGGGCGGCGAGGCCCCACGCGTCGAGCGGGTGCGTGGCGAGCCCTCTCAAGACGAGGCGAGGCCCGCCAGCCAAAGCGGCGCGTGGCGAGCCCCTCTAAAGACCAGGCGAGGGTCCCACACGTCCGATGGGGCCAGCGTGGCGGAACGTTGCGAATGAGTCTTGGACGAAGGCTCCCCTGCTTCTGGCGACGAAGCGCATTAATGCGACATCACGCGGATAGATAGTGAAGAAATGATTACCTTCTGATGACCCTTGCGTGTCTGGCGGTACATCCTTGGGCGCAGAAGAATTGACCGGCAGAGAGAAGGTTTGCTTGAGGAGGCCGCCTGCGTCGGAGGAGCGGCGGGGCCCCACCCGCAGACTCACCGGTGTGGATCTGTGCGGGTCAAAAGCCACTTGCGGCACGCGAGGCGCCCAGCGCGGCGCGCGCAGCACGTTTCGTCTCTTCGTCGTGTCGTGTCGATGTACTAAGAGTCTCAGATTGCCTACCCCTCGGCTCTCTCCGCCAGACCAAAGCTTGTATCAAAGGGGAGGAGAGAGAGGGGAGGGGGCACGTTGGGAACACACGCAGTTCACAAGCACCCTGTAAACACATTCCCATTCAACCACAATCAGAAAAGAGCTAAGGCTTAGCAGGAGTAGGACTATTACCCGCGAGGGGGTCCGAACCTGGGTAAATCTGCGAGTCGCTCCTTGTTGTGCCCGACGCTCAAATCGAACCGAGCTTGATCGAGTTGGCTAGCAGACTAAAAATCTGACCAGGGGTGTGATCCGCAGTGGTTGAGCGGAGAACACGCCGTCAAATAGTACATCCCAATAAAGGACGCTCGTACTTGTTCAACTTATCCCTTTCAACTTGGATACCATGAGGCGGACCTTGGAAAGTTTTTGAGTAAGTAGGGGGAATTCGTAGATCCTCTGGACGTAGAGCGCGTAGAGCTTTGAAACCAAGTACGTTACCTAAAATGGAAGTAAACATGTTAGTAACAAAACCCTCTTCAAATAGGTCTAATGGATAAGCTACATAAGCGATATATTGATTTTCTTCCCCAACAACGGGCTCAATGTGATAGCATCGTCCTTTGTAACGATCAAGACCGGTAAGTCCATCACCCAAACAGTTTTCCATGTACCAAGAGAAGATTCGGCACTCTCGCAGCCCAGACTTCTTGAAGCGGAACCCCAGTGAGGAGTTACTCGGAATCTTGCCAAGATATCGATATCCTTGGTTTCATACTCGAGGTGTAGTAAGTCAATTTATAATCCTTAACACCACTTGAAATCCAACACTTGCTTTAGTTTCATTTGTGGTAACATAAGTCCCTCCTACAACTCATGAATTAAGAATTCTCGCAACGACAGGGTCTACTCGATATGGATTAGGCGTAAATGAAACCTTTACAAAAATCTTTTAAAACAAAAGAAGGATATTCAATTAATATCAACTCATTAAAAAAAATGGAAGGCATGCTTATGCTTAAGTTAATGAATATGTTTCAGTCATATATAATGCATACACCCTGTGTATGTGCTATCCTATAGAAATTCTACTATAGGAATTCGATAAGAATTGAGTCGTTGCTATGGTAAGTTAACATGGTTCGTTATTAAATCGTGGATTTGGTGAATCAAATCCATCATTATTGTATACTCTTTGATAGATATAGCGCAACCCAAATCAATCCCTAATCCTTATCTTACAAGTTCTTAATAGGCCGCTTTCTTATTTTGAATGTAAATACCTAAATACTAAGAAAATTTTCCGTTGACAGCAATCTATGCTTCACAGTAGTATATATTTTGTATATCGAAGTCCTAGATAGGAAAGTTGAGTAGGGACAGACCCTCCACAAAAGACGAAATGTATATGAAAAAAAAGATTGATTGAACTTTTCAACGGACGCATTCCACGAGTAAACGATTGAATGGGATTTGCTTGGGCAACGAAATCAAGTCTTAGTCCCCTTTTCTCGCTTATTGAATTAACTAATTCATTCCCTTTTAACTTTTGGATTTTTGGCTATTTTTTTGAATTTGATTTGGCATTATTTAACAAGAAAAAAAAAGCAAAATTTCAACAGATTCTTTTTTTAAAAAAAATTATGTGATAATTATAAGAACCAATCCTATTACTTCTCGTCCCGGGGTTTCTACAATTGAAGAAAAAAGTACAGGGCGTATCGATCAAATTATTGGACCCGTGCTGGATATCACTTTTCCCCCGGGCAAGTTACCTTATATTTATAACGCTTTGGTAGTCAAGAGTGGAGACACTGCCGATAAGCAAATTAATGTGACTTGTGAGGTACAACAATTAATAGGAAATAATCGAGTTAGAGCCGTAGCTATGAGTGCTACAGACGGGTTGATGAGAGGAATGGAAGTAGAGCCGTAGCTATGAGTGTTACAGACGGGTTGATGAGAGGAATGGAAGTGATTGACACGGGGGCTCCTCTCAATGTTCCAGTCGGTGGAGCTACTCTCGAACGAATTTTCAATGTTCTTGGGAAACCTATTGACAATTTAGGTCGGAATAAGTCCATTTTACATAGCTGAACTATCGACGAAGTCCACTTAACCCCCTAAACTATAAAATGGTCTATTTCACATATCTCAACTATGAAAACCGAAGCAAACATCAACATACGGTGGTTTTGCTATTTCTAATTTGAATAACATCATTGTACACTTCTGAATTATTTTTTTAGCAGCGATAAAAAGGATACCACAATTCAATCCACTTCTGAATTAATTTTAAAAAATATGAATGAACCTTAAAACTGTAAAAGAATATTAAAAAATTTTGATTGAAAAATATCCATTTGTTTATGATTCTTTGATGTCTGGGAGATTCATTGGACTTATTTTGAATTTTATTAATGTTTTGAGGTTGCAAAATGGTTTTATTTAAATTAGAAAATAGCAAAACCATCTTTAAAACCACCATATGTTGATATTTGTTCTATTTTTGATATTTGAGATATGTGAAATGAACTATTTTATAGTTCGAAGGGTTAAGTGGACTTTGTTTATAGTTCAGGCATGTAAAATGGAGTTTTTCCATTTAGGTCCTGTAGAAACTAGTGCAACATTCCCTATTCATAGATCTGCACATGCCTTTATCGAGTTAGATACGAAATTATCCATCTTTGAAACAGGTATTAAGGTGGTTGATCAAGGGAGATTTAATTTTTTGCCCCCCAATTGAGGCGGCAAATACTTCATGCCCCTCAATTGGTTTCTGCTTTATTATTTGCCACCGTTACACCGAATTCTTTTATTTCTCGTCCCTCGACCCCTTTTAATGCCTTAAAAAATCATAAAAAATTCAAAACAATATTTAAAAATTCTGAAAGATCATAAAAAATCCGAAAAACATAAAAAGTCCGAAAAAATCAGAAACATCTTTAAAAATTCAGAATAATCTAAAAAATACAAAAAACATAAAAAGTTCAAAAAATCATAAAAAATAGAAAAATCATAAATATTCAAAATAACTTGGAAAATCATAAAAAAAATAAAAACTTAAGAAAATCAGAAGCCTTTTGTAACTGTAAGTTCAAGCCTCCCATGGGCTAATTGATTTTGGTAATTGATGGCAACTAGGTCGCATGCAGTAACGCCATGAGATAAGGACCTCTGCTTTATAGTTTCTCTGAATTTCTTGTGTGCGTCTTGATCCAACTCAGCAGATCGACTACATCTCTCTCGGTTGCGGGTCCCACCGAGCACAGTCCGTAAACAACAGTGTGGGTCCCATGGGGTTCCGAGAGTGCAGTGTTAGTCTTGAGCGAACCATCTAGAGCAATTACACTGTCCGAGGGGCGCCTGTGCTTGGGGTTAGGTCGCCCGGCCGTAGAGGTCGCCTGCCCTGCCGAGTGATCGCCTGTGCTTGGGGTGAGGTCGCCCACTCATGCTGGGGTCGCCTGTGCTCGCCGAGTGATCGCCTGCGTGCTTGGGGTGAGGTCGCCCGGCTCGCCAGAGGTCGCCTGTGCTTTCGCCGAGGTCGCCTGTGCTTTCCGAGGGGTCGCCGGTGCTCGCCGAGTGGTCGCCGGTGACGGGGAGAGGTCGCCCGTGCACCACCACTGGGTCCGACAGTAGCGGTTCCCAACGAGCTAGCTCGAAAATGGCTAAGTCACAGGTACATAGCCTCTGTCGGATGGCATCCGACAGCCACCGGACGGCGTCCGACGACGTGTAAACCAACGACCAAACACCTGGCGGGCAGCCCGTTCGTGTGCACCAGCGCCCTGTCGGACGCATCCGGTAAGCCACCGGACGGCGTCCGACGAAGCACAAATTTTGGCCAAATCCTCTGTCGGACGGCGTCCGACGGGAACCGGACGGTGTCCGATCGGGGGATCTGAATCTCGCGATTTAATCTGAGCCGTCCATTTCTAGGGTTTCGCCTTGGGCCTATAAATAGGGGCTAGGAGCACGGGAGAAACTTGAGAGAGCCTCACCTAGCCGCCACTCCTTGCCCTTAGATACCAAGAGAGCTCCTCCCATGGTTCCCACCTTCACCTAGGGTTCCATGTGCTTGTGACATTGAAGGAGAGAGTGAGGAAGAAGAAGAGAGCACCCCTTAGCCTCCTCCTCCTCGTCTCCAAGACATCGTCGTCGCCAAGCTTCATCAAGCGTACCGCAAGCAAACCCTTCTCCGTGAAGGTCACCGTGCTTCCCACGGTGCTTCCTCTCCGTTCGTCGGGGTGTGCAAAGTCCGCCGTGTGTCGGCGGCCATCTCCGTGTGTCGGAGGTGCCAAGGTGTCCGTGTGTCGGATCCAAATCCTCCATGTGTTGGGGGTACCTCATGTGTTGAGGTGAAATCCACCGTGTGTCGGTGGTCGGTGCCGTGGGTGTGAGGAGCTCTCGCGTGTGAGAGAACTCGCCTCCGTGTGAAGGTTTGGAGCTCGCCTACCATGTGTTGGTGAAGAGCTACCACGAGTGGATTGAGGGCTAGGGACGAAAGGGTCCCGACTTCTCTGTGTGAGAAGTTTCCTCAACGGAGACGTAGGTGCTCATGTGTTGAGCACCGAACTTGATAAACAACTTGGTTTCGTCTCCCTTCACACCCATTTACTTCGCACTTTGAATTAATCGCTATGTGTGAGTGCCATCGAGCCTCCTAGTAGTCGCATGTGCATTATTGTGATCACTTCATAACTAGACTCTAGATCAATCGATAGCTTGGGTTCTTAATTTGACTAAGTAAATCAAGCGAATCGAGAGAAGTAAAATTTGAAAGAGCCGATTCACCCCCTCCTCGGCCTAGGATCCTTACAAGTGGTATCGAGCTCGGGTCTCTAGTTGCTTAACCGCATAGAGATGGCCGACGGGGTAGTGTAGCCGCCAATAGGATTCCTCTGTTTAGTGGCACTAATTTTAGTTTTGGAAGTTGCGAATGAAAGTATTTCTGCAGCCATGGGAATGGATGTTTGGAGGGTTGTAGAGTCTCCTCATGGTGTCACACTCACCAACAATATACCTGCCACACCGCTCAAAACAAACTCCTAGAAACCGATGCTAAGGCCATGAATGCTTTGTTTTGTGGTTTGAGCATGGAGGTTTTCGATAGGGTTAGCAATCTCACTAGCGCACGATATATGGATCACACTCATTGAGATTCACGAGGACACTTCTGCATTAAGGAGGGTAGACTAGTAGTTGTCAAGAAGCGTTATGATCGATTGAATGCTTCCTAATGAGAATGTCAATGCTATGTTTACTCGGCTTAACCCCATCCTTAACGAGCTTAAGGGCTCGGTCACATTGTTGCAAATGATGAAGTGTGCGGAAGATCATGCGGATCCTCCCAAGAAGGATTACCGGATATCATTACCTATCTCACCAACAATGTGATGTGGAGAAGCGGCACCCACACTCTGCTCGGAAGATCACCGCACATGAGATGATGCTCCTCAATGATCCCGAGGTTTCCCTGCTCCAAATAAAATCAAGTGATCGCTTGAAGGCTAGTGGATCAAGCGAGTGCCCCGAGTCGAGTCAAGCGGGGATGGTTGTGAGATGTCATGGAGTGAGCTCGAGGAGGGCTTCCAACACTTGGCTGTTCATGAAGCAAGCCGCAGTTCATGAACAAGAATGGCTATGGAGGCAGGAAGAGGATGAGCAGAAACTCACATGCATCATACCGATGCTATGAGTGTTAGGAGAAGGGACATATTGCTTCGATGTGTCCCCAGAAGGACAACACCAAGTACAAGGACAAAGGAAGGGAGAAGGGTGATGGCGAGAAGCCAAGACAGAAGGACTACAAGAAGAATCCTCAGAAGTCAGGGTTCAAGGGTCGCTCCTCACAAGGCAAGAGGCTGGCTCTTGTGGGGGAATGGGTGACTGATGACAGCTCCAGCGACACGTCAATTTTAAGTGATGACGAGGAGTCAAGTGGCCAAGGATTGGCCGGGATGGCAATCACTCAGGCTGTGCCACCACCACCAGCTTTCCCTCCAATATGTCTCACAGCCGTCACTGAACCTCAAGAGTAGTACTCCGATGATGACGAGTCTGCTTCCTCTACTTCCACTACACCAGAGGCGACATCGACTCCGATCGACATCGCTAAGTGCTTGATAGTCAAGCCATCTAGAAATGAGGTTTGTGACTCCGACTCCGAACCCGAAGATGAGGCGGAAGTTGCTAGAGGTTACCTTGCTTAAGCACTTGACTTTCTTGAAAAGGAAAGATCAAGAAACATGAGACTTCAGGAGCGTCTTAATGACTTAAATGCTAGGTTCAATGATCTTGTGTCTAAGCATGAATCACTAGAAACTGAACATGACTCCATGATGGGTTCTAGTAATGCTATGACTAAGAAAACAAGTGTGCTAGAAGAAGAGAATAGGGCTATGAATGAGTCGGTAGAACATCTCCTTGCTACTATTCATGAGCTTAGGGCTAGTAATGAGCGGCTTCTAGCCGATAATTCTTCCATGATTGCTTTGCCTGTTGCTCAATCTGTTGATGTCCATGATTGTCATGCTTTGGTTGATGTTCTACCTGCTTCCTCGACTGTTCCTATTGATGTTGTTGATGATGCTCCTGCTTGTGCCTTGATTGTTGCTCCTCCTAGGATTGATTGCTCTACTTCATGTGATGACTTGATTGATTTGACCCTAATTGCTTCTAACTCTAGTGGTTCCTCTAGCAATGCCCATGATTGTACTCCTAATAATTGCAAATTTGCTTTAGCTGCTAGAGAACTAGCTATTGAGAATGGTGAACTTAGAGCCAAACTTGAAAATTTTGATAAAGGACTTGGGAAGTGCTATGAGGGTAGCTTAGCCTTGGATAAGATGCTCAAGGAACAAAGGAAACCTTCCCTAAAAGGTGGTTTGGGTTTTACCCCTGAAAAGCCAAAGGGGAGGAAGAAATCCAATGTTCCTCGAGCATCTGCCGGTAGACAAGGTTATCATCACGCTCATCCCAAGAAGAGAAGCAATTCTGGGCATAACAAATTGCACACTAGCAACAATGCTCCTAGAGGGCACAATGGACACCGCACATGGCAAGGACCTCCTAGGCACTATAACTCCACATGGCAACAAAGAAACCATAGTGCCTGGCAATATGGTCCTAAGTATAACATTTGGTATGGTCCTAGGTTTCACAACAACTGGCAAGGTCCTAGGTTCAACACTTGGCATTCACCTAGGCAAAACTTCTGGAATGGTCCTTCTAGGCACAACAATGGTAGACCAAACTCTCCTAGGAACCAAAACCGCAACACTCCCAAGCACACACAACCAAGATTCCTTAGAGCACACACTGAGTTGTATGGTCACTACTTGCTTAAGAAAAATGATCAAGGTAGGATGACTGCTAGATTTGTTGGGCTCAAGGCTGAGAATGAGCACAAGGCACATGTTTGGGTGCCCAAGTCATTGATTGATCGCTTTGCTCCTGTTGCTTCTGGCTTGAAGGCTAACCCTCGGGGACCTCCCTGTGGGTCCCCGAGTCACATAAGTGATCTTCTCTTATGATAGGTGAACTACCGGAGTGGAGGTGCCATTGGATCATCGACGGTGGGTGCACTCAACACATGACCAAGCAACCTCCTAGTTGTTCACCTCATTAGGGGAGGAAGGCAAGATTCCCCCCAAGGTCACTTTTGGAGATGGAAGCAAGAGCAAGGTACTTGGAATTGGAAAGGTAGCAATCTCTTCTGATCTTTCAATTGACAATGTGCTGCTAGTAAAAACTTTGAGCTATAATCTTCTCTCTGTTGCCCAAATATGTGATTTGGGGTTCCATTGTAATTTCTCACCTGAGGGCTTGTTGGTTTTGGATAAAAATGAAAATCTTGTGTTCAAAGGCTTTCGGTTTGAAAACTTGTTTCTTGTGAACTTTAATGAGCCTGCCGCATCCGTCTCGACTTGCCTTGTGGCCAAAATCTCTCTTGGTTGGCTTTGGCATAGGCGTCTTGGGCATGTCGGCATGGCAAATTTGAAGAAACTTTTCAAAAACGAGTTGATTCTCGGGGTGCAAGATGTGACATTCGAGAAAGACAAGCTATGCAGTGCCTGTCAGGCCGGCAAGCAAGTGGCAAGCTCACATCCTGCCAAGAATGTCATGTCTACATCTCGACCTCTCGAGCTTATACACATGGATCTTTTTGGGCCAACAACATATGTGAGTATCGGGGGAAATCTTTATTGCCTGGTCATTGTTGATGACTTCTCCCGATACACTTGGGTTTTCTTTTTACCTGATAAAACTCCAACTGGAGATGTTTTCAAAAAGTTTGTAAAGAAAGCCCAAAATGCTTTTGAGTGTACCTTCAAGAAGGTGAGAAGTGACAATGGAACGGAGTTCACTAACACTTCGTTGAGCGCTCGTGATGAGTTAGGGATTGATCACCGCTTCTCGACCACCTACACCCCTCAAAGAAAATGGGGTGGTTGAGAGGAAGAACAGGGCGCTCATTGAGATGGCAAGGACAATGTTAGATGAGTACAAGACTTCATATCTGCTTCGGTGAAGCAATCAAGACACTGACATCATCAGATCAACAAAGTCAGTACCTTCACAAGTTCTGAAGAAGGCGTCCTATGAGCTGCTGGTGGGAAGACGACCAAATGTCTCCTACTTCAGGGTTTTTGGCTGCAAGGTCTACATCAAGAAGAAGCGGGAACACTTGGGCAAGTTTCAGAGCAGAGTGGACACTGGATCTTTCTGGGCTACTCAACCGAGGATCGCCCTTCAGAGTGTACAATGAGTCCAGCGGATTGATAGAGGAGAGCTGCGATGTCAAGTTCGACGAGTCCAATGGGAGCCAAGGAGAGTATGAGAACTTGGATGATGTGGGTGGTGAGCAGCTGGCAAGGGCAGTGGAGGAGATGCCAGCAGGTGATGTGAGGCCAGTGGAGGTTCAGAGGGAGACCGAGACGGTTCCACCACCTCTCACACCTGAACCAGTGCCGGACTCAGGGGGAGCGTTACCTCAAGACAGCTCAAGTGTGGAGCCAGTTCCAGAGGCAGAGACAGCATGTGAGCCAGATGCAGAATCAGATGAGCTACCATCTCAGCTGATCAAGACCCATCACACCATTACTCGTAATCATCCAGCTGATCAAGTGATTGAGGACTTGACTCAAGGTGTACAAACAAAATCAAGGACAGCCAGCATCTGTGAAGTCGATGCTCTGGCGAACTTCTGTGAGCACACGGCGTTTGTGTCTGAGCTTGAGCCAAAGAAAGTGGAGGAGGCACTGAATGACCCAGACTGGATCAATGCGATGCACGAAGAGCTGAACAACTTTGAGAGAAACAAAGTCTGGACTTTGGTAAAGAGGCCGAGCGACTGCAACGTGATTGGCACCAAGTGGGTATTCAAGAACAAGCAAGATGAGTTTGGATTGGTGGTGCGCAACAAGGCTAGACTTGTGGCTCAGGGGTTCACGCAAATCGAGGGTGTAGATTGTGGAGACACCTATGCTCCAGTGGCGCGTTTGGAAGCAATCAGACTGCTTGTGGCATTTGCAACATGCCACAACATTGTGCTTAGGCAGATGGACGTAAAGAGTGCTTTTCTGAACGGATACATTGGAGAGCTAGTGTATGTGGAGCAGCCTCCAGGATTTGAAGACCTCAAGCACCCTGATCATGTGTACAAATTGTCGAAGGCTTTGTATGGTCTCAAGCAAGCACCCAGAGCATGGTATGAAAAACTGAGGGACTTCCTCATTGGCAAGGGATTCACGGTTGGAAGGGTCGACTCGACACTATTCACTAAGGTGGTGGATGGAGACCTATTCCTGTGCCAGGTGTATGTGGATGACATCATCTTCGGCAGCACAAATGAGACTTTGGTCAAAGAGTTCAGCGACTTGATGAGTAAGGAGTTCGAGATGTCGATGATGGGCGAGTTGAACTTCTTCTTGGGATTTCAAATCAAGCAACTCAAGACCGGGACTTTCATATGCCAAGAGAAGTACATCCACGACCTCCTCAAGCGCTTCGTCATGGATGACTGCAAGCCGATCCGGACACCAATGGGAACGAACTGCCACCTCGACCTCGACAAAGAAGGTAAATATGTCGACCAAAAGATTTACTGTTCCATGATTGGTGCTTTGCTTTACTTGACTGCATCTAGGCCGGATATCATGTTTAGTGTGTGCATGTGCGCTAGATTTCAAGCCTCCCCTAGAGAAATGCATATGACTGCTGTGAAACGAATACTTAGATACCTGAAACACACACCTAGCATAGGCCTTTGGTTCCCGAAGGGTGCGCGGTTTGAGCTCCTAGGCTATTCTGACTCAGATTATGCCGGGTGCAAGATCGATCGCAAAAGCACTTCCGGGGCATGTCACTTTTTGGGTAGGTGTCTTGTGTCATGGGCGTCAAAGAAACAGAACTCCGTGGCGCTATCTACCGCTGAGGCTGAGTATATAGCGGCGGGGAGTTGTTGTGCACGATTGTTTTACGACGACGATCCACTGTTTGACTTTGGGCTAAAACTTGACCATTTGCCTCTTCTATGCGACAACGAGAGCGCGGTGAAGATAGCGTGCAACCCGGTCCAACACTCACGGACCAAGCACATTGATGTCCGTCACCATTTCCTTCGGATCATGTGACAAAGGGCGACATTGTGCTTGCGCGCGCAGACGACAGAGACCAGCTTGCCGACATATTCACCAAGCCACTCGATGAGGCACGCTCCTGCAAATTGAGAAATGAACTGAACATTTTAGACAAGTCAAACATAGCATGAGTTGGTCGCGTGGCTATGTCATTCATTGCAAATCTTTTGAAGCCAGTTTGAGCATTTAGGTGCTTTGCCTATTATAATTGGATGCTATTCATTGCCTATATATTTATCACATGAAATTAAAAGCTATAGCATGTGTTTACCTTGTCACTAGCTCAACTTGTGCTTAACTCAATATATCATGCAATTGGAAACCATGAGCTTGTATTAGGAGGGCTATAGCTTCTAGTCTCATTTGATTGCTCTGAACTCTCTGGTTGATCATGTGTCTCTACCTCTAGATTGTCTTTCCATTTTACACATGTTTCTACTTCGCTAAATTGAGCAATTTTTGAGAAATTGTTGAGCCAAATTTGCAAAATATGCTAAAATAGGTCTTATATGTCTCACCAATGCCTCCTCGATGAGATAGCTTGTCATTGCACTAGGCATGAACTTAGGGGGAGTTTTGGATAACCGAGACGTTCATCTCCAGTGTCATGCTGGGTGGCGTCGCCTATGGTAAGAGACAAGAAAATTTGCGAAAATTTGTGAACTAACTCAAAATGAGCTCAACCAAAATGTGTAGTCTCAAATAGGCTTGGTGGTAGCATGAGTAGCTTGGAATACATTTTCTAGTGCTATGGAGCATCATGTGTCATCTTTGAGTTTTAGAGCAACTCTCGATACTTCTCGCTATTGTTCATCTTATACTTGCTCTAGGTCATAAATAACTTGAATCACACACTTAATAATTGTGCCTTAGTTGATCTTGTGACATTGTGACCTTGAGATGGCTAGATTTTGAGTGTGATGAACTTATGGGCATACGTGCACTAGTACAACTTTCAAAGCGCTTCATTTGCTAAACCCATACTTTGCTACTTTCTGGTCATTGATGCCAAAGGGGAGGAATTAGTGCAAATCCATGTTTTGGGCATTATCATGTTTTTGGGGTGTTTACAAGTGGTAGACTTATGGAAATGCTTTGCTCCATCCATGTGATGTGATGGTACTATCGTGTCTTACAAGTGGTATGCATTACTATCGTGTCTTACAAGTGGTATGCATTACTATCGTGTCTTACAAGTGGTATGCATTGATTTAGGGGGAGCAATTTTATTCGTTGGCCTAGTCTTTGGTATTGTGCTATCCTGTGATGCAATGTTTCTGGACTAACCCATTGCACCAGAGATTGTATTTGTGCCTTGTCATGTTGGATTTGCAGGTGTTGTCATCAATTACCAAAAAGGGGGAGATTGTAAGTTCAAGCCTCCCATGGGCTAATTGATTTTGGTAATTGATGGCAACTAGGTCGTACAGCCGGAACGCCAAGGATAAGGACCTCTGTTTTATAGTTTCTCTGAATTTCTTGTGTGCGTCTTCGGTCCAACTCAGCAGATCGACTACATCTCTCTGGTTGCAGGGTCCCACTGAGCACAGGTCCAGAAACAACAGCCGTGGGTCCTATGGGGTTCCGAGAGTGCCAGGTGTTAGTACTGAGCGAACCATCTAGAGCAATTACACTGTCCGAGGGGTCGCCTGCTTGGGGTTAGGTCGCCGGCTGCCGAGGGTCGCCTGCCCTGCCGAGTGATCGCCGTGCTTGGGGTGAGTCGCCACTGCCGGGGTCGCCTGCTCGCCGAGTGATCGCCGTGCTTGGGGTGAGGTCGCCTGCTTGCCGTGGGGTCGCCGTGCTCGCCGAGGGGTCGCCTGCTCTCGCCGAGTGGTCGCCGGTGCTCGCTTAGGGTCCCCAGTGACGGGAGAGGTCGCCTGCACCACCACTGGGTCCGACAAAGAAGGTTCCCAACGAGCTAGCTCGAAAATGGCTAAGTCACAGGTACATAGCCTCTGTCGGATGGCATCCGACAGCCACCGGACGGCGTCCGACGACGTGTAAACCAACGACCAAACACCTGGCGGGCAGCCCGTTCGTGTGCACCGGCTGCCTTCGGACGCATCCGGTAAGCCACGGACGGCGTCCGATTTAAACACAAATTTTGGCCAAATCCTCTGTCGGACGGCGTCCGACGGGAACCGGACGGTGTCCGATCGGGGGATCTGAATCTCGCGATTTAATCTGAGCCGTCCATTTCTAGGGTTTCGCCTTGGGCCTATAAATAGGGGCTAGGAGCACGGGAGAAACTTGAGAGAGCCTCACCTAGCCGCCACTCCTTGCCCTTAGACACCAAGAGAGCTCCTCCCATGGTTCCCACCTTCACCTAGGGTTCCATGTGCTTGTGACATTGAAGGAGAGAGTGAGGAAGAAGAAGAGAGCACCCCTTAGCCTCCTCCTCCTCGTCTCCAAGACATCGTCGTCGCCAAGCTTCATCAAGCGTACCGCAAGCAAACCCTTCTCCGTGAAGGTCACCGTGCTTCCCACGGTGCTTCCTCTCCGTTCGTCGGGGTGTGCAAAGTCCGCCGTGTGTCGGCGGCCATCTCCGTGTGTCGGAGGTGCCAAGGTGTCCGTGTGTCGGATCCAAATCCTCCATGTGTTGGGGGTACCTCATGTGTTGAGGTGAAATCCACCGTGTGTCGGTGGTCGGTGCCGTGGGTGTGAGGAGCTCTCGCGTGTGAGAGAACTCGCCTCCGTGTGAAGGTTTGGAGCTCGCCTACCATGTGTTGGTGAAGAGCTACCACGAGTGGATTGAGGGCTAGGGACGAAAGGGTCCCGACTTCTCTGTGTGAGAAGTTTCCTCAACGGAGACGTAGGTGCTCATGTGTTGAGCACCGAACTTCGGTAAACAACTTGGTTTGCGTCTCCCCTTCACACCCATTTACTTCCGCACTTTGAATTAATCGCTTGCGTGTGAGTGCCATCGAGCCTCCTAGTAGTCGCATGTGCATTATTGTGATCACTTCCGCAACTAGACTCTAGATCAATCGATAGCTTGGGTTCTTAATTTGACTAAGTAAATCAAGCGAATCGAGAGAAGTAAAATTTGAAAAGAGCCGATTCACCCCCCCTCTCGGCCTAGGATCCTTACAGTAACCCTTACTATACAGTAAAATTTAAATTTGTAACTTATGATTCTTTAAATTTTACTGTTGTGTAATGGTTACAAATAGTTTTTGAGTTTCTTAAGATTTTTATTTTTATGATTTTCCTAAGTTATTTTAAATTTTTCCTAATTTTTTATGATTTTTGGACTTTTATCATTTTTTTGGTTTTTTAGATTTTTCTGATTTTTTAAGATTTATGAATTTTTTTCCCAGATTTTTTATGATTTTTGGAATTTTTAAAGATTGTTTTGATTTTTTTATGATTTTTTAAGCTATTAAAGGGGTGGAGTGGCGAGAAATAGAAGAATTCGGTGTACCAGTGGCATATAATAAAGGAGAACCCAATTGAGGGGCATGAAATATTTGCCACCTAAATTGAGGGGCAAAAAATTAAATCTCCCGTCGATCAATTAGCTCCTTATCTGCGTGGGGGAAAAATAGGACTATTTGGAGGAGCTGGAGTAGGTAAAACAATACTCATCATGGAATTAATCAACAACATTGCTAAAGCTCATGGAGACGTATCCGTATTTGGCGGGGTGGGGGAAGGACTCGTGAAGGAAATTATCTTTATATGGAAATGAAGGAATCTGGAGTAATTAATGAAAAAAATATTGAGGAATCGAAAGTAGCTGCTCTAGTTTATGGCCAAATGAATGAACCGCCCGGAACTCGTATGAGAGTTGGTTTAACTGCCCTAACTATGGCAGAATATTTCCGAGATGTTAATAAGCAAGACGTGCTTCTATTCATCGATAATATCTTTCGTTTTTTTCAAGAAGGATCGGAGGTATCCGCTTTATTAGGGAGAATGCCCTCCGTTGTGGGTTATCAATCTACTCTTATTACAGAAATGAGCCCTTGAAAAATACGTGTATCATAATTGAGTGGGTCTATCATATAGTTGTAGCAACTGCAATTTGTTTTCTAAAAAAGAAAACGAATTCTAGGTTGTGAAGCAAAACTAAAAGGATGTGGATAAAAGGAGGGATGATAGAAAGCAGGAAGAGGAATAAGAAAGATATAGGACTTCCTTATGTATGGTCTATGAGTTACATCATAAAATGCAATGTAATAAAGCATCAATATAATAAAAATAATAGAGAATTCGAAATCGTAACTTGAAACAAGAAATACAAATTTTAAGGAATAATAAGGAGCAACTCAAGTTAATAAAACTAAGAAACTTGACTCGGAAATAAATTTTTTGGAAGCTCCATTGTGGAATTCAGACCTAACCATTAAAGGAGAAGTAGTGGGAACGATAGAACCTATGACTGCATAAAATTCTTTTGAAAAGAATTATAATACTTCATTAGGTGGGATGGCGGAACAAACCAAAAAAATTGCCTTATTTGGTAAGATTATAAATTAACAAATAAGACAGGAAAGAGTAAATATTCTACCTACGAAATCCTTTTAGAATACTTTCTTGTGATTCAATAAGAATCAAAATAAGGAGATTTTAAAAATATTACATTATCTATAAATATAGAATATAGATAAATAGACATACACATCTAGATATATTCTAGATCTTCTTTCTTGACTATATATTTTCTATTTTAACAAATTCCAAATTCAATAAAAACCCTAATTTTTTCTATTATCTATTAATGTGCATCTATCTGTAATATTTTTAATATTATGGAATTATAGAAATTTGCACGCTTTCTCATTTCATTCATGAGGAGCTGGATGAAAAGAAACTTTCATGTCCACTTTGCGGAGAGATGGAACTAAGAAAGAACCATCGACTATAACCCCAAAAGAACCAGATTTCGTAAACAACAGAGGAAGAATGAAGGGAAAATCCGGCCGAGGCAGCCATATTTGTTTTGGTAGATATGCTCTTCAAGCACTTGAACCTGCTTGGATCACATCGAGACAGATAGAAGCGGATTTAAGAGCAATGACACGATATGCACGTCGTGGTGGAAAAATTTAGGTACGATATTTCACGACAAACCGGTTACACTAAGACCCACGGAAACACGTATGGGCTCGGAAAGGATCCCCGAATATTGGGTAGCCCTCGTTAAACCATGTCGAATAGTTTATGAAATGGGCGGAGTATCCGAAATCGTAGCTAGAGCGATTATTTCCATAGCCGCCAAAGAAATGCCCATACGAAGTCAATTTCTTTGATTAGAGATATAGAACCCCAAAAAGGGGTATTGAAGATAAAAACCCTGGGTTTTTTATCTGTATGAAATGGACAATATTTATTTAATCTTTTTGCATTGAAATAACAAATTGAAATCAAAATAATATGATTCAACCCCTGACCCTTTTAAATGTAGTAGATAACAGTGGAGCTCGAAAATTGATGTGTATTCGAGTCATAGGAACTGCTAGTAATAAGCGATATGCTCGTATTGGTGATGTTATTGTTGCTGTAATCAAAGACGCAGTGCCCCAATTGCCTCTAGAAAGATCCGTAGTAATTCGAGCTATAATTGTACGTACATGTAAAGAATTCAAATGCGAAGACGGTATAATAATATGCTATGATGACAATGCCGCCGTTATCATTGATCAAAAAGGGAATCCAAAAGGACTCGACTTTTTGGCGCGATCGCCGAAGAATTGAGAGAATTGAATTTTACTAAAATAGTTTCATTAGCTCCTGAAGTATTATAAATACTAGTAGGCAAGATATAGATCAAAGAATAAATTTAGTAGACTGCGATCGAATTCTATTGAGTCTGACTCATAGTGATCATTTCTCTTTAGCAAAGAATGACCTTGGTTATCAAAGGATTGAACAACCGTTATCCATTTACTTATGATACCCAGTTGACATTGATAACAAGGATCTAATGAATTATGAGTTTAATAGATCCTCTTTAGCAGAAAGACGTATATTTCTTGCTTATTATCAGACAATCACTTATTCCCAAATCTCGTGTGGGGCTAATCGTTTTCATTTACCATCTCATGGAAAACCCTTTTCGTTCCGCTTAGCCCGATCGGGTATTTTAGTGATAGGTTCTATAGGAACTGGACGATCCTATTTGGTCAAATACCTAACGAAAAATTCCTATTTACCTTTAATTAAGGTACGAGGGCTTCTTATTCCACAAGAACGAAAGCACCTTTTCATTCTTTCATATACTAGGGGTTTTTACTTGGAAAAGACAATGTTCCATACTAAAGGATTCGGGTCCATAGCCACGAGTTCCAGTGGGCTAGATCTTGTAGCACTTATCAATGAGGCCCTATCCATTAGTGTTCCACATAAGAAATCCATTATAGAAACTAATACAATTAGATTAGCTCTTCATAGACAAACTTGGGGTTTGCGAGCCAAGGTAAGACCGGCTCGGGATCATGGGACCCTTTTCTATCAGATAGGAGGGGCTCTTGTACAAAATAGACTTCTAAGTAATAACCCCATAGAATCTATCTATATAAAGAGGCAATCGTGTCAAGAAGCGGGTTTTTCTTTGGCCAAAGGGTACTTCGAACTTGGAACGAGCATGAAGAGATTAACGAGACTTCTTTCTCTTTTGAGTTTTTTCTGGCGGACCGGTCGCGCAAGATCTTTGGTCTTCCCCCGGAATCGACTCGCTCAGAATAATTCTTCTCTATCTATAGTTCATGGCCTATTAGAAGTAGAAGGTGCTCTGGTGCAATCCTTACCGACAGAAAAAGATTGCAGTCAGATTGATAATAATTTAGTGCCATTACTTCGTCGGTCCGAACCAAGGAATCTGTTAGAAATGTTTTGAAATGGATATTGCTCTTTCTTTGATCAGTGATTGCTATATGAAAAGAAGTGGAGTTTGAAAAAGGGAACGGAATGGTCAAACCGGAACTACTAGAGGAACGAATTTTCACACAGCCTCTTTCTATGCTCTGATTTCTGAGGCTTGACTTAACTTGGATACCCCTTTTAATTGAATTTATGTTTTCCGAAATGGCATTTACCGAATTTTTCATGACACCCAGTCCTGAGTGAAAAAGATACCGTGAGCACGATCTTTTTCAATAAAATCATCGCGCAATAAGTCAACAAAACCTAAAGACATTTTGCGTTCCGCTTCTAACTTACCTACAAGCTGGCTTTATATCATGCATATGAAAGTTTTGTTAAGGATATGCTAGCTCTTGCATGTTTCATTCTACTCTATTGGGCATGGGAGCTGAGAGTACATGATCTCCTTTTTTTTAAGGATAAACATATGTTTTGATGTCCCTATAAACTAGGGATTTGATTTTTGGTTTTCCAACAAAATAATCCATTGGAGAGGACTAATTTCGCCAATTTTACTGTTTTTGAGTAAATCTACTATTTTGAAAAATGAATTAAAAAATTGCATCTCAGTTGAAGGTAACAATCCTTAAAGGTAAAAAAAAAGGAGAAAGTATGATTCCTTAAATCTATGGCCCTTGACCCATGCATTTAATTTGCTCCCTAAACTTCAAAACCATGCTAAATTTTGTTCTCAAAACATTAAAGCCAGGCACCAATGATCCTGATGGTCAATAAAAGGGTGGTTTTGACACATAAAAATTTATTTGATCAGAGTGTTACATGTATTTTACATAATAATATTTCATGGAATGCAAACAAAATTATGTAGTTTAGATCATAATTAAAGATTTTTTGTTTTCATACAACTTTCCCATATGTTAATATAATGTATAATTTTGAATCATTTTTACTTTAACATTTTTATAAATTTATAACAAGGACAAGATGCTAAACAATTGTGTAATATTTGAAAAAAAATGTGTAAATTTTCCATGAAATTAGGTAATTAATCATACACTCAACATGTAGTATGATTGGGATTTCATAAAATATTTTATGCAAAAATGGTTATGCCGACAATTAGGGAACTGATTCACTATCAGGCTTACTTCTTCGTTGATGGATCAAACATGCCCCTCTTATACTACTTGGTAACCTAAAATCCTAACATATATTTATATATATTCTAAAAATAAGCTAACTTACACCCTAAAAATATGCTAACTTACACCTTAAAGTCCAATCCTATGAATTACAAGATCTGCTAAGGCGGTTGATCCACACGGGGCCAAATATCTTTAGAGCTCGTGGCAGCTTTCACAATAACTGTCCCATAGGTGAAGATGCCTGCTCCAATTCAAAGCTAAGGCACAAATGCATACTATCAAGACCGGGCTTTCACTCTTTTTTTTCTTAATCTCATTGGGTACACATTCCCAGGGCATATTTTGTATCGAGCCTGATTGTTTGGGCATTTTATCTAATCCCCGACAACATATAACAGTTATGTCAAACCATTTTTCAGCTGTGAAAACTGTCATTTACACTGTTAATGGATTTTTGCGTTCAGTTTTGATAATTCAATGTTTACATTGTTTTGAAGTTTATGTTGAACGACCAAAATTGTAGCTTCACCAAAGAAAAATGATAAAGATATTGCAGACCATGAGTTCGATCGAGAACCCAAGACCACGATCGATCGACCTGTACCTAGTACAACGCTGCTTCGAAAGTTGTGATGCCCATGAATCGATGTGGTAATAGCTGATTTAGACCATTCTGACTGATAAATGAAAACTCGGGGTACCGGGATACAGTAAATTAATCGGTGAAATTAGGCAGGTTTAATTGTCAAATCCCTGCACTAAACAGATGACGTAAGAACGATCGAGTGCCTGATGCTCAAAAAAGTATAGAAATCTTGATTTAACTATTACAGCTAGTCGATCCATTTTCTTTAAAAAAAATAAGTTAAACACATAAGTACATTTTGTATGCGTAATAAACTAATAAGGCCGATTTAATATTGTGAGGCGTGTGGACGATGAACAAGGTACGAGCACTCGTCCTTATATGTATGGGCATTGACAATGTCGTCCGCCTAGGCCTTGGATTTCCCAAAGACACAGAGCGGTTGGAGCTGTCCACACAGTTGTGTTCTATTGGGAGGCATCCTAACAGGCTTAATTCCCTTTGTGTTCTTCTACTATGTCCCATTTCCACAACATAACAAGGAACACCAGCTACATGCAATCACATAAATATCCCATTGGACTTTGTAGCCCGGCCCCCAAGGACAAAATGCATGGGCATCATATCATCTCTTGCATGTGTATATGTATACATGATACATCTATATGTATATGTGTACGCGTATTATGTATGTTTAATTAAGTACGAAGTGTTCTTTGCCCTCATTTTTTAGTCAGGTGAGGACAAGGCACGTCTATTTCAAATGGGACCCATGAGGGAGCCAAATCAAGGATGGACACACGTGAGTCATGACAGCTTCATATCTTAGGTTTGGATGCTTCTTGTTTGGTTTATTAGGCTGCCATTCGGGTGTCTAGCTTTTCTTGTTTGGTACTGCTGAGATGGTAACTGACCTCGACGATAACTTCTTTAAATGTACCGTCCATGCAAGGTACTTCTTTAGCTGTGAAAAAAATGTTATCACAGTTCTATGTAAGTCGAATCATCTCTGCTATTAATAAGTAGGAGAAATTCATGGCCTCACTGCAAGACACCATAAATTTGACTATTTTACCGTACGACAATTGGATGTCCTAAAAAACTTTTAAAAAAATAGAATACAAATCCAAAACAAGTTTCATAGTGACAAACATATACATGTATTTGTTGATTTAGTCATATATCAATTATTGGTTGTGGGAGAGCAGCTTAAGTACAGTGTTCAGCACTTAGGCTCTGTTTGTTTGAGCTACAGCTTCTTTAAAATCTGCTTCTGGGTTTTGACCTAAGAAGCTAGCTTTGACAGAAGCTACATTTGCAAAAGCTAGACCTATTTAGCAACCAAGCTTTTGGGTGTTTTGGTTATCAGCTTTTGAGCTGTATTGATGTGTAATGTCTAGAATACCCTTGACCCATTATACTTTTTTTATTAGTTTATTGTTTATATATATGTTAGTTTTGATTTAAACTAGCTCATTTTTTATTTGATTCCATCAATAGAGGATGGGCGGCAGGGAGGCACGGATGTGGAGGGGCTGTGGGGAGGAAAGGATGTGGAGCGGTGGCAGCGGCTCCCATCAGCTCTGCAGCACCAACAGCCTGCCAGGTGCAGTGAGGAGTGAGGAGGGCTTGGGACGGGGCGATGCACGGGGAAGCACTAGATGGGGAGGGGCGATGAGGGAGGTGACCTGATGGGAGGCAAGCGGCACAAGTAGAGTGCAGATTGGAAGGGGCAGCGGGGAGAGGACCGAAGTATATAATTGATGGCATTTGCGGGTAAAATAATTAGAAGTATAGGGGTACTCTCATTTTATCAACCCACAAAAGCTAGTAAAGCCACCCAGGACTACTTCTCAAGTCATAGTACAATTTGGGGTTTTGGAAGCTTTTGGCTTGTTGGAAGGGGTTGCAAAAGCTAGCTATTTGTTTGGGCGTACCGACTTCTGAGGACTAGAAGCTGGCTAGAAGATCAAACAAGTAGGGACTTATTAGGGTAGTCTTTTAGGTTGAGTGGGCCAAGGCCTTGGCTGTGGCTTCGATTGGACTAGTTGATATAGTAAGTTCAATGAGACCTAGGCCCAAGACGTTGAGTGAATATGGAGGAAATTGGATTTGCAAGCCACAAGATAGGTTGCATTGTACCTGGCTCTACTTTGAAACTCATAGCATCTCCAGGGGCATACAATGTCAGGCTGGGTCACCCAATGTGCAATGAGGGAGATTATTAGGTTTAGCACTACAGGCAATGACCGTAGTCTCGAGTGCTTCTCACTGTCTCGACAGCCACAAAAACCCTCAACATTCGTTAATTACTCTCAACGGCCACACCTTGAACGTCGATAGACAAGCTATAGGATAGGTAATCTCAATGGCTAGGGGCGAAGCCGTCGAGACTGCTCAACCGTCTACAAGGAAAAGAAACGGCGTCCACCTATGTCGAAGGGCAGCCGTCAGCCGTCGAGATAACATATATTTTAAGGTATAGTTTTTTATTTGTAAACTAGAGTTTAATAGATTTAATTTATATAAAAAATTGAAAAATCCTTTAATTGGACCATTAGAAGAACATTTGAAATTAAAATTTGAGTTTTGTTTTATCTTTTGAATTTTGAAGGAGTTATTGCGTGTATCAAGATATTATATCTCACCGTATGCTACGATAACCTAGAGGTTTTCCAAAAAAAACACCCGGTTTAGAGGGGGCCTTCGCATTGGATGCTCTAAATTTTCTAATCTTTGCATTGGTGACGTGTTTCAATGCATAATAGACGATGGAATGCATTTGTCTAGCAACATAGTTGTTTTTATATTTTAAAAAGTTTAAATACGTTGGGTTGACAATTGATGTGTTGCGGAGGATGAAACCCTCGAGATAGGACCATCTCTCGACGGCCAAAATGAGAACCGTCGATATAGAGCATCTTTTAATATTCGAACTCTTTTGAACAATGTACATGTTTATCTTTGAAATTGAATGTATATATTTGTCACATATTTCGTTGTTCTCGATTTGTGTCGTGGATTATGCAAATATTGTGCGATTGTGGTCGCATATGTGCGATATTGGGGATAATGTGAAATGTGGGATTTTGGGTTTGCAGCTGTTGTTGCAGCTGCAGTTTTCTGTTTTTTTCTAAAAAAATATAAAACAAACTTTTTTCTGGTTTGATCTACTCTCGATGATCGTGGATTGAATCGTCAAGACCGTTGAGAGCGTGGTGAACCATGGCGGCTGGTTTCGGTGGGGCCCAGGACAACTTCGCTGGATGGCTAGTGTCTGGCCGTCGAGAGTACTCTGTCAGGCCGAAAATGACGTCTGAGGTAGTATTCGCGACGGCCTGTTACTTGGCCGTCAAGACACATCCTATCGACGACTCGACTGTCGAGATTATGTCTCTCTCTCGATTGAGCTAACTCGATGGCCTTGTCTCGACGGACGTCGGTCGTTGAGACTAATCTTTCCCGACGGCTTAGTATTTACTATCGACGGTTCCAGGTGTCGAGACAGATGTTGTTTTCGTAGTGTAGTGCCACATCGGTTATTGGTTGCACGGGAGTGCACCTTTTTGGGAAAATATCTTGTATGCCACTGAAAAAAAATAAAAATACCATGTATATTACTAGGCTCACATGTCATACGCTCAGATGATTCCACATGTCGTACACACAGGATGCCATATAGGGGCTTGGAATTTTTTTAGTGGCACATAGGGAATTGTTCCAACTTAAAAGGTATAGTGTCCATCATCTATCAAGCTAGTCTTTGGTAATTTGTTCATGATAATGGTTTCACCATGTTAGTCTGTTTATGCATTATAGTGGATTAATTCAAAGTTGAGCATAATTTTGATTTCAATTTCATCTGTCAATTCCAGGCGTCGAGACAGATGTTGTTTTCGTAGGTTAGTTCCACATCGGTTATTGGTTGTGTGGGAGTGCACCTTTCTGGAAAAATACCACTGGAAAAAATAAAAATACCATATATGTTACTGGGCTCACATGTCATACACTCAGATGATTTCACATGTCGTACACACAAGATGACATATAGGGGATTGGAAATTTTTTAAGTGGCACATAGAGAATTGTTCCAACTTAAAAAGGTATAGCGTCCATCATCTATCAGGCTAATCTTTGGTAATTTGTTCGTGATAATGATTTCGCCATGTTAGTCTGTTTATGCATTAGTGGATTAATTCAAAATTGAGCATAATTTTGATTTCAATTTCATCTATCAATTCTCGACTGATGTAGGTTTCTACATAGTGGCAGGAAAGTCTGCAAAATTTAATGGCCGGCACTGGATGAACAGATCAAAAGACACCCTAGCTTACCATCCTATCACTACTTGTAACACTTCAGGCAAACCCATTTGACCCGTTAAAACCGTAGTTGATATAGGCAAAGGACTACTGCTGCTCGGTTTTGATAGTTGGGCACAACCCATACCTAGTATTGGCGTATTGCAAAACATGGGAATACCCATAGTTTAGGGACAAACGGGGTGCTTTTTCCTTTTTGAAAAATAAACCTTGTTTGCAAATGACACCGTACGTTGCTTTGCAAGAGTGAATTTTGCTGCACCACAGCTGTGATCCCAAACTTATTTTCAAACCTAGACATATTGTTTACTAGCTGCAACCCGCGCGCCTGGCGCGCCCGTCGATGCGCGCGCGGAAAAAAAACACGGGCCGAGCGAGCGCTGGCGATCGAGCGACGCGAGCGAGCTACGCGGGAAAAATAGAGCGGCCAAGCGAGCCACGCGGCGAGCGCGTAGGCGACACGAGCGGGGCGAGCAGCGTGCGAGGAGTGAGCCACGTGGCGAGGTGGAGGGGGAACTCAGGATTGTATCTATTATTATTGATTACACTACCATCTGAACATGCGCCCGTCAAGTTTTATCTAAATATATGTGCCCGTCAAGTTTTAATCCAGAAATATTCCTGATCGGAAGAGAGATCATTTGACACTAAAACTCGAGAAACATCGTAGCAGCATGACCCGTGGCATTTTGGGGATATGAAACGCTAGATGGTGTATATATGAACGCTGAATTATTGGGTACATTTTGGATGGCATGATTGTCAGCTTTGCCCCATGCATACTTTACTGAGAGTAGCTTGATTGTGAGAAGTTAATTGCTGCAGATTGATATCCATGACTGCTCCAGATTCTACACATGTACTGCCAATTAAGTTTAGATGGACATTTCAGAGACAACTTATTTGCATGTGGTTAACACCTACGACAAAGAACAGCAGACTTATCTCTTGTGGAAAATCTGGAGTTCTCTAATTTTGTGCACTGACCTGCTGTGCATATGTCAACGTACTGTCTAGTTGCATGTCTTGTGACCATTTGGACAATCAGATCGACATGCGTGTGCTCGCAGATTAGATTATGCACCATTTTGTATCAGAAGCGCCGAATCTGAATGTACCACGAGCATGCATGCAGCCTAATCATATTTACAGTCAAAAACTACCAAAATTATCCATATACCGCAAACGGGTTACATATCTATCTTATTGTACCAAGCTCGAGGTGCCCTCTTCAGACCATAAAGAGACTTGCTGGGCCGTAATATGCAATCAAGGTAAGAGGAATCCATGAAAACTGACGGTTTGGAGCAATAATCTCAGTGAGAGTACCATGCCGGAAGATATTGTTGACATCCAACTAACGGGATAATAGAGAGAGAGAGAGAGAGAGAGAGAGAGAGAGAGAGAGAGTCGTCAGAAGCACAATCCAGATGGAGGTAGGTTTAACAACAGGGCCGAAAGTCTCATCGAACTAAACTCCAAGCCACTGGGTGAAGCCACGAAGAACCCAATGGGACTTATATCTGTTAAAAGAGCCAATTGCTATGGTTTGTGCTTGAAAATCCACTTGTCAGTGACAATGTTGGCACCAAGGGGCAAGGACTCCCATGTGCGGTTGGCTTGGATAGCATCAAACTTCTTGGTAATGGCGTTGCGCCAATTGGTATCTGATAGCGCCATGATATGTTTTTGATATTGGAGACAATACTATGAAGTGGAATTTGAGGCGCTCATGAGGCTATGCGAGTACCAACCCTTCGACAAGTGACCATGTGGTGGGCATTGGTCATTGTCAGCATGGTCACACCGCTGGCAATAACCTATAGCACAACTTCTACAGGGGTAGTTGTATGAGAAGCAGAAACGATCGTCATCGAGGCTGGTGTCATCTGGCAGCTGAGGATGCAAGTTGGGAAAAAAATTCTATGCGCCCCGTATGCAGCGCTCCCTCGTGCGGCCCCGATCTCAGATCGCAACACGTGTCCCCGGCCACTAATCTCGAAGCGCTGCGAGGCTCCTCCAAATTTTTCCCGATTCCTCTCATCGGGCATTCCTCTCCCACCATGCCTAGGGTTTCACCTCCCCGCCCCTCTTTCTCCGGCGAGGCGACCACCCTGCCGCCGCCCCACGCCCCTCCCGCCGCCGCAACTCTGGCTAGCTCCTCCACCGCGACTGCCTCCTCCAGCGACATGGAGCCACCGCCCATGGAGCCGCCGCCCCTGGTGCCGCTGGTCGTCCCCCGTCTTCTCATTCCGCCGCTGGCCTTTGGAGCCAGCGCACCTCCACCCGCCCGCCCCTATACCAACCGCCCCTACAGCCAACGCCCTTGGAGCCGCCGGCCCTCTAGCCAGCGGGATGGAGCCGCCCCTCCTCTTCAGCAGTGGCATGGAGTCATCCCCCCTCTCCTCCAGCAACATGGAGTCGCGACCCCTCCAGTCAAGCGTCGCCATCCCCTCCTCTGGTGATGCCCCTAATCCAACCACCGAGGCAGCTGATGGTGTTGCCATTGATCTAGACGCCACTCTTGAACCAGTTGAAGAACCCCGAGAGGAGACAATTAAGGTAATATAGTGTAGATTGTACTTGGTGAACATACAAGGTTGGAACCAGAGGGCTCATGTTATTTATTTTTGACAATTTCAGGAACCGACGGTTGGAATGATCTTTAATTCAGAGGATGATGCATATGAAATGTACAATTCTTATGCCCGAAACGTTGGATTTAGTATTAGAAAGGGCCACACAAAGCGGAGACCCGATAAGACCATATATCAGAAGCATATGGTGTGCAGCAAAGAAGGTGAACGAGGTAAAAACTCACCGCATGACACTTTGAAAGAAAATGCTAGCACTAGGACTTGTTGCAATGCTCGTGTGCAGTTTAGTGTTTGTCGAAAGGGTCTTTGGAAGGTGCAAAAGGTAGTGCTTGAGCATAATCACTATCTTGCTAGTCCCAATAAGGTACATCATTTGAGGTCACAAAGACGTATTGTAGATGCAGATAAAGAACTAATTAGTCAGATAAGACAAGCTGGATTAAAGCCTGCTCAAGTGTATGAGTTTTTCAAACAATTTTATGGAGGTGGAGGTGACAAAGTACCCTTCACACGAATGGATTGCAATAATGAGATAGGTCGTGAGCGTAAAAAATATTTGGAGGCCAATGATGCGCAAACATTGTTGGAATATCTGAAAAATAAACAGCTCGAAGATCCTAATTTTTTCTATGCCATACAAATAGATCCGGAGGATGGTCAGCTAGCTAACTTCTTTTGGGCAGATGGACAATCTATCAATGATTATGCATGCTTTGGTGATGCTGTGTCATTTGACACCACATTCCAAACAAACAAGTTTGAAAAGCCTTTTGCTCCAATTCTTGGTGTGAACCATCATAAGCAAACAATTCTTTTTGGGGCAGCACTCATATATAATAAAACAATTGAATCCTTTGTTTGGCTTTTTGAGACATTTCTAATGGCAATGTCTCACAAGCATCCTAGTACTATTTTCACCGATCAAGATGCGGCCATGGCAGTGGCAATCAACATTGTTTTCCCAAATACAAGCCATCGTCTATGTATATGGCATATTTATCAGAACGCTGCAAAACATCTTAGTCATGTTATAAATGAGCATACTCAGTTTCTTTCTGATTTGAAGACATGTGTGTATGAGGAAAGTTCAGTGCATCGCTTTGACATGAAATGGCATGAACTTTTGGCTAGTTATAAACTTGAGGACAACTCTTGGCTGAAAAATCTGTATACTTTGAGGGAAAAGTGGGCTTTGGTCTTTCGTGACTCGTTCACTGCTGATATGACCTCAACTCAAAGAAGCGAAGGTATGAATAATGTGTTTAAGAAAAGGTTTCGTAGAAGACTCTGTCTTTCAGAACTTATAGAACTATGTGAGAAATGTGTGGCTAATCTCCGTGAGAATGAGTTGGAGGCTGATTATAAGTCAAGGCACTCTACCCCGGTTACTTATATTCAGCCTTTACCTATGTTGAAGACAGCGGATGGATCGTACACAAGAAAACTTCATGCAGATTTTGAGGGGCAATTCAAGGAAAAATTTTCTTTGTCATTCAATCTGTTGCAATGTGATGGTACTGTCATGACTTACAAGGTTTTGCCTATGGATTCGAAAGATGAGGCTTTGGTTGTCTTTAACTCTACTTCTAAAAGCATATCATGTTCCTGCAGGATGTACGAATCCATTGGTATGTCCTAAACTCTAGCATGATAACACTTTTTTTTAGTCATTCTTTGCTTATGTGATCCTAACATTCAACTCATGTCTTATAGGTCTATTATGCAAGCATGCACTTAGAGTCTTCAATATCAATGGGGTTTTTGACTTGCCATCTCAGTACATCCTTAATAGATGGACGAAGTATGCTAAAAGGGATGTTTTTTCAAAGGGAGAAGGAAATCAGATGGAAACCGAAAAAACACTTGTCGCTCGTCTCTCTCGGAAGGCCACATCTATTGCAATAAAATGTTCGGTTTCTAAAACAACTTCTTCATGATTTGGAGAATGCTCTACATAAGTTAGATTTGGAGGCAGATAAATGCCTAAGCCAATTGCCTAACAAATCTTTTGTGGTTCTCAAAGCTCTGATGAATGCTCCCAAAACATTCCAAATGCTAATATATCATTTAGAGTGCCTCCGGTCATAATAGGGGGAAAAAAGAGAAGACAAGTAAATGTACTTGACAAAAAGAAAAGGAAGGGTGCCAAAATCTGTAAGAAGAAAAAAAGGTAATTTTCAGATTTAATATTTTGTTCTTACAGCTGGTCAACACTGTTTTGATTCTTGGTTTCATGTGTAGGTAACAACACAGAGACGACAACGAACAACGCCAAGGAAGTGGCTGCTGTAGAGTCGGTCGAGGGTTCATTGTCCATGATCGCCCCTTACATCCAGGGTGGATTTACAAGCTTGTTACTTGAAGTCGAAGATGCACTCAAAATTCAGCATCTAGAAGACTACTTTTTGATGAGCTGCCAAAAGATATTTAGAGGAGTATGTTGTAGAGTCAGTCGAAGATGTATGCTGCCACTGCTGCTCTTTTGTATGCTACTTGTAAAATTTCAGCCTAGCAAAGACGTGTGTATGGTTCAGTTCTGAAAATTCTGGACCTATGTGTGTATGGTCCCATTTAATTCAAGCAAAGATCTGGACCTATGCAAATACATGTGTGTATGTTTCTGGACCTATGAAATCCTTTGCTTTCTGGTTCATGTTTCTGGGAAAAATATTGCAGCCAAGTGTCTTTTTTATTTACTGCAATGTGTATAGAATGTACAGTAGGTGGAATTGCCTGCTCATCATATTTTTTGGTGACTCAGATTTGATGATCTTGTAAGGAGGTTCGAGAAGCCAGAAACCCTTTTTATCTAGTTCTATGTTGGAATTAGTACCACCCAGTAGATGGTAACTATGAATTGGCTTTCAAAATACAACACCTGACTGTGTGGTTGTGCTTGTTTTCACTTTGTACCTACAAGCCTTTGCTATGGATGCAGGAGAACCATTCAAGCTCATGTCTGAATCTGAATCTATCTGAATCTGAACCATTCAAGCAAAGACATAAATAGCAGCACAATGAAACTGAAATTTTCTTTACAACATTCAAGAGCGTACAAGCTCAGCATACACTTCTTTACAACATTCAAGAGCATTTGTATAGCTGAGAATGCATACACAATATCTCAGAATCTACACTTCCGCAAGATCTGTATTTGCAATATCACAGAATTTGCATTTGTAACAATCTGGAGAACAATATTAATTGAACTCTATTTTTATTGCATTAGTCATTTTACGTACAAGGATGTACTAATACATGGCAATGGCCATCATACTTGCTACAATTCTGAGCAAACATACAAGGATTCAATGCCCTTCCAATTTTTAACAGTAGCATCTAACAATGGGAGAAGCTTCCATGGACAGCGGAGGTATAGCGCGGCTTGGGGAGGAGCGTCGGTGGCGGAGGACGACGATGGACAGCGGAGCCGGCGGAGACCGACGACGAGAGGGTGGTGCGGCGGCTGGAGACCGAAGACGAGATGGTGATGCAGCTGGAGTCAAGGAGAGGCGGGGGCGACCGGAGTCGAGTGGAGGCCGAGGCGCCGGCGCCGGCGCCGGCGGAGGACGGCGGAGGACGACGAGGCGGCGGCGCCGACGGAGGCTGCTGGAGTCAAGGAGAAGCGGGGGCGGCTCGGGAGCTCCTAGCGCCGAGGCCGCGGAGGACGACGAGGCGGCGGCGCCTGCCGAGCACAGTGACGACGTGGTGGCGGCGTGGACGCGATTGGATGGGGGAGGGAGGAGAAGATTTAGGGTTAGGGAAGAGGGGAATTGCGGTGGGAGAGGAAGCCCGATGGGAGGAATCGGGAAAAATTTGGAGGAGCTTCGCAGCGCTTCGAGATTAGGCTGGGGACACGTGTCGCGATCTGAGCTCGGGGCCGCACAAGGGAGCGCTGTGGACGGGGCGCATAGAATTTTTTTCCACTATCGCAGCGGGTGACGCAGAAACTAGGACTGGCGTAGTGGCGTAGCCCGGTTGTCGACGAGCACTGTTGTCGGGGCGGCAGTGGACGGTGCAGATGCGACGATTGGCACGACCCAATTGGAAACTGGCACTGTTGTCAGGGTGGCATTCGGCGCAGTTTAGATGGCGGTCAGCGCTGCTGTCAGGGCGGCAGCGGGCGTGACTGGGCCAGCCAGCGGTGAAGCAGAGGTGGCCAGTGGCAGAAGCCAACACAAATATGGTCATTGTTAGGGCTGACGATGGCACCCGTGGAGATCGGTGCAGCTGACACAGTTGGTGTACCTTCAAGCAAAGAAGTAGAGCGGGCCCATTGGGCAAAGGAGAATCCGCTCATTCTAACTAAAAACCAAGGTCAGTGGGAAGGAAGAAAAATCAAGACAATGATACCCTTTGTGATCTGAGGGGCGGCCGAAGAAAATACAAAGGGTGGAACAAGGTTCAAGTTTGTGAGGGGTGCAGACGTGCAGTGCTAGAAAGGTTCGGGTAGCACGCGCCGCCAAACACGCAGAGGTGAGAGCAAGTGGTTGAGAGCCGTGGAGGGAAAAGAAGGTAGTAGAGAGAGAGAGAGAGAGAGGATGTGGGACAACAATTAAGGAGATAGGTGCTAGCGTGGAGGGCTTCTACCCAATTGGAGGGAGGCAGATTGGCTTGAAAGAGAAGGGAACACACGATATCATTGGTGGTACGGATGGTGCATTCGGTGCCGAGACGTATATGGATATGATATGCGGAGTGCAATGCCATAGGTAAGAAAGAAAGACCTAGACGTGGAGTTATCAAACTCGCGATCATTATCACATTGAATGGTTTTAACGATGGAGGCAAAACTGAGTGTGAACATAGGCCAAAAAGTTGGAGATG